>JAEDXX010000109.1:0-340646 GCA_021725515.1 Epicauta chinensis | reverse complement strand
TCTAATTGAGTTCTCATTGGTTGTTGCCAACTTAATTCTACATGTTTCGCTTATTTTCAAACACGCTCAAGTGAAAATGAGCTTCGTCACTGAAAAACACAATTGCATTGTCAGGCACATTTTCAAAAAGCGCTTCACAAGCATTTCTTCAATAATTAAAGTTGCGTTCGGAAAGTTCCTACACGACAAGGTCGTCGTAAAGAATTCGCCTCACAGAACGCGCAGACATTCCGAGGACTGAGCCCTTGACGTTTTCAGGTAATTTGATGGGCCGTGTAACTCTAGTTCTTCTTTTCTTCACATTTCCACTTTTTTGGAACGTAGTAACCTAACAAAGAATCAATTTCCGGTCCGGAACGGGGCCCAAGGGTGCGACATTGAAGCGATTTCGGAATGCACTCTGGAAAAGTAGGGCTCTACAGCAAACGCTCGCTTCTCGTTACTGTACCACATGATGACAACTGAATCAATTGATCGAAGGGGCAACAAAACGTTAGAACCTCCCTATCAAATGAGACTACGCCCAGTCCTCCAAGCTAGAGCGCTCATTTCAAAAAAGGAAGTTATGCTGTCCTACCTTACCCTATATTTGTGTAGGTTTATCCCAATTCCAAAAAGTTTTCTAATCGGAGGCATTGAGTCTGTAGGAAGGTAGAATTCCTAAATCTCTATAATTCAAGGTGGATTAGCAAAAGTCATACTCGATATTAATACTAACGCGTAATGGAAATGCAGACGTTTTTGAAGTGTTCGTAAAAAAAGTTTGTTAGCTAATAACTTTTGCCTTGATTTCTGTAAAGTATGTTCAAAATCAGTCACAAGAATTGATAAATATTTATTCCATCAAGTTTTTATACTCCTGCTGATAAGAGTTGCAACATTTTCCTGTAATCTTTAAGAAAGACGGCAAGGTAGAGAAATTTTATGAAAACATCGTCTACTTTCTTTGTAGTGTAAAATCTTTTATATATAAAGAATAATTGTCAGTGTCTGTAAGTATTCAGAGTGTTTCAGCACAAGCGCCCACCTTTTACAACTTTTTCAACTATTAAAATATCCTTAAACGACACTCAAGAACTCAAACAAGGTCAACTAAGCACCCAAGGACCTAGTTTAAGTTCTTGAAGGTTGCATACGAATATTTTAATAAATGAGGAAGCTATGAGAGGTTGGTGCTTGGGCCGAAACAGTCTGTATATGACTAGAATCGAAGATTGCAGGGCAGAACAAAAATAAAACAGTAAATAAAATAGAGAAGCTGATATTTTCCATCTTTTATAACAATTATAATGAACTCCAACATTCAAAAAAAAGCTACCTACTCAATATTGATTTTAAATAACAATGTTTATTTTCGGTACTCTATTATAAAACAGAACATTATTGTAATTACACGGATTCGTAAACAAAACAAAAACAAATATAATTCAATTTCATTCTTTTATTTTTTTCGATTTGTCTCTCAATTTTGATTGCTTCCAAACAATCGTTCTCAAGTAGATTATTACGACAACTGTCTACTGGAATTCAAGTATTATTTTAAGTGATCTCCATCAATTTTGATCCTTTCAACTTCTCTCGCCCCATCAATAAAGTTTGCGTTTAATGATTGTTTTCTCGAGTGGAAGATTTTCTTAAAATAGCCAACCACTTCTTACATCATTAATTATTTTCGTTGTTTATCCATTTATTAATTGAAAATAATCGTAAATGTTGCAGTTTCCAAAACCACTGATCGGACCATCAGCCCGAAAACATGGTGGCATTATTATACATATAATTGTGGCAGTTTATACGTTTTTGGGATTAGCGATTGTTTGTGATGAATATTTCGTTGCATCATTAGATCGTATTTGTGAAGGTAAGTTAATTAGTAAATAAATAAGACATCATTCGTACAAAAACATAAAATGAATTTTAACGTTTGTTGTTGGGTGAAAAACAACATTACAAATCTAGTTCTTAATAAAAATAAGCTTCGTCTGGGGACGTTTCGAAATTCACAAAATTTTAAATTCAAATGAGTAAAGTTTTTGAAAGAAAAACAGACAATTCACAAAGTTTCCTTTCAACGTACAGAACTAACAACTGTCGCTAGATTCCTTTGAAAATTGGAAATGTGTAGGTAGATGATCGCTTGTTAATGAGACATGTTCAAATGCGAATCTTTTTCCTTCTATAATTGCATACTTCAATCAATGTTTTGCTTTTAACTTGCTTTTTAACGGTTTTTATATAACGAACGAATCAAACGTTCTTTGAAATATACTTACTATATAAAATGAAGCATAAATTCTGTAAGATGTGCTGGTATTCTCAGGAAATCGCGATCTCTATTCCTCTATTTATAACCATTAAAAAATTTTGTTTCTAGATATTTTGGAAATGCCAAATATAAGATCTCGAAATTTACTCAATATTAGGAAGACAGTCACCTGCAATATTGATTTCTTAGTATTAAGTAATTTTCGAGATCTTTTTTTTGGCATTTTGAAAATAACTTGAAAAAATATTGTTGCTCAATTGAACTGTAGAATTTGTAGTCTAAGTTCTTTTGATATTTTTCTGCTTCAATTCACAAACAAGTGTGATATTTGAAGTGAAACTGTTAGCTGGGACACACTGTATGCCTATAGGTTATTGGGATTAAAAGCTCACTACCTTCTTAAATTTGAGGCAGAATTTTTAAAGTAAATTGTCCCATTGAGAACTAGAAAATAAAAAATACCATTTTTTGGGACTACTATAGAACTACTATAGAGTATTTCGTAATTGATAGTCAACATTGGTTGAGGAAAACTTAGCAAAAGAATGACTTTTGAATCATTTAAAATCCACCATTCAAGAAACCATTTAGTTTTCCGATCAGTGATTACTTAATGCTCTACATAGTTTACTATTGAATTTGATTTAAACAGTGATTTGAAGTCTTAACATATATATTTTCCATACGCTGCTGAAATGGCTGTTCATTTGATTTGCTACTTTATCACCCTCGCCTTGTTTTGTAGATATACTTGATACCTCTTATTAGGGTAGTCGTTAAAAATTAAATTTTTTCAGACGCCCTAAAAAAAACGTTCCTTTTGATGAAAAAATACGGGGGAATTTTTTTCTTTTTTTTTTGAATATTATATCTTCATAAAATCACAGTTTTTTCAAAATATCTCTTAAAGTATCGGATTTGAGAAAAAATTATTGAAAGCCATTTCATAGGAAATGAAATCTTCTACAAAAAATGTCTCTTTTGATTTTTTCATAAAGTGCATATTTTGGAGATATTTTCAATAATAGACTCAATAACTTCATAAAATCAAAATTGTCAGACGTATAAACGTATTTTTTTCGGAGATAAAAATCATTTTGTAACTTGAGTCAAATTTACAACTATTAATTTAATGGTTTTTATTTCCGAAAAAAATATGTTTATACGTCTGAAAATTTTGATTTTATGGAGTTATTGAGTCTATTATTGAAAATATCTCCATAAATATCAACTTTATGAAAAAATCAAATGAGACCTTTTTTGTGGAGAATTTTATTTCCTATGAAATTGCCCTCAATGATTTTTTCTCAAATCCATCTATTTTAAGAGATATTTTGAAAAAACTGTGATTTTATGAAGAAATAATCTTCAAAGGCCGTGCGGCACGTGTTCTTGTTGTCCAAAAAAAAAGAAAAAAATCCCCCCGTATTTTTTCATCAAAAGGAAGGTTTTTTAAGGCGTCTGAAAAAATTTAATTTTTAACGACTACCCTACCTCTTATATACCTTTAAATTATGTAATTCCAACCTGCATACCAAAAATGTCACACGTATGGAGAAAATTTTAGAATACAAATATTAGAAAACATAAAATTCCTTATAGTAACTTAATTTTTGATTAAATATCTTCTGCTTTTTCAAGTAAAATATAAAAATCGACGGCTGTCATTATAAAGAATAAACTAACATAAAATATGTTAGATCTTGTTTTTTTTTTACTTTCAGGTCAAGCAGTAAAGTGCAATACTGTGATGTTTACGATAAGATTGCGTAATAGTGACCCTCTAACGAATGGAAATAAATAAACGATTACTGAGACGCTATTGTAGACGATAGATGAGATTTTTTCTACCATTGAGAATTGATCTCGTTTTGTTTCCCACTTTACGGATTCATTTGATCACATATTATTGGATAATGTCTTAAATCTCAGTATAAAAAATATCTCTAACATAAATAACCTAATTTTTCATCTACTCCGTTACGAAAGCTGTTAATCTACCTAATCTATCGAATAAACCCCTACAATTATTAAAATAGTCACTGAAGGAAAGTGTAGGCTGTCAAAGCGTTATTTTTGAGTAATTTACTGCTTCTGCATTTTATGCATTTAAGAATAGGCGTTTCTTCGGTAAAGATTTAGAAAACCATTTTCATCGACAGTGTTTTTGTAGAATTTTTTTCAATGTTTTTTGTTACAATTTCTACTAATATTCAACCCCAATCTCTAGTTTCCAGTTTTTCTGTTCCAACGATTTCCCATGTTTAACAGAATATTTAGAGGAAAACATCTAAGAATGTGTTAGCTTTGATTGCCAAGTCCGTTATTGAGAGAGTTCCTGTTGCAGTACACGTACAAAAAAGGATCAAATTCTATCCCTGTAAAGACTTCGATCGCCACCACCTTTCGTAACAATCATCCTTCAAAAAAAAACATTTTATCCAACCCTCGATTTATAGGTTTCCGTTTAAATTACAAAACATTTGATATCCTCCTTTAATCCAGAATGGTTTGATCTCTTTGAAACGAATTGAATTTGTTGTATTTTTTTTTGTGAAAACTATAACCAAAAAACTGTCTTAATCGTTGTCTCTGTTTAAATTAATGTTACCGGAAATTTCCCTATTTTCATATTTTCCTTTTGTAGAATTGAAAATGTCACCGGATGTTGCCGGAGCAACATTCATGGCAGCCGGTAGTTCAGCACCGGAACTAGCAACGGTAATAATTGGTGTATTTTTTGCTAAAGACGATATCGGTAATTAATTTCAATTTTATCAAATTGAATTTATTATGATTTGATTAATTCAGGTATTTCTGGTGTTATTGGTTCAGCTGTATTCAATATAATGTTTGTAATCTCGGTTTGTGCATTATGTACAACAGCTGTTGTATATTTAAATTGGTGGCCATTAATAAGAGATTGCTTCTTTTATGCTGTATCAATCTTAGTTATGTTGATAACAATAGAAGATGAATTTATATCATGGGGTGAATCATTATTTATGTTGATTATGTACGGTGTGTATTGTATTGTATTACATTTTAATCCGTGGTTAGAGAAATGGGCGCAAACATTACCGGTGCCATGTAAAAAACTACAACCAGACGAACAATCCGGTCTTGTCAGTTATAAAACATTAGAAGAAGACAATAGTAAATTTATGAATTACGGTTGTAGTCCAGATAATCGTACGGATAGTTTCGATACGAATTTTGATAATCAATTGAGTGGACCAGCACTAAATCAAATCAATTCTGGACAACAACAACAACAACAGCAACAAACACACAATATACAACAGGATTATTATCGACCGAAAGAGTACGATCCTAATAATGTCGTGAATCCTCTAGAGAAACCTATTGGTAATTTCTAATAAATAGATAAACACCTACTGAAATGAATTAATTAAAAATCTATTCTTTTTAGATGCTAGTTTATACAGACAAATCGTTTGGGCTATTGTCTATCCAATCCATTATCTTTGCCGGAAAACAATGCCAGATTGCCGTTCGGAACAGTATAAAAATTGGTATCCATTCACATTCTTTGTATCAATGGTATGGATATCGTTCTATTCGTATTTCATGGTATGGATGATTACAATAATTGGTACAACTTGTGGTATACCTGATACGGTGATGGGTCTGACCTTTGTTGCCGCCGGTGTATCAGTACCTGATGCTCTATCCAGTATAGCAGTCATTAAAGAAGGGTCAGTGGGAAAACTAGAAGGCATTTTCATCACCTTATCGGAAATTGAAACCGATTGTGATGAAAATACGTTTCTATTCAATTGAATAAGGTGGCAACGGCTTAATTTCATTGCAGATATGGTGATATGGCTGTATCCAATGCGGTCGGTTCGAATGTGTTCGATATTTTAGTCTGTCTAGGTTTACCGTGGTTTATAAAAACTGCCATAATTAAGCCGGGATCTGAAGTTCGTGTAATCAGTAAAGGATTAACTTATTCAACATTATCACTATTATCGACTGTTGTATTCCTTGTTGTTTCTACACATTTGAATGGTTGGAAATTGGATCGTAAATTGGGTATAATTCTAATGGTATGGTATTTGATATTTATTACATTCGCCAGTATGTACGAATTGAATGTGTTTGGTTATTTGAATCCACCAGAGTGTAAAAGTGACTATTAATTTTGTTTACAATTTGATCAAAGAAAAACAATGCTCAAATAATACGAACAACGCAACATTATTTTTGTTTTTTTTTTGACCGAATAATTCCGGTGTATTTAATGGGAATGTTAATGTTTCCCCCTTACCTGTAGCCTTTTAAACAATTTCTTGTTCTTAGATGTTAGACGTTTAGAATTTGTTAGTAGCCGTCCTATATTACAAATTAATCTTTAATTGAATGTTAACCAGAAAAAAAGACATGAACGTAGTCAATGATTTGTAGTAGAAAAATCGCCGATAATGGTCCGTTATATTCTTATACAACCATGAACCAAGGCTTTAAGAATTTCAAATATTTTACGAGAAATTATATAAGCAATCAATGCAGTTCTAATTGTTACGAAACGTTGATATACACGGTAGTCGCTCAGACTTGGTATTATCTGTTGTTAGATTTGTGTGAACGTGTCAATCTTAGCACTGAAGGAGATGACGTTCCGAAAACTTTATTGCATTCGTATTTTATTTCCCAGAGATATTGGTAGTTTTATCAACTTTATTTGAGCTGATTTTGTAGCGAAAGAGTAGAGTAGGGAAAAGGCTGGTATAGTGGCGATGGTACAACCGGGTGGAACAGTGGCCACTTTTTAATATTATTGAAGTAGTTATTCTGTATGCACAGCAATGTCATGTAATACAAAAATACAACTTTGCTTCAGTCTTAAAAAATTCTTTTTTGAATAGTGTTTTTTTGACCACTGTACCTCCTCTTAACACTGAAGGAAACAGTAGTGCAGGCAAACATCTAGAGCAGCATTTGTGAATGCGCTTCCTCATGAAATTAAAAATATTAACAGGCAGTTTCAGCCTAAGTCTCCACCTTTTACAACTTCTTCAATTATTAAAATATTCGTATGCAACCTTCAAGAACTTTAACTAAGTCACCTTAGCACCTAAGGACCTTTGGTGACTTATTGTTAGTTAAAGTTCTTGAAGGTTGCATATGAATATTTTCATAATTGAAGAAGCTACGAAAGGTGGACACTTGGGCTGAAGCAATCCGTATATTAAGGGTACCAAAGGAGATTTGTCTAAAGGGCAGAAAACATTTGGTTAATACGATACAATATAGCATTTGTAGCTAAATCAAAAATCAACGTTTTCGATGCATGAAATTCGATATTTAGCACAGAATTTCGTGTATCGAAGCACTCTAATACTAATGTACGTATACATACATGTACGTTACATAAGCGTTACTGTACTAATTCTTAAGATTTGTTTTTTTTTTGAATGCCTAAAATATCTTTTCTGTAAGTACTGCAAAAAGGCCGTTCTTTAGGCAGAGCAGTTTTACGCAAAAAAGTTGGAGTTTTGCTAAAAGAAGCAGTAAAAAAGTAAACAATTTTTATTTTTTCGTACCACATTAAGTTGCTCTGCTATACTTTTAAAAATATGAAATCAATCTCTAGAACTATTCGACTATTTGGTAAAATTTGTTGGAATGATCTATAAAAGATTACGATTTCTTATCGTCACACAAAGCCGCAAGTTATAACAAATACGTCTTGTAAAACAATCAAACCAAGTTAAGAGAGACACCCTGTACGTACATGAAACGAACTGTATTGGCTGAAAATTATTAATCTAATTCCGTACAAATGGAATTCATGATTTTTTAAAAGTGATATTGATATAAAAATCCTGAATTCTCTTATCACTAGTGTGTAGGTAATTAAGTTGTTATCATTGATTTTCATTGGCTTAAAACTATTGCAATTTTTTTAAAAATATGATGAAAAAACAGTAGAGCTTGAATCTTACTTTCCGACAATAATTGATAATTTTGTTTTTAAGACTGATTTAATTCGTTTCTTAACAAGATTCGATATTTTATTATCAAACTTGCATATCGTATATTTTTTATATAAAAATTGATTTATTTTCTAATTGGACGTAGTTATGTACCTTTCGGTGTAGGCTTGGAGAAATTGTTTTATTAATGATTAAAATTATTCTAAATAGAGTGGTCTTGAGGAAATTTCGAAATTTTCGCATACATTTGATCTCTGCAGTACATAACTACGCCTAATTATTATAGAAATTAGCTGTAATTGTGTTTTTTTTTTTCTTATTATTTATTGATAAGTTTATTAACGAAATTAACCCAAAGAACAATTAACGTAAAGCCAATTAGTAAAGTTAATTAATATTTTAGTGAAACTTACGACAATAATACCGCCTTATGGTCTATATATTATTAGGCTAATAATAATAATATTTAAGTGTAGCTACAAGCGAGATTATTTTTGGGATAATTAGTGAAACTTTTATCCTAAGAAAATTAGTAGATTTTTGGATAATTGGTCAATTATAAATTGATTACCGATACATAACAAGACTGGTTATTACTTTTTTAAGTTACTTTCAAAATTACCAATTATCCAATATTATTAATTTCAAAAAAATGTGTAATTTTTTTTCGTTAATTTACCAGAAAAAAATGGTTTAAACACTATAGAATATTCCATTAAAGTATTTCGTTTAATTCTCTCGATCTCTATTTTGATATAATAGAGATCGGGATTGATGAGATGATATAGTATTAAAAATAGAGAAACAATCTATAAAAAATGAGTATTATTGATCACCCATAAATCGGTCGATTATAACTATGTTTAAATGTTCTTCTAGTTGTTCAAATTCTTCCAAGCTTTATTGATTCGATTTATGGGCGATGATATGTTGAATAAAATTTAAATAATGTGCTTATTGATCAAAATGTTAATAATAAACGTTCATTGTAACCTAATTATGATATGTTTATCCGTAATAAAAATTAATAACATTAATTAATAATAATTAAAATAATAATCGTAATAAAGCGAGGAAATTAATTTAAAAAAAATTAGCACTTTATCTAATGTATTAAGATCGCACTATAGATGTTGGAGTGTAATTAAATTGAATAAAGTTTGCAAAAATTTGTTGCGTTCAAGTGATGTAGCGGACATCCCAACAAAAACGAAACTCCCACCCAGCAACGACTCAAGTTACTGAACGTCAACGAGTATTTTATTTTGACTGCCTTCACATTTTGACAAAAACTCTGAGCACAAGAGACTGACTTGAGAGTCCTTCCTTATTTTGCTCTTCAGCATTGACACGACATATTATTATTTATGCTCTGCCATCTACGGTGTCATGTCATGTTGGATTTTTTGGGGACCTGGATTGTCAATTATCAAGCCCAAAACTTTAGGCTTGCCCCTCAAATTTAACCTTATTTATGCACTCCTATCTACGATGCCATATCATGGTCTTATGTTGGATTTTCAATTATCAAAGCCAAAACTTCAGGCTTGCCCATCAAATTTAACCTTATTTATGCACTTCTATCTACGATGCCATATGAGGCGTTGAGCGCAAAAGTGGCCCAAGCCACTTATAGAAATTATAAGAAAATCGCAAAACAAAAATACAACATTTTGATGATGAATATTTCAAAGGCATATATTTATCAGCCTCTGATAGTACGCACACCAAACTATGGATTGGTCACTATATTATTGTAAAATACAACCTATCAGCAAGTTATTTCCACATGTAACTCTTTTTTTAAAGTATTGTTGGTTGGGCCACTATTGCACTCAACGCCTCATATCATGGTCTTATGTTGGATTTTTTGGGGACCGGTAAGAAAAAAAAATTCGGCACTGGATTTTCAATTATCAAAGCCAAAACTTCAGGCTTGCCCCTCGAATTTAACCTGATTTATGCACTCCCATCTACGATGCCATATCACGGCCTTATGCTGGATTTTTTGGGGACCGGGTAGAAAAAACAATCTGCACTGGATTTTCAACTATCAAAGCTTAAACTTCGGGTTTCCCCCTCAAATTTAACGTTATTGCTGTAACCTCTTTTTGTATGTTGCCATGTCATAAACTTATGCTGGATTTTTGCGGGCCGCTAAGAAGAAAAAGGTTCGGCACTGGATTTTCAATTATCAAGCCCAAAACTTTAGGTTTTGTAGTAGTTGAAGAAATTTGCAATAAGGTGAATTTAATTTACAAAAGACTCAAGGATATTTTACCTTCTATCTAGGAGGGCTTTGCCTGAAGGATCTAACGATTTTGTCTGACATGTTGGATTGTAATTTTCAAAAGATAATTTTCACAGAATTCCGATCCACACAACATAGTAGCAGTGCCTCCGGGCGGGATTCTGTGAAAAATCGGCTCGTCAGAGTCCACCCACTAAGATTTAATTCTATTTACGAAAATGGAAATCTTAATCATTCCAAATTATTCCGGAATTTTAGAAGGCCTGCTGTGTTACCAAAATAGAACAAGTATTGAAATTCCATATTTGTACCCCGAATTGAATCTATTACAGTTAACAAATCAAATTTAACTTCAGTGTAGTTGGATAATTTGCAAAATGTTGAATTTGCTTTGTAGAAATATTCTACATTCTATCTGGAGCAGCATCAACACAGATTATTCAGTTGGACTCTACAAAGATGATTTCCGCAGCACCACGACCTAGATAGTACGGACGGTAGTAAACTCGGCGCGAAAATAATCCCTTTACCTAGGTTTCTAAAAGGGTATGTCTTCACAACATGTAAACTCGGCGCCGGCCCTTCTCTAGGTACCTGTCTGTTTAGAAAAGTAAAAAGGTTTTTATATTATACAATACAATGCACTTTCCTTAGTTCCATGCGAAGTTTAATTCCTCTTTGTGTGCACCTCAAAAAAGCTAAATTAGAAGCGCTGAATAATCTTGTTGATAAATATAAATTAGGAGAAATAAGTAGACTGCATTACTGCATATTTATAATTTATATTATGAATGTTTTTTATTAAACAGTATGCAATAAAACGTAATGTTTGTTTCTTTACTATTGAAATCCTTTGTTTTTTATCTTTAATTTTAATTATGTCAGTAATAAACAAGTAAACAAAATTTGCCATGGTGTTGCCTCTTAACAATAGTTTACTTTGGCGCCGAGTTTACCTATGGGATTAAAATGACCCTAAAATCCGTGCGCCGAGTTTACATGTTCCTGTTATGCAGCAGGTAGTTTTGGCGCTGAGTTTACGCCCGCCGGACAGTACAGAATGTCTTCAAAAGGTTGGAACATAGCTCAACTACAGACTCCTGGGGTAAAAATAAAACGATTTAATCCAACTTTTATCCAGAATCGTCTCCTTTAATCGGTAAAAGGTGTGGAAGTTTTTTTTTTAAATTAATTTTACTTATAAAAATAGTAAGCCTTGATCGATTTTCTAGTGTGATATGCCTACAAAGAAATGTCTATTTTATGAGAATAGATTTAATTTTTGTTTTGTGGCTAAATTTAGAGAGTTATCAGAAATTACAAAGATACAAAAAACATTTCTAAAGTCACTCTCTTTTTAGTAAGAAAAATCTAGAGCCCTCGGCCTGCATGCGAAAAAGTTATTACCAAATTTATTGTCTGACATTATTGACACTTACAATTCACTGATGGAGATCAGAACTACCTCAAAACGAGTCTTAAAGTCACGCGTTGTACCGACTAAAGGAGACGTTTTTGGATACAGTTAAGTTAAGCTATGTCCCAACGTTTTGGAGACATCCTGTATAGTATCAGTGCCTCTGGATCAAGTCTTTGAACAATTGTCTCGTCACAGTCCACCCACTAAGATTTGGTTTTATTTACGAAAAGGGGAGTGTCCTAAATCAGTACAAATTGTCCTGGAGTTCCTGGAGACCTTACTGTGTTACCAAAATAAAACAAATATTGACATTGATATTCAACCTTGATGATTTAAAAATAGCAACAAACTGCACTTATCAACAACAATTCAAGTAATTAATTCACGATTTGCTGTTTATTATAAATTCAATTCATTGGAAACGAAATATAACAAAAATGGGTAGATGTAGGCTTGCGCGAGTCGAAAATTCTCCAGTTTGGAGTCAATAATCTTCTATTATCTCTAGTAGTGCCCAGTTGACATTGGAACTGAACGCATCTACAATCGTCAACAATAAAATAAATTTAACGTAATCAGTTTTGATAAGGATGTGGTCCAAGAGCGCACGACCCATAAATCAAGTTGTTACTATCTTAGGTAAATATTTATTTTTCCGTTAAAAATAATCAATATTTTGATTTCTTGTCAATGTTCAAGGTAACCGGTACAGTTGCAGTTTGGTGCCCGGGGAACCGGCCGGGCCCTGTGTGAAGACCGAAATTCCCGGCCCCAAATCCAAACAATTATTATCTGAATTGAGCGCATTGCAGGTCTGTTATTCTATTCAATAAATTTCAATTTCGACCAATTTAAATAAGTGACACTTCGAATTGAACAAAATAAAATAATTTAAAGTTTTATTGAATAGCAAGCTGGCTCAGTACAGTTATTCGCCGACTATGATAAATCCATTGGAAATTACCTTGTGGACGTCGATGGCAACATCCTTTTGGATGTTTTTACCCAAATCTCCTCTATGCCATTGGGCTACAATCACCCCGAATTGCTTAAGTCTTTCGATAGTCAACACAACTTGGTGAATTTCTCCATCAAGTGAATCACGACAGAATTAATTTTTTTTGTAATTGTAGAGATCGTTGATAAATCGGCCAGCTTTGGGTGTCTTTCCCGGCCGTGATTGGCCGGAAAAACTACAAAATCTATTAAAATCCGTATCACCCGGCCTACCGAATATCGCAACAATGATGTGCGGATCGTGCTCGAATGAGAATGCCTTCAAAAATATGTTTATAGCGTACCGGCGTAAGCAACGCGGTGAGAATGTCGATTTCACCGAAAACGAATTGAATAGTTGCATGATAAATCAACCACCTGGTGCTCCAAAATTGTCGATTCTATCATTCCATAACGGCTTCCACGGCAGGACTTTAGGTGTATTATCAACAACACATTCGAAGGCGATCCATAAGCTGGACGTACCGGCATTCGATTGGCCAATTGCCCATTTTCCAATGTATAAATACCCGTTAGAGGAGAATAAATGCGAGAATGAAGAGGAAGACAAGAAGTGTTTAGCTGAAGTGGAGGATTTAATTGATACGTACAATAAAAAGGGCGTACCTGTTGCCGGTATTGTCGTCGAACCGATACAATCGGAAGGTGGTGATAATGAAGCATCACCGGAATTCTTTCAAGCCTTACAACGGATCGCTAAGCGACACGGTGCCGGATTGTTAATCGATGAAGTCCAGACCGGCGGCGGTGCGACCGGTAAATTCTGGTGCCACCAACATTTCAATCTTGAATCGCCACCGGATATTGTGACGTTCAGCAAAAAAATGCAATTAGGTGGATATTTCCACAGCTTAGAAATGACGTTAGTATCAATTCTACTATTTGAAATGATCTTAAAGAATACTTTCCTAGGCCTAAACAAGCCTATCGTGTCTTCAACACATGGATGGGTGATCCGGCCCGATTAATTCTATTAGAAACTGTAATCAAAGTGATAAATCAACAGAACCTTTTGGATAATGTTCAGAAAACTGGTAAACATATGATAAATGGTTTGTACGATATCCAGAAGGAATTCCCCGGATTGGTGAATTCGGTAAGAGGTCGTGGGACTTTCTTAGCGATTAATGCCAAAGATGCACAGTTGCGTGATGATATTTTGAAGAAATTGAAACAAAAAGGTACGATTATCTTCTGTCTTGTGGGGAAATCACTAATTTTATGCTTCAAAACAGGCATTCAGGGTGGCGGTTGTGGTGATCATACAATTCGGTTCCGGCCAGCTTTGGTCTTCCAGGAGCACCACGTCGATATCTTTTTGGATAAATTTAGGCAAGTCCTGAAGGAAAGTAAATAATCGCATCACGGCACAGTTGATCAAAGTCTTCCATATCTTGTCTAGATATCCATATTTTTCTTTTATTGTTTTAATGTATCAAATAAAATATTTTATGGTAAACATTAAAGCGTTTTACTGATTTTGTCATTTTTTTCTCTTTTAAAAGTGATATGTGCACAAAAACGTCAAAAAACGCTTCTGTTTGTGATCATAATATTTATTCATTTAATTTTTGAATAAATATTTTTGAAGAATTTATTTGTAAATTGATAAAGTTGGTAAATAAAACGGATCTTTAAAGGTACTTAACTGCGTGTAACCAAGTAGGATCCAATCCTTTTAGAACTAGACTCTAGGCTCGATTTTCTCCCTTAAACTTGAGTATGGGCATCCCTTAGAATCGTTTCCTCTACCTATGAAAATCGTGAGTTTCCACTTCGCATTATTTACTCGTAAGCATGTTAGCTCGTTCTTGCCACGTTTATCCACTCTGGAAAGCCAGGATACTGCTCCAAATCTGACTTGGTTTCATTAGCTAAATAAACTGAAAAAAAGTAGTATTTACACTCTTCCCTTTCAACAAAAGAAGGCTTTTCTAGCGGCTTCATCTAACAGTTTCTTCAGCAGACATCTGTTAGAATTTCCAAATGTGCGCGATCTCACATCGTGACAAATTTAAATAAAACACCATATTTGTATCAATCCTTCGTTATATTTACTGTTAAAATAGTCGATATTATTACTAACCGACGAAATATAAAAATCTTAAATATGTGCAAACTGAAAATGACTCCCATTCTTATTTTGTTCCTTATAAATTAGAAAGACCAATTCTATCTACATAAAATGGCACTAAACTATAGCTTATAAGTCCAATTATTAACTACAATAATTACAATTAAAAAAATAATTATTAATAATTTAAATGAAACAAATTAGAGCATCGTATAATTTATATAGAAGGAAAATTTATTATTTTATAAATAATACAATCTTAAGTTGATCTTAAATTGAACTAAACTCAATCTAATTAATTAATTAATTAGTTAAAAAATAATTATTAATTATCGGAAAGAAATATTCACAACTTATGTACAATTTGATTGAATAGCAGAAAGATTTCCAACAGATTTTTATTAGATGATTTGAGATCGTTTAAAGATCCGGCGAAAATCTTTTTATAAATATTTATATGTATTTTTTTTTAAATATATTTTTATGCATACAATAATTTTAATAATAATAACCATAGTGTTATTATTTATATGCCCAACTTAATATCTATTAGACAAGACAATAAAAATAAACTATAAGAAAGCAAGCTCACTTTTTAATTTTCTTCTTTTTCTTCTTCTTTGTATTTTGTAACAATCATTTATTGTTTGTCTCCATAAATTTATCTCTTAAGCATTTGATTTTATTAACGAAATAAGCTTCCAATGATTCAGCACATTTGAAGAATGGCGATTCTTTTGGATTATAATAACGACAATTATCGAAAATTTTCGTCATGTCGCCGATGAATTCACTCAATTTTTTATAGCTCTGATCGTTGATTTTACCCTCAATTTTTTGCAAGTCTGTAAAAAAAATGTTATCACAAATAAGACATCTGTATCGTGAATATTGGAGTGTTTTATATTATAGAAGCAAATTTGATTTGTAGAAACTTAGTTTGAGCTACAAGAACGTACCCGAAATAGAGATTTATGTAGACGTAAAAAATAAGTTTATTAGGGGAGAACTAGAAAGATTTTTTACCGAAGATTTTAAAATGCTATTCCAAATCAGAGGGATTCGTAAAGGGATACGAATTCTTGTGTGGATTTATTGGTTTTTAAAGCTGCTCGTATTGTAGGTGCTCACAGGAGCTTGTTTTGCCAAAATAGTCTTTAGCCACCTTATTGGAATAATATACAAAATCACTTCATGTCACTTAACCGTCCGAAGGCGTGGCTTGTGGAAAGTTGTGCTGTAGATGAGAGATAGAGATGATTATGAAGATAAGAGAGACCTCCATAAGAGGCTACGCTCTTTGCTTCCACGACTCCTGGAGATTTATCAAAACTGATTCATCCTGCATCCAAACCTGCGTTTTTTGAGGGCGAAATGTATTCAGGGACTTCTCTTATAGTTAATCAGCTGGAGACAGTTCCGAAACAATTTCAAGATGCAGTAAATAATGAGCTTTTTAGGGGGCGAAATACGAGAATTAGAAAGAATTTAATTAAAATGAAAAATTTTAAAAAAAACAGATGAAGTAAAAAAATTATTTTTCCTGCGTCAAACAAATTCAGTGCTGCTTTATGGCCTAAATATACTCAAACGTTCTTCCGCTTTTTCTCGAGTCAGGAAGCGTTCTTTTTTAACGATGTAGAAACAGAAAATATTTCTGTTATTGTCCGATCAATAAAACCGCAGTTACGCAATAATAATAATTCCGTATAACAGTTTTTATAATTGAATTATTTATAATTTTATTTATTGTGGTCGTAGTTTTATTTCAAGCACTTTTTGGTTTGTTTTTTTAAGTACTGAAATGTTTATGTAATAGTTATCAAATCTTTTATCTATTTATTCAAATAAATAAACATTTTTTTAAATAAAACTGAGGGTCGCCGCATTTTTATAACCAAACGGCTGTAGAATGGACAAAAACGAAAATAGAGCCCCAAAAAGTGCAATTTTAAGTCTTAGCCGGGAAATGGAATAGAAAAGAAGACACATAAGAAAAACAATCGCTTGAATACTCACCCATAGGTTCTTTAATTACTTTGTAATAATCTGGCGCTTCGGTCGGATCAACAGGTTCCATAAATGGCCAAGCACTCTTGTGACCCTTTTTTTTTAAACAAAACATAATTATTACGTTACTCTTCGATTAATAAATTAATAACAAAATACCTGTATTTGCTTGATTAGTTTCTTTAAACTTTCAAAATCTTTCTGTGATAAATCTTTCATATTTGCAAAATTAACGGATGAATTCTGTTGACATCTTGGACAAATATATTCATCGATATTATCAGCTTCTGATTGTAAAATACCAACACAGCGACCATGGAACCAGTCCTGGCATCGATCACAACAAATATAAAACCTTAAATATTCAATAAAAATTAATTATAATTAATGTTTTTTTGTTTTAAAGAATTTATATTACTGTGAATCATCGTATGGTTGTCGACATAAACAATACAATTTCTCCTCATCTTTCGCCTGTTTACATTCATCACAAACAAATTCAGTTAATTTACGACTACTTTCCTCGGTTATACCAACACAATCACCATGGAACCAATTATTACATAAATCACAACCAACATAGAATTTCGTTTCATCATACGGTGTACGACAGATACAATACAATTTCTCCTTTTTAATACCACCACGTGTTGTATTTGTATTATTATTTGGTGATAATGATGAATTTAAAGCACTATTACTGGGTGATGTTTGTTTTTGTGTTTTCTTATTGTGACGTGATGTTTTTGTTGTTGCTACCGGTGTTGTTACAACTGTTGTTGTAGTAGCTGTAGCTGCACTCTTTCGTTTACTACTACCAGTACGTACTTCGTCTTGTTTGTTACGTTCAAGTTTCGTACGAGCTGCCAATTCTTCAGCAACTTCCTTCTACAATTCTCCAAATAAAACAAACAACAAATTGAATTAAATCAACTATTTACCTGTATCTCGTATTGTAATTCCTTCTCCAACATGGCCCTCTTTCTTAGAATCTCTTTTTTAAGTAATTCTTTATGCCTATACAAAGTCACTAGAATTTTCGTACGCATTGTGACTTTCCGGTCTTGTTCTGGTGTTTCTTTCAATTTAACACTACCACGATTTCGGGGCGATGTTACTTTTTCTCTATCACTGCAATCGACAAAATTCAATATTTTTTTTTCTTGGAGGAGATTTTAATCAACTTACTGGTGGTGGTGATTGTTATCGTCGATAATCTTCTTGCTTTCGCTGTTACTCCGACTGGGCCGTGAACGTTTCGGTGTTTCCATCACCCATTCACCATCCTCATGCCGTGATGAACTCGGTGTACGTTTCCTCGACAATGACGAATACCGTTGATTGGTTACTGATAAATTCGTATTAGTTTTAGGAATTGGTGATAATGTCTCTGGTTCTTGTTTCATTTGTTTCTCTTGATATCGTTGTAATTGTAATAATTTCTCTTCAATTTCTGGATTTAGATTTTCTTGTTTCAATGCCGTTTTAATGGCTGTTTATATTTTTTTTAATTAATTTGAAATTAAACCAAAAAAAGAAAATAAATTAAAAAATTAAATAAATAAAGAGAATTTGTTTGTTTTTTTTTCAAGTAGATAGTAAGGAAATTATAAAGAGAAATCCCAAAGCAAAACGACTTAAAAAATTAAAACGAAAAGCAAGGATTTTGTTGTTAAAAAAAATCTCAATCATGTCCAACAAAGTTTATTACAATTTCTTATCGAATACATTATCTGTTGATACATTTTACACTTTGTTTTCGTCTTATTATATCAAAAAATTGTAATCATTTCAAATACCAAAAGTTTCTAAACATTAGAAATTGTCGTCAAAGAAATCACAGTAAATAAAATAATTGTAGTCAGTCTTTTATAGTGTTAATAAATAATAAGTTTAAAGAATATCACAAAAAAAAAAAATCAAAAATAAAAAGAGTGAAAATTTAGAAACTTTTGAATGTGCTTCAACTTTTAAATGATTCTGTCTTAAGACCCTTGCTCTTCTAAAAATACTGAAAATCTGTTTGGTAGTTCTTTGGTTGTTTCAAAAAAAATATATATATATTAATTAAGGAATGTCTTTCATTTACTTTAAAATTAGAAACGATTAATGTAGTCGTTTTGCAATGGGTAAGCTGTACAATTAGGATTGTACACAATTACTGACGGTTGATATAACAACATACTTTGTTGTATATAATCAGGTGTGACGACAAATTGCTTATTAGTTTGTTCATTTGATTGTTGTGTTGTAGCAACTGCTGCTGCTGTTGTAGTGGCCGTTGTTGTACAATTTGTTGCTGCCACTGTTGAACTTGATTGATTATTCGTTTCCATATTCGCTTTCATCGCTTGTAGTAGTGCAGACGTTTGAGATTGTTGTCCATTAACAAGTATTTGACGACCAGAAGTCGATACAACGTTCTCATTGGTCTGCAAACAGGGTTGCAATATAATTTCAAACAATTAGCAAACAACAAAGAAAACCGAAACAAACACACCACCAAAGATTAATAAAAGCAGGAATTAATTTTGTCAAAGAAAACAAACAAAGGACAAAAGTAAACAAAACCTTATTTCAGAAAATTCACAATTTTATTTGAATTTTGCGTTAGTACAAAGCAACAACTTAAAAAAAAAGCAGACGATTACCTCACTATCTCAACGCATTATCCGAACTTGTCTTAATAATAATTAGAAAATAATCATGCGTTCAATAATTAAAAAAAATATATGTATAAAAAACTTACAAATTACCCCATTATAATATGAATATTTATATACACACACACAAAAAAAAAAGAGAGAAGCTAGAAAACTCATGCGACAGTTTCTCAAAGGGGATTATTATTGTTAAAATACCTGATTGGCAGGTTGCACTACCACTTTGGGCTTTGGTGTAACGTTGCATACCTGCTGTATTTGTTGCTTGACAACTGATGTTTTAATTGGTGTTGTTGTGGCCGCTGTTGTCGTTGTTGTTGTTGATTGCACTACAGTTTGTTGTACTGGTGTCAAAGGTGGTGGTTGTGATTGTCCAGCATTATTATCGTTTGATGTACTATTTTGTAATGTTTGGTCACCGGGACTTGGTTGTACAGCTAAATAGATTTTTGTTGGACCCAAAACACCTTGTTTTCCCGTTGATGCTTGAGCTAAAATATCACAAATTTTTTACCATTAACAAATCTATAATTTAAAAAATTTATACCTTTTAATAATTGTTGTTTAACTTGTTGTTGTACAGTTGCCAATTGTTGTGGTGTAAAATCGGCACCTTGTAATCCTTGTAAAACAATTCGAGGTCCTTGTGGTGTTTGTATTACTTGAGCTGTTACGCATTTGATAACAGTACCAGGTGGTTGACCAACCAACAACTGTTCTATTGTAGCTTGATCGATTTGACTATTGGCATCTTTAATTGGCGGTTTAACTGGGGTTGTTTGAGGTGTTTGTGTTGAAACTTTCACACTTTCTTGTTGTGGTATTGGTTGTTGTTGTTGTTGTGGAGTTGTTGCAGTTGCTACCAATTTTGTAGCACCTTGTTGTGTTGTTAATTGTGTTAAACTACCCGGTGTTAATTGGGCAACAACTTGGGCTTGATTATTACCAGTTGGACGTATCAAAACTTGTTGACCATTAATTGTTGCCATTTGTACTTTACCAGAAGCTATTTGTTGTGCTAAACTTTGATTGTTTACCACAATTTGATTTGTAATCATCTAAATTGAAAAAAAAAAACAATAAAATATTATTTCTTATTCATAATATTATAAAATAATCACCTGTTGTCCAGTTGGTGTACCAATCACTTGATTGCCGCTAATAACAACCTGTTGTTGTAGAACTTGTCCACCACTAACAACAACAGGAGTACTTGTGATTTTTTGTACAACTGGAGTACTTTGTGATTTAACAATAACTTGTTGTGTTTTTACAGGGCTTTGAACTTGCTGTTGATTACTCGTCGGCGTTTTTAATTGATTTGCAGTTGTTTGTAACACTAATTTCCCTGCAGGCGTATTTGTTGTCGATTTATTTATTGTTTTATTAATAACACCCGGTGTCGTTGTTGTTGGGGTTGTTGTAGTTGTAGCCGCCGATGTCGCAGTTGATGTAACTTTAATCCCCGACGATTGTAATTGAGCGTTTGTCATAACTTGTAGTTTACCATCAGGATATTGAACAAGTTGTTGTCCTGGCAATAATCCTTTAACTGTTATCCTACCATCTGGCGTACGCATTATTTGTACACGTTGTGGGGAATCGGTTGATGGTTTAACTGGTGTAGAAGCACCTGAAGCTTTAACAGAAAGAAAAACAATCAGAATTATTAATAAATGAAATTTAAATAAAAACTATGAACCTGGTGATTGAATTTGTACAGCTTGTAATGTTTGTTGTCCACTTGTTTGAACTTTAATTAATGATTGTTGAGGACTTTGCACCGATTTTTGTAAGACACCACCAGTATTTGTAACAACTCTTGTTGTCCCATCTGGAGCTTTAGTCATCAACAATCGCCGTCCAACTAATTTATTACTGTTTGATGTTAATAGAGATGTTAGTGTTGTTTTACCGGATGATTGATTACCGATGGTTTTCACAATTTTCATTTGACCATCAGGTGTGGTTGTTACTATTTTTAAAACAAAAATCACATAATTATCAGAAAACAACACATTTTAAAAAAAAGAAGGATTAAACTACAAAATTCACCACATAATAGAACACATCCAACACCGATTCGTTCTTACCTTTCGGTTGTATTGGAGTGTTTGTTGTTGTTGATTTTGTGGTGGTAGAATTAGCAGCTTTATTATTTTTCAAAATATATTAAAATACAATTAAATTAATAAAACAAAATAAAAATACTTACATTGAGCCGCACTGCCAACCATTTTAATAACTTGTCCTGGTGTTTTTTGTATTTCCATTGCACGTTTCTGTTGATGTGCAGCACGTTGTAAACGTAATTGTTGTTCCATTTTCTCTTTAATTTCTTCAGCACTCGCCTTACCAGATACCGTAATTTTATTAACATCATTTGAATCAATAATTGCTTTCTGCGGTGGTAAATTACCAGTACGACTACGTGTTATAACCTGAGCATTTGCTTTCTCTAATCGTTCACCATATTGTTTAATCTCCCATAATTCTAATTTATCTTCATCAACCCATTCTTCAGTTACTTGAGGATCGGTACTTTGTGGTGATTCAGGTCGTTTACGTTTCCTTAATCCACTACGAATCGATGTTACTTCTACAATTACACAATATAGTTTAAAATTAATCATTCTTTTGTAGTAAAATTGTAATTTACCTCTGACTGTTTTGGGTAATTCCAATGGTATAACAACTTTTCGACGTAAATATTGTACTTTTTCCATAAATTGTCCAACATGCCGATGTTTCAATAATTCCAATGATAAGATCTCAGTTTCTGTTGTTACTTGATGTTTACCATCTGTATTTGGTGGTTTTGTTTGCATATCATCCCAACGTAAACATGCCCATAATATTCTCAATTGTAATGCAACAGCTGCTAAAGATTTAACATTGCCACTACGATATATCCAACATGTTTTAAACAATGGACGTGCACATGGATAAGGCCATACAATATTATTCGGTTTAGCTAATGCATGATAACCATTCACATAAATACGGCCAGCATGTCGTGCCAATTTACGTACATCATGTTTCGGTAATACTAACAACGAACTTATACCTTTCCTTGTTCTATATGTTGAACACAATGGATATTTGATTAATTGTCGTTTTTTACGTTTGGGTGTTTCAATTATTGTTGGTTGTGTTGTTGGTAATTTTTTTAAATAAATTTTACCTTCTGTTGCTTGGGTTGAATAGATACGTTCACTACCATCTTCAGCATGTTCAATTTTAATAACAGAACGTTCTTCACGTTTTATTGTTGATTTGATTGTACAACAAAAACGGCGATTTTGTTGTGTTTTTATTACATTAATTGTATCATTTTTAATATCATCAATTTGTTTTGTTTTATCATCATCAACATCAACAATATCATTTTCTAATTTTAATTTTTTCTTAGGTGGTGAATTTCCATCATTATCAATTTTTGTATCAATTTTAATATTCTCACTCTTAACAGGCACTTTACCAACAACACAATAATCTTTTAAATCATCTAAATATTTAGACGATAATTCGATAAGATTAAATAATTCTTTACCACAATTCTCACTATTTAATTCTTTATTTGTTTGTGTAGTTAGAATTGTTTGTTTGTTTGTGGTGCCTTTTAAAGTTTGTTCTAATATTGAAGCTGTTGTTTTTTTAATACCAGCATTATTAATCGGCGAATTAGTTGTAATTTTTAATGCATTAGAATTTGTTGCTAGATTCGCTTTACGCAATAATGCTAATAATTCTTTACGTACACGTACACGTTGTAAACATAATGGTGAATAACATGTAGCTTCAATATTTGTTGTACCACTACTATTACAACCTTTTGAATAGCATTTAAAATCTTTTGCCAATTTCGATATTGATGTATATTGTAAACGTACACCATGGATTTTTTTAGCAATCGAACTTAATACCTCACGATTAGGTGTTGATGATGTTGTATTATTATTATTAATACTAACTTTACCTGTCATCATATTTGTTAATTGTTTATCAACTGTATTATTATCATCATCTGTTGTTTCAATATCAACATTATTATGTTCAATAATATGCTGATTGTCATCGGTTTTATTATTTTGTCCAATTTTATGTTCTTCTATAACTTTTAATTGTACACGTCTAGCTAATAAATCATCCAATTTCGATTTTTTTGCTATTTTCGGATATAACAAACGATTTTTCGATTGTAAACTTTTCGATATATTGATTTCATCGAAATATTTAGGTATTGATACAATTTTTATATCATTTAAATTATTATCATCGTTTTTTTCATCTGTATCAATTTTATTTTTATCATCATCATCATCATGATCATCACCCTCTTCTTCAGTTTCTTCTGTACATTTCTCTTTTAAAAATTTATACAATTGCGGTTCTAATGTTAATATTTTAAAATTATTCTTATAACGTATTTGTACAGCATACTTGTGTGGTTCACCAAATAATCCCAATTGTTTTGAATTAATATGTTTTAATTGTCTAGAACTGGATAACCATAACCAACCCCATCTACCATGTATACGATATTCTTCACCTTTTTGTTTCCATAATTGATGTTTAAAACTCATTGTATATTTAACATAACCACTAATCAACATACGATTACGTTCCTCCTCCTCTTCACGTTCTTTCTTTTCACGTTTCTCAATTTTTTTACGTTCTTCACGTTCAACTGCCGTGATACGTGTTAATTTTATATGACCCAATTGTTCATGCCATACATTAGCAAATACAACCGGTTTTATACAGGCTTGTAATATAATTAAAGCACGTGCAAAATCTTTTGGTTGTTGACAATTATTAACAATATTCAACCAATGTTTACGTAATAATGGCCAATTTAAATGCATAAATGGTTGTTGTATTGATTGTTCTAATTGTAAAAATGTTTGTCGTATTGTATTTAATAATATTGTACGATTACCACTAACTGCACCAATCCATTTAAATTCGGAAGCTGGTGTTAATGAAAATTTATGTGATAAATGTCTTTTCTTATCTCTCTCCTCATTACGTTGTGGTTTATTTAAAGCAATTATATTTGTTGTAAATTGATTTACATATGATTTAAATGTATTCTCCATACCTAATTTAAATAAATATGTACCATTTGCTATTTGACTTGATTTCAAACGTGTCATCCGTGATGCATCACCACCACCACCACCAATATTTTTATCATTATCATCACGATTTAGTATATTTGTTGTACGTCGGCGTAATTCTTCTATATTTAATGTTTTCGGTGTTAATACACCAGTTTTTGAACGTGTTGTTATATTTTCACCATTTTTACTACCATCACCTTCACCTTTCATTGTTGTATCATCTTTATTTTCATTTTGTTCTTTTTTCTCTTCATTTTCAGTAATTATTGATTCTTTTTTATCATTAGTTGTTTCATTTTTTGTTTCATCGGTTGAATTGGCAGTTTCTGGTTCTTTTTCATTTGATAGTTCTTCGTGCATCTTTGCCACCATGTCTTCTGCATTCTGTCGTACTTTCTCTTTACGTTCTTCCTCCAATTTCTCTTCTAATTCTTTATTTGCTTTAATTATTGCAGCTGAAAATTAAATCACAAATAAATAATGTATGTAGATTTTAAATAATAAATCAATTTTTACCGTTTTCAGCATCTAAATACGTCTTTTTATTGCCTTTAAATTGATTTGTTAATTTCTCCGTTAAATCCATTTGTCGTAAAATTTCGCCTTTATACTCATTAAATTCACGACATAACGCGGCTTCCATATCATTAGCATCTAATACTTTTAATAATTCTTCAAATTGTATACTTGTAGTATAATAGTGGATTTCACCATTATCTCCTTCGCTAAATATTAAAAAATAAATAAATAGAATCAATTAAAACAATTTTTAGCAATTTTTAACAAAAAATCGTCAATATTGGCATCTATTCAAAAATTTTGTTGTATATACCAGAGATTTGGAAAACGAACTCGATTTTGAACTGTTATCGTTTTAGTAATCATACATTGAATGCGGAACATTCTCAAGCAATCAATGAGTCATCTGATACGGTCAATAACGTGGTTTATTATTTTGTTACGATTAAACTGTTGATTTTAGCTTATAAAAACAGCTATTAAAATGCAGTTACGTAGAACAGATTCGGTTTATACTTTTTAATAGAAATAATAGATAAATATATATTTTCATGGGAAATTTAGTATTTTAGAATGATTTAAAAATACATTTTGTCTGCAATTTGAGATGCACTATGAAAACGATTAATCTAACCAAGTTACAAACAAATTCAGAAATATATTAAATTGTTCAGAAATCAGTGTAATCAAGTCTTTTTCCTAATTTTTAATTATTAAGTAATTTTAAAATACTGACCGGCTAATACATTACTTTAACTTTTCTCTAAATATTTAAAAATTTGATTAATTTCGAATTTTGATGAGAAAAACTAACGGTATTTATTGAAGAGTTCAGAAAATTGCTATAATTGAAGTAAAAATTAGTAATTATAGCCTCAAATACTAAAGTCTTCAGTTTCTATGACAAATTCATTGGGCAAAATAGACAATATTTTCACTTTTCCAGTAGAATAAAATTGATTTTAGTTAATTCTGTAAATGTAACAAGTTCTTTAGGAATGAGGCTTTGAACAAGTACGGTGTTGAAAATAATAACAGTAAAAGTTAAAGCTCGTCATAACTCCCAATCTTTCAGCTATATCTGGGCAAGCATTAATTATATCTCAATGTAATCAGATGTAGTTCAGAAAAAGTCAATTGTATTCAACATGACATGATTTTTAGGTACATACAAGAAACTAGTCTAAAGGCACAATTTTTTATTTGTGTTTACTCTCAAATTTAAGACAAAGAATGGGGGTTGACATTCACTCTGCAAAATTAGTTTGCTCAAAATATCTACAAAACAGCTCAATATTTTTCAATGATTTGAATACTGAAAAACTGGGACGTTTAAGACAGGTACGTTTTTTTAAAGCTTACTAAGGACGGAAGCAGTAAGCAATTATATGCATTTTTTGTTCGTTTTTCCTTTTCTGCTATGTGATTAACACTTTAAATATATTTTTTACACAAACATCAAATAAGAAAATGTTTTTTTTGTTTTTTGATTTTATGAATAATTGAGCGTATAACTCCTGGAGAATTTACGGTTGTTGCGTTAAAATGCGTATACATTTGTACAATTCAACTCTAAAGTTACGATAAGCTTTACAGCCTCAAATACGAAAAACAAATAACTTTTGCGTTTGAAAAGGAAATCCATAAAAGTTTTTATATCTCTAACCCCGAGTAAGATATAGAAAATCTGTCCATACTATACAATAGCCCTTAAAAGCCTCTAGTGTTCGGTTTTTTGAATAATTAGAAAATACTGAGCTGTTTCAGAAAAGACACAAAAATACAAATTCTTCAGAGCAGTCTCATACAGCAAGAGAATAGTTTCCACCCCGACTAGTTTACTTGTAAGTACGATAAATTCGATTTCTGAATTACAACTAATAATATTAAGTAAAATGACCTAAAAATGAGACTTTAGAAGGAATACAATTATTACTTTGATTTCTAAACAATTTCGTTAAATTAAATTGGAATTCTTACACGAATATCCGTCGACATAGAAAATAGTACTTCCTTCCATGTCGATCATAACCTAAATGTTCTTGTCTAGATAATTGTCCTTGCTTCTCAATATCTAATATACAATCAACAACACCAGACACTTTATGTGATCTACATATATTACATTGCCAATCTTCTTCAGGTACATTAACTAATGGTGGATCAACACATTCTAAATGATAAACAGCTGGACATGTTTCACAACATAATAAATCGCCCAATTTATGACAAACACGGCAATGGTCATCGTAGTGCATTGGTACTGTAAAAAAATAACAAAAACAAAACATACAATTATCAATAATAATTAGATTAAATGGATTAGAAATTATTTTTTTTTAAAATAATAGAAAGTTGATGCTTGATTATTGTTATTATTCACCTTCACTCAACAGATCCTCTCTAACTGGATTTGTTGTTAAAAATTGATCAGTTAAAAATTGTAAAACATTAATACGATCTTCTAATGTTGAAAATGGATATTCTGTTGTACATAAAATATTTAATACTTTCTGATCAAATGTTTTATCACTTTCAACATATGCCCTTAATACATCAGGATATGTTATATAATCAATTAAATACAATGATATATTAACACTATCTTTTTGATCTAATGGACCAAAATGTGTTTGTTGTGAATCTTCTTCACGTAATAATGCCTTCAATAATTGTATATGTATTTCAGCTAATAAACTACTTTGATCTTCACACATAATTGCAGCACAAAAATCTTCAAAACGAAATGGTGATAAACGTACTAAATTACGAAAATGTCTTAATACTTCATAGATACTAACAATCGACATAACATAGTCTTTTGGTATTAATAAATCATCTGATGTTTTTGGTAATGTTAATTGGGGTAAATCACGATTTTGTAACCATAATGGTTCTGGTGTTAATGATCTTGATTGTTGTTGTTTCCGTGGTGTACCACTTACAGTACTAAAACTACTTAATGAAAAATCACTATCACTACTCGGATCATTACATGAACCATTATCAGATTCACTCTCACTTAAACCTAATTCATCATCTAATTCACTTTTATTATCACTCGATTCATCACCAAAATCCGAACCGTAATGATACTCAGATTCATGGTATTCAGATACATTATAGTTTGTACGTCGTTGATATATTGAACCAGCATAACCAGAACGTCTACCAGCTCGATGGCTACTATCTTTACCACGAATACGATTACTACTTCGTCTTGTACTTGTTGTGGTGGTTGTTGTTGGTGTTGTTGTTGTTGTTGCATCACTTTCTTGTGGTGATGATGGTCGTGAAGCATTCGGTGTACTCGATTGAGAATCCGATCCCTTATTATAATTCAATAGATATTTCGGTTTCTTTAATAGATGATATTGGAATTTTTTCTGTCTTTCAGCAACTTGAACTTTAGGGGGACGGCCCCGTTTCTTTAAACCTCTCCCAGACATTGCGCGTTCACCTCCACTCAACAAACATATATATATCTAAAATATGTATATGTGTGTGTATAACTACTAAAAAACCCAAACACGTGGTTGACGTTTAATTTTTTTTGCGGGTGGAAAAATAATCAAAACAAACTTTTGTATACAAATGCGCTGCTAATGTCAAACTGTTGACTGTTCTCAAAACGCGTTATGTCGCCTGTCGACCATCCGCCGCCATATTCATTTCAGCTATGTCACGTGACAAAATGACGGCCACCACATTTTACGCGCCCATTTTTCAACACATACCCATCATACAAAATCGATAATAATCACGAATTTGTCAAAAATTCATCTGTCCATCACAACAATCAACAATTCATTTGAATTAATCCCAGAAATGTTGATAAATACACCGGAAATGACGCTTTCTATAACCAGATTGGGGGACCATGAGAAATAAGGAAAAAAAACACCACTTTAACAAATGAAGGTTGCAGCGCTCCTATTGGTCGATTCCAACAGCCGCCATGACAACTTGCAAATACACCATCATACACCATATAAAAAATTCATCAATTTTTATAAATTTCACACAAATCTCACTGATTTTACTTAAATTTTTTTTTGACTGTGAAAATTATTGAAATATTTTACAAAAAATTCACACTAAACATCAACAAATTGATTGTGTTATAATATAGACATGGCATCTCGATCCCAACGCTGTGTGCCTTGAACTTTTAATAAATGCATCCAGATGGAGCTCGAATTCGGGACGAAATTCCCCAAATCCCATCGAATATCCGTAAATCCAACAAACTCATTAATAGTCAGCATTTGGATTGTTTTCTAAATTTCTAAAAGAGAATTTTTGGAAATTTTCAAAAAAATTGTGATTTTCCCCGGAAAAAATCAACGATTTCCGCCAGACCGGAAGAACAAGGATGACGAATCGCCAAGATGGCTCCGAACAAATCGAACATAGTCGACTCGTTGCGTATCGATTAACACCAAAATCACCACATAAATCACTTTAAAACTCTTCTAATATACAATTTACAAATCAAAACGTAATCCTATAAAGAAAACTGGTAAAATTTTGTAGAATTTCCAATACATAATCGTGTATTGGTTGTAGAATTGTTGGTGACGCCACTGGTTTGACATCTGGGAGTACCGTCGAAGATTCGAGGTTATTTTTTGAAATTCATCAAATTTCTACAATTTTTCGTGTATTAAATCCTAAGAAATCTCCAAAATTAGCAAATCATGAATGGTCCGATGGGGATGTACAAATTGCGGCCGATTGTTGATGATAATTTTACAATTAAATTGCCCGATTGTATGTATAAATTGAAGAACATCCATCACACGTTAAGTGCAAGAAATTATCAAAACGCAGACGATACAGCGGCAGATCAAGCATCAACTTGTACGAAAAACGCAAATATAATCGACCAGGTTAACAGATTTTTACAGGTTTACAGTTTATTTAAATATTCGCATGCTATAGTTTAGATATTAATTTAGATTACTACTTACAAGAATTGATGTAAGTCCTTTCATAATGGTGACACTAAACTCTTTTATCAATTTTTGTACATGTGTGTGGAACATACAACTGTCAAATAATGGTAGAAAGTTGTTAATTGACTACCACTAAAACCAAAAACAAACAAAAAATAACCTGAATTTTTTTTTATATTCATCAACAATTTTGTGCTTATTTTTAATTTTAGCACAATAAAAACTTACCAGATATGGCGGCTTTAGAACTGAAACAACAACAGATCCTGCAACAATTGGCTGAACTGAAAAAACAAATGAATAATATTAGAGAACAATTGAAAGTTGCCGATAGTGGCGATAATGTTAAAACAACAATAACAACTGCAAAAACAACGAATTTCGATCATAAATCAATACAAAATAACGTAAAATATTAAATATTTTAAAAAATAATTACGAAATAGAGCACTATTTTTGTGTAATTCGCAAATTTGTTGATAGAATCTTTAGTAGGCTATGATTGAATCGTCTAATTGTAGCGCTCTATTTCTCAATTATTATTATTAAAGGTAATTGTTATGTTGTTTTGTAGTTTAAAGATTTTCCGGAGATTGTTGTAAATGCGGATCCAACAAATCCACCGTTTTCATTGGAATTATTACAGAAATTATGGCAGAATCACGTATATTTGGTGATTAAATCGTATATGCATTCAACTGTGGCCAGTTTAAAGGAGAATGTAATGAATTTTGTGAGGAATTTGGAGAATTTCACGCCTCGAACAACACAATTACCACGAGTTTATATACGGCTCATTTGGAAGAATGGTAATTATTGTATTTGTATTGTATTCAAATTGATTGGATCGATCATTAATTAGTAGTGTAGTGAAGCTGTGTTAAAACTGTTTTTTGTCTTTTCGTAATTTGACTCAACTCTCCGATGATATAAACAAGAGTTACTTCTTTTGTGTCGTTATAGTTTATCTTAATTTATTTTTCAGTAATGATTAGCATTGTTTAGGCTACCATCCTGAAGCATAATGCTCGAGATCTAATCAATACCAATTGTTCTTTATTAAAAAGGACTCCCAAGCAAAAATCTTGCAAAAAGAGCAGCCCATTGGGCAGTTGTCCCATTATCCTTGTAGCCAGTCCGCCCCTGCTACCGCCAGCTAAATTGCTGTTTATCTCTTTTAATTGTTTAAAGCAGTAGAAGAGATTCTCTATCTTTTATTATTATACTTAAGAATCAGGCTTCGGTAAATTCAGTGACAATTTAAGCTCTTTTTATTTAGACCAAATGATTATTTTGCAATGAGAAACTATAATAGCACTTCTCTTCTGTGAATTAATTGTTTTGCTGACTTTTCGCACGAGTGTTCTAAAGTACGTAATCTGTTTGAACTCTTTCGAACACAACTTATTTATTGTGTTATCGAATCAGGCACATGGCACTAACAACGATTAAGTCTCTTAACTCGACAAAAAAGGGATTTATTTTTTACTATTTCAACAACTATTTTTCGTTATTTCGTATTTTAATTCTAGAAAAACCTTTATGTCTGAAATAAGGAAATTAGGAACAAACTTTGCCCTTTTAACTGCTTCTAAGAAAAAAAACAAATTTTTTGGTAAAAGTTGAAGTTTTATGGTTCTAATTTTAGAAACTTTCACATTAAAGATCACATCACTTTTAATTGTAAAACAAAATTGCAAAATAGCCGACTATTATTAAAGATTCTCGTAATCGAAGCAAACAGTTGAATTATTCCTAAATCAATTTTTTGTTATCAAAAAATCATCTTTTCACTGTAAACTCAATATCTCCCAATCTCTCTCAGTCACTAACTCTCTAGCGGAGGTCGACATATAATAAACTTTAGCTTGTTAAGCGGTCCCTAGACGATCAATATTTTTGTCAGTATATTGCACAATGATACTCATCGTTTGTAGATCAGATTGAATAATTGCGCAACATATTGAATCAATAAAAAAAATCATGTTTGTTGTACAACCTAATAAATATTGCATCGTCTGTACACAGTACTTCTCAGTCTCATTCAGCAATTTATTATAGCTCTGCAAATTTCCATTACAATTACGCCTATTTTAAATCATCAAAATTACTTCCAGTAACAAGATAAGGAAGTGTTATTGATAAATGCTGACATGGAGGGACATCATCTCGCATTATAGTATCCCTTTTTTGAATTTCACATATAACCATTCTCAAGAGTTCGTCAAATAATTACAAAAAGTTTTGGAAATCATTTGGTTCACTAATTCTTAGTTTCCTGAACAGATTTTCATGTGTGTACTTATTTCTTTCATTAAACCTTCATTCTCCTTCTTTTTTGAAACTATAACTAATGCAATTGCCACGCAACTTGCTGGCTTATTATTCCACATGTCGACTATACAACTGTCAGCCATGAATTTATTTTTTTGTGCCATATCATTGCACAATACAGGATGTCTCTGCTAAGTGTTCCACTTCAAATATCTCGTTTGTTTGTGAATTGAAGTGGAAAAGTATCTAAAGAAATTAGACTATAATGTCTAGACTTCAATTGATCGACACGATTTCCTTTCTAGCTATTTTGGAAATGCCAGAACGTTCTATAAGGTCTCGAAAATTACTCGCTATTAGGAAACCAATTACGTACAATGAATACTGCGAACGAATTTAATATGAAAATAATATTTTTCTTTTAAAAACTTCTCATCTGCTGCTTAAAAAAAATAGAACTTCTCAGGGATCAATAACCTATTCATTGATGAAAAAAGCGTACGTCAGAATTGTTTGCGATACTTGCCATGTGAATGTTATGTTTACAAGATTTGATTTAAAAACAATTACAAGGCCAATAGTATTTATAAACTATACAATCCAGAAAACAACTTTAGAAATTCGATCTGTTGTAAGAATAATTATTCTTATGTTATTTACAAAGATGGAATATCTACCATTTTATAAATACTGTTGGCCTTACAATTGTTTTTAAATCGAATCTTCTAAACAGTTGTAATAATGACATTCACATTGCAACTATCGTAAACAATTCTGACGTCGGCTTTTTTCATGAATTGATCCCAAAGAAGTTCTAATTTTTTTCAGCAGCAAATGAGAAGTTTTTGAAAGACAAATATTATTTTCATATCAAAGTATATGACGTTTTAGCATTTCCAAAATAGCTAGAAAGAAAATCATATCGGTCAATTGAAGTATAGACGTTGTAGTCTAATATCTTTAGATACTTTTCCATTTTAATTCACAAATAAACGAGATATTTGAGGTGGAACACTTAGCTGGGACAGCCCTGTATATTGACATAAATATTGATCGTCTAGGGGCCCCTTTAGATCCGCCTCAATCCCATCACTTTTTTATTTTTTAACATGATCTGTAATCGAAATCTACAAATAATCAAAAAGCAATAAGAAAAAAAGTCTGAAAATGTGTACGTCACGAAAAATTCAAACCATTAGCCTTGTGATCAATTTGTTCATCAAATTAACGATGCGTCATTACAAAATTCTCGATATATATAATTCGAATACGTTTTATTCAAATTATTTTAGAAGACGGATCACTTTCAAAACACGGAAATAAATAACCGTGTTATAAGAGTATTGTTTATATTTTAAATACTTCTAACGTATATAAGATGTTTATTAACATAACTATTATTATATTATTTATTATTATTTCCAGTTGGGCCACATCCAGAAGTAATCGTTTCGCGTACACCAATATTAGGTGAAGTTAATCTATTACGATACTTATCACGATCGAATTTATTAAATAATTACGAACAATTATCAAATGTATATGAAATTGATAATTTACTTGATTTATGTTATGTTTTAATACAATCAGAAACAAAATCTGAACGTTTAAATCAATTAAAATTAATTAATAAATCATTAAATAAATCATTATGGTTATGTAATTGTAATGAGATTAGTATTGCTGATATTGCAGCATATTCAGCAATTAAACAAACAATTAATGATAATGATATTAATGTGAATTTAATTAAATGGATGGAACGTTGTATTAAGTGTTAAAATTTTCGAAATAAACAATATAAATATTGAAAATTGCTAAACAAAAAGGAAATTTTTACTAAAAAATACATTCCCGATATACAACCTACTGCGAATAAGAAATTCAATAAAATAACTGGTCTATGACTATTTTTTGCTAACTCAGGTAGTTTTCTATACCTGACAAATAGTCGGGGCGGGATCTATTGGAAACCGTAAAGTTCAAGGTCCTTTTTTTATAGAAAAACCACAAAAAAGACACACAAAAAGTCTAGTATGACTGACAATCGTTGTGAGGCCCCTTCGAATGGGAGGCTGAAGCTTCCGCTTTATTAGATTTATTGTAAATTGTTACTTTCTTTTCAGATATGTGAACTTTAAAGGGCGGATATCTGCTCCAAGATGGAGCAAGGCAAATGTTGTACTTGCATAGTCTATCTTCTCGTGCGAAACATTTTTGCTTTACAAATAGTGTCCGAACGTAGAGAAGCAGTGGACCAGTTGAACTGCTACGGTGACGTCGTGACGTTACGGCGAAAAAACAGGTGGCTAGTTGTACCGTATTTCTATGAAATTCTGATCGCTCTCTCTTATTGTTTAAAAGCGGCTCGTCTGAGACAACAATTTTTGACAAAAATAAATTTAAAAAAACTTTAAAATTATAGACACATTTTTGTTGATTTGTTCTACGTGTCTTTTGTTATAAATGTATGTAAATACATGCATCAAAATTGAACTACGCCAATGGTACATTTCGAGCGTTGTAATTCTAGCCAAATGACCTTCAATCCGCCCTTTAGTGATCTTATAACGAGAAAAACTGACGAACTACAAATGAAGACAAAATAATTGTGTCTAATAACTTAAAGAAGTATAACGATCCCGTTACCCTGAAAACAATGAAATTCCTACAATTTGAGACGACAGACTACATAAAATGAGATATAGTAGTCGCAATGACTCAAGAGATTAAAGTCAATGCGATAGAATGATATCACAATACAAACGGCATCAAAAGGCGTAAAAAAGATTATAATTAATTCCCCTATTATGTATTTTCTAAAATTGTTTTTCTGTATGTTTACATCTGCCATCTCGTTACCGCATTTATAGTCTAATTTTATTGCATTGACTTTAATCGGTGAAGTCATTGCGTTTATTGTACTTGTACAACATGCGACTCTTAACTTATTTTTTTAACTAAATTTATGATCGAAAATAGTTTCTTTTGATAACAAAATACAGGTGAGATGATTGACAATGAGAGAATTTTTCAAAAACTGAATGCCTTTTATGATCTACCACTCCACTAACTTTTTTCCAAACTAAATCATATCTTCCGTATTTAGTAGCAGTTCCAAAGACGTCTAAGGTAGTACCTTAATCCCATATTGAGCAAATTTATCAGAGTTAAGACCGAAAATTCTGCACGTTCAGTATAGGATCCACTAAAAAGTGCCGCCTCTAAAACTATGCCTTTTTTGCTGTGGTCTCGGGCCGGTCCTGCTTCCTACATCAGGAAGTCCAGAAAGTTCTCAATCTACTCTTGACTCGTCGGTAATTCTACACCGCTACACTTTATTGCCTCTAATTCATAGAAAAATAACCAATAGTGTATTCTTTACAAAAAATGTATTTATAACAAAATCAAATAAGCTCCCTGATAAAATCAGAATTCTAAGCAATATACATATAACATGTATTATTGTCCTTATCGCGTTCCATATATTCCCGTTCAATCAACAATTCAATACGTTTCTTGATATCATTCTGTTGCACCGGTATATCCAAAATTTGATACAATTCATTCATTAATAAATTATGTGGGATCCGTTTAAATTTCTTCATAATCCGTACAATAGCAGCATCGATCTGATATTGGCGATCAATTAATACTTTATGTTCAACTTCCGATTTCTGTTCAAACGTTTCAACCGATTGTAGATAATTAATTTTAATACGAAATAATCGATTCGTATAATCCGGATTAATTGTAAACGTATCGGATTTTCTCAACAGAAGTTTATTAGAATTCAACGACGCTAGCGTACGTTTTAATTCGTACAAATCCAAACAAGTTAATTCTTGGATTTCGCTCAAATTCAGACGATCATTATGATTGAACAGCAACAATATTAAGGTTTGATAGAGGGACGTTTGGAATTCTTTTGTATTATTTGTGAAATTTGCCCGAATCAAGCAATAAGTCAATGTGGACTGCCACAATAATTTGCGTCCGTTGTGATACGAATTGTAGAATTGTTCGAATAATTGTTGATAATTGACCAATTCGATCGGTAGATTAATTTTGTAATTTGGATAATTCGGCCAATAACTGTTCGTTAATACATTTATAAAGAAATCGTTTTTGATTTGTTTCTGTTTAAAGGCTAAATTAATCGTTTTACTAATATTAATATCCTGCAACATATTCTCGATGTTCATCGTAAAATTATCACCACATTCCAATTTCAATTTCGTTACCAAACAATTTTCCGCTTCAATATTCAACGATTTGTTGAACAATAAACGTTTAGCCAAATACCGTTTATAAAACTCTTCAAATACATCTTTGTATTGTAGATATTTGAATAATTGTAAGATGCGATTGATGATCGTATCGAAATTCTGTTCGTTGACACGTTGCGAACACAATCGACTATCGAGATATTTCGCCAATAATTGCGCTATTTTATTATTATTTGTTGTTGTAATTAACGATTTAAATGTTAATCGTATCGAATTGTAAAATTCCGGATTATTATCGAACGAGTTCTCAATGATCATCTCCAATTGTTGTTTGAAATTCAATAGATTTTCAATCAGCAATCGCTCGTTGTCCGCCTCAATCAGACTGCGTCCTTTTCTATTGATCGAACAATTAAAATGAATTAATAGCCGTTTGAAACTCTTTGGTCTCCGTTGGAAGAGTTTGTAAGCCAAAGAGAGATCATCTAAACGGTTTTTATCGATCAGTTCGCTGAAACCCTTGTCTAGAATTGTGGACGAATGATTCTCGATCAGTTCGTAGTAAATTATATTGAGTAAGGGTGTTTCGGTTGAATTGTTTAGATAGTTTTTAACACGGTTCTGTTCTTCGACAATACGTTGGTAGGTGCGTTTCAGATATTGTGGCAAATCGGTGGATTTTATCAAAATTTGCGCTTCATCATCGTAGAATTGTCGCGTCGTCTTTAAGAATTCATTCTGGAAGATCTTATCGTAAATCTGTAAAGTATTGAATAATTCTATGATCGATTTGATTAAAATCTTATCAGTTATGTTATTGTTGTTGTTATCGGTTCGTTCTTCGTGGATTAATTTCAATAATTTGTCGATTATTCTCGGTTGAGTCATCGGATTCGTTACAATTATCCTGTTGAATAGTTGTAGACTCGCATTTTGGATTGTATTGTATGTGATTTTTTGTAATAATCGATTGATCGGTAGAAATAGGTTCTTAATTATTTTGATATTACGGTAGAATTCTCTCCATAATTCGTCCAAAATCATTAGTATATTGGCATCGTTATCATTGAAATTCGCCAATTTTACGTGTAAAAACTCTTCGATTATTGTCTGTAAATTATAGTATAACGGTTCGTAATTTGTTGTGCATAGATTTTCAATGATTCTGTACAGTTCTTCTAGCGCTTTTGTCGTTTTTTTCGAATTCAAAATGGCAATTAACTCATTCTCTAAACTGATCCATTCGATACTTTGATTCGTTTTAATTGATGTTCGATGGAATTTGTTTAATTTTACTATCTCTGTTTTTCTTATCATTTTCTGTTTGGTAAAATTCTCGAATTTGTCGTTGAAAAATACGAATTAATTTGTATTATCGCTGTGGTAATGGAAATTCGGTTCAAATTACGCGCTCTTTTCTAGGGACTTTTATCGATTATGTTGGCGATTATGCGCCACTTTCAATTATTCCTGCAATTATTTGGAAATTCTCAAAATAGAAGACAAAATTGTAAAAAAAAATCTATGTTACCTGCAAATATTTAGAACTTATTCTGATTTTATGAATATTCTGATATTTTTAATTTATATTCGCCGACTGAGTATACTGTGATTTGAAACGAACAGTATTTTGTTTTTCCGCCTTCTATAATTTTTATGTTGCGCTTGTTGCTTACTAACTCGAGCAACTGTTCGAACACTCATAAACATATTTTATATACCGGGTGTTTATTCTAACTGAGGATAGTGAACTATTGAGTTTTAACTTTTATTCACAGAAACTGCGGAGGTTTTACTTTCAATTTTTTTTTCAATATTCTGATAAGAAGATCCGTCCCTGTTTTAAAGGAAAAAATAAAAGTTTCTGCGTCACTGTGTGTAATTATAAAAAATATTCAACTTATTTAGTGCATTTCGTAAAAAATGTATGATATGTTTTAGAGAAAACATATTATTAAAGGCTCTATGATTATTTGTTAATTTAAAATCCATAAAATTGCAATTTAATCTTCAAAGAATTACGTAAATGCCAAACGATCCACTTCTCTCATGAAAGGTCCAATAATTCCAGTATACCATCACAATAATTTCGTAATTTTTAAAAAGTTCTAACGATTTGTACAACTAATTTGAAAATGATAAGAAATTGTTTATCGAAAATAAAAAAAAAACGTCTTTTCTGGTCAAATAAGATAAAATCGGTAGGCAGCAGCACGTCAATTTGAAACCACCGCTATTTTTGCTCGAGTGCTTTAAGCAGGTCGAGCACATATGAAATGCGGACTTGCAAGTGCCATCTTGTGTGAAAAATTGGCATTAATATATTAGTGCTAAATGTAGCCCCATTCTAGAAATTAACAGAATTTGATGGAACAACTAAAAATCAAGAAAATGCAAGATCTTATGATTGTATAAAATTTATAAATTTTTAATTTACTGATTTTTATTTAATATTATATCCTTTATTAGTATGCTTCTTGTAGCTCCCTCAACTCGCTTGTCAGGCTGGTCTGTCAATTGTTCTGTCAACTGTCTAGTTGGTTTTGTTTTGTTCAGAATTAAATTTCTATAATTTCATCGATTTGCGAATAAAATTAACGAAAAATGGTTGTGGAGAAATCACCATTCACATCGAATTGTTTAGAACAATTCGTATTATTAGCGAAATCAACGAAAGGTGCAGCTTGCACCGAATTAATAAAACAAGTGTTGGATGCGCCCGGTGTTTATGTGTTTGGTGAATTACTTCATATGCAAAATATTGGAGAAGTATTATTTTAATTCAATGCTGTAGAATTATAAGAGTATATCTATATTGTTTGTAGTTAGCTAATAGTCCTCAGAGTAATTATTATAATACACTCAATCTTTTTGCTTATGGTACTTATAAAGATTATGTAGCTAGAAAGAGTGAATTTATCGAATTAACACCAGCACAGAAGAAAAAACTACAACATCTAACCATTGTCACATTAGCAACAAAATCTAAAGTAAATTAATAATTGTTTGAAAACAAGACAACAATGATACATAACCTCAATTTTCAGTGTATTTCGTATAATATTCTATTAGAAGAATTGGGCATAACAAATGTACGTGATTTAGAAGACTTAATAATCGAAGCAATCTATGCGGATATAATACATGGTAAATTAGATCAGAAAAATTGTCAATTAGAAGTTGATTATGCAATTGGTCGTGATATACGTTCGCAAGATGTTGATGTTATTGTTAATTGTTTGAAAGATTGGTGTTTGGCTTGTGAAGGTGTATTGGCATGTGTGGAAACACAAGTACATCGTGCCAATGCTGAAAAGAATAAATCAATAGCTCGTAAAGCTGAAGTTGAAACTGAAGTTAGTATGATTTGCATATTATCGATTATAGCTCCAATCCCAAGTCAGATATCGCAAATCGATCTTCACCATTTGATAGCCCTTAAAAGCGGCTATCATTCAGTTTTTAAATCGTTGAAAAATAATGAACCATTTTGAAGATATATTAGAAAAACTAATTTTGCAGGGTGAAATTCAACCCCCATTTTCTTCCTTAAACTTGGGTATGGACACGAATGAAAAAATACACATTCATTAGAATCGTTTCCTCTACCTATGTACCAAAAATCATGAAAATCGGGAGTTTCCACTTCGCGTACTTTACTTGTCAGTATAATGCCTCGTCCTCGTCTGATCGACAAAAAAAACAACTGTACTTTAGGTTCTTGATTTTTTTTAAGTTCCATTTACAAATCAGAGAGATATTAAATATACAGTGTCTTCAAAAGGTTGGGACAGCTGAACTACAGACTGCTAGATAAAAAAATCTGAAAAAAATTTCTAGTGAGTTGGGCTATTTTCAAACTTTTGGAGCGCTTTATAAAATGTTTATAAATAGTTGGCGCATCCTGTATCTATATAAAATTGTGAATTAGCACCCGTAGTACTTTTACTGGACGGCGAACAGTTGCTTGTACCTATTAACAGTGATTTTTAATCATTGTGATTTTTTATAGATAAGCAATATAAAAAAGACAATCAAGACACAAATGCAGGAACGTGCAGATGGTAGTGATGAGGCTGTAGCAAGTGACAATCGTGAAGCAGCAGCTAGTAGTGAGAAGGGCAAAAAATCAACTAAAATCAAAGGTATAAGACATAGTAGTAAGTTTTGGTTGAAATCATAATTAATTATTATTATGAGAATAATAAATTATATTAAGTAATAATATCTAGTCGTATCTGTAAGTAAAATCTAGAAGTATTCAATTGAACGCAGCGATAATACAATAAATGCTAATTGTATTCATGGCATTTTAATGTAGAGAAACCTGCCCGATCCTTTTTAACTCAAGTTTGATATTCTCCTCAGTTTTTTTTTTCTTTAAATATTAATAATATGCGATTCCAACAGAAACAGGATTCGTAGTTTCGTAATGCAAAGGGGAACAGGGCAATAATTGTGTTTCTTATTTGTTTTCAGTATCCATATAATTAAATTAATATTTGGGGAAGGTAATTTATGAATTAATCTAATATATATGCAAACTAATGATTCTGATATGAAATTTATTTAATAATATCATATTTTTACTTTCTAGGATTAAAACTTCTTCGTTGATTTAACTCATCAAATGTACGTGGTTTGGTTAATTGAATAATGAAACGCTTGATGATATCGAAGTTGTAATTTTTGATTAAATCAATTTGTAGATTCTTTTTGTGTGTTATTTAATAAAATAAATTTTGTAATAATTTAATCATTGATTTTTATTATCCCCTATGACCTGAAACCTTTAATAATTTGCTTTACGTTACATATATAATAAGATCAACTTTTTTATAGAAAAAAAAAAGCGTTTTTTAACAGAAATTCACAATAAAGAAGGTGGGAGGAATTAACGACCACTTCCTGAAAATCAAATAAATTCGTAAAGTAAGAAAATATTTTTTCTTAATACTAACAGTTGAAAGTTGACTTTACTTTACTAATATCTTAATGGTAAAGTGACACTTTTCTTCACTAGTAAAGAAAAGTGACTTTTCTTCACTATTGACTTTTAGTTTCTATTAGGGGTACTAAAAATGATGCTCAACAAGTTTTTTTGTGGGACAAAATCGACGAAATTCTTTTTTTTCTCAATACCACACATTTTTAGCAATTCAAAAATACACAGATTAAATTTTGGAATATAAGAAAAAAAATAAACAAAAAACTGAGAATTAAAATGCCTCTATCTTCAATTAAATTATATATTAATTATTCCCAGTGATTCAATTTAAATTAATTTCGGTTAATTTGAATTTAAATTTCGATTAAAAACAATTGCGTCTATTATACCCCAACTTTACACGGCAACCGTCTCGGTCTGACTGTGCTGTTCGATGCTGTTCGGGGTAAAAAAAAAAACAATAATAACAATGGCCTTCTCGAATTGTCGAGAATGTCAAAAATGTAAACAAATGTTTCTATTTTTATATATAATAAAATTCTAGATTCAATATATACAGAATGTCTCGTAAGTAATGAACCACCTTGCACAGTCTGATATGAGATTAAATCCTGATTCGAAATGTCTTTTATAATTTACTATTAATTAAATTCAATAACCATTCAGGTACGTGCTGTAGCAGAGAAAAAATTGAAAACACAAGCGCGTGAGGTAATCCATTTCTTACGAGACAGCCTGTATATATAAATAATATATTAAAAAATTAGATTAAATCAAAGGTCGTTAGTATTATTAAAAAAAATGTTGTACTTTACACGGTGGGAAGTGTCTTTTCACACTTGTGGATTTGGATTACTCGGCCTTCGCCTCGTGATCCAAACTATCCGCTCTTGTGAAAAGTGTCACTTTCCCATCTTGTAAAGTAAATAACTATTGATTTTCTGTTTCTTGAAACCGTGTTCAATGTTTTCCATCAGCTTTGATAACACATCTGTAAATATTGTTTCTAACCGCAACACGAGGTTGGGTTGCGGAGATTGCTTATCCTTAGCTAGACGACAATTTTCCAAACGGACCCAGATGTTCACCCTTGAGATTAGTCTACTTCTCACCCCTCTAATTATAGTTTCTCAGTCGATCTATATTCTTTTTCTTTTTGATAAAATTGTAGTTTTGCTCTTCATATTATGAAAGTATAATATTTTCAAAGATTGAATAAACTGGAATATCCAGAGTTCCAATACAATAAATAGAAACTTTGAAACAAATCAATTCTTATAAATATTTGAAATCGGATAAAATTGGAATCGGCAAGCAACATGTTGATAAAACGTTAAAAATTAATCCTGAAAGTCGAAAATACTGTTCAGTGAAACTTGATAAAGTGTTGAAAAATTTTAGGTTTTTATTTCTTTGCCTTGTCGTAAATTATTCAGTGTTTTACCACTTAAGAGAAAATAAAAAGTGATCATCCCAGAATTCAAAGTAAAAAGTGCTAATAATTGAACTGTTTAATTATTTGAAAATTAAAACCACTCCGATGGATTCGTTTTTTGTTCATCTTTAATGCAAAAGTATTGACGTTGACTTGTAAAACTTTCGTATTTCCCTGGACGTCTAGAAATTTGTATAAAGTATAGCGGTAGAGCTATATCACCCTTCAATATTTTATACCGGGCTGCAGTACTGTCGCATGATCTGTCTGCAGTCGTAACTTATGCTTTCAATTACTTTAGACTTCAATAATCTACGATCTGCCACATGAAGTTTTAAATTTGTGGAATAGTACAGCGGACTTTTGGAAGGCCAACTGACACGTTGGTTGAATAAATTAGAATTTCTCAAACTAAATTGCTTCACATTTTGACGAGTTCAAACAGTTCATGCGTCGTCCTGTTGTTATTTAGTTTTTTTTGATTATTGGTAATTCAGATGCTTAGAACTTAGAGGTGTTTGTTCCAACTTTCCCGTAAAGCAGAGGTTTTCTTTTTCTGTATAAATAAGGGTTAAAAACCTAGCCACTAATAAAATATATCTGATATTTTGCATCTTGTTTATAAAGGAGAAAAAATTACTTCTGCCACTGTTCATAGTTAGAAAAGACACGTGGGATACGAGGGTAGGGTGAAAAGTTATTAGGTTATTGGGTATTAATGTGAACAATACCTTATTTTGTGAAAATTTCAAGTCGCTGCATTAGACATTATGGTTTTACCAGTGCGTTGAATTGAAACATTCAGGCACTTTTCGGTAATTCTTGCTGAAGGGCTTGACTGCAACAGAAATCCAAAAAGGGCTTAATTCGACATTGGGAGAGTCCGCCCCATCATCTACGACCCTTAAACGCTGGGTTGCAGATTTCAAGATGGGTCGAACAAGCACCACGTAGATGAGCCACGAAGACCTCCTCAGGTGACTCCGTAGGAAAAAATCAGTGAATTAGCGGAGACTATGAAGATGTCAACAGAACGCGTCCATTATATATTATACAAGAACATTGAGCATGAACAAGCTGTGCGCAAGATAGGAGCCGCCTGAAAAAAAAAAACTGCACCGAAAAAGGATTTCACTTTATGCGTCGATTTGTAACTGTGGATGAAACTTAAGTTCAGCGCTGTACACCTGAAACAAAAGAGCTGTCAAAACAGTAGATCGAGAAGAGGCAACTTGCTCCATAAAAAGTAAAGATCGTTTTGTCTTTCAACAATGTGATGGCGACAGTTTTTTTTGGGATGCACGAGTGATAATTTATATCGATTATCTAGAAAAGGTTAGAACAAGGAATGAGGAATATTATGCAATCCTATTTCAGCGTCTGTATGATAAACGATGAACATTATCCATCAGGATAATGCTCTGGCTCACACTTCAGTCATTGCAATGGTAAAAATCGTCAAACTGCGCTTCGAATTGCTTGAACATCACCTGATCTGGCTCCGAATGATTAACATATGTTCCCCAGCCTGAAAAAATGGCTTGAAGTAACACATTTTCAAACAATAAAGAACTAACTGATGCAGTAAATGGATATTTTAACTATCTAGACAAATCGACCTATAGAGCTGATGTAAGCGCTATAGCGTTGGAGTAAATGAATAAAAATATCCCGAAGAAACGTTGTTTTCTTGTCTAGGCCCTGAACTTTTCACCCCACCCACGTATAAATATAAATTGTAAATCGAATTACTTTACTTCCACTTGGCAGTATAATCTTTGTTTTATGATTAGCTTACTCAAAACAGGCACTCGGACCGCCTATATTTGCGTCATATTAATAATTATGAGCAATATTTCCAGCTTTTGACCGCTGGATTGTGATGTTAAATATTAGCTTTCGTTGTGCTTCATTTAATTAACCCGTACCACTAAATAACAAATTAATCATCATCCGCAAAGTTTTATTCAGTTAAACAATCCATAATTAATTTTGTATTATTTGTTTTGAAAGAGTCAGACATTATTGTTTTTGTTTTGTTTTATTTGGTTTTTAAGCGATAATTTTTTTATTTATGTTTGTAATTCTTATGATATTTACTTTTAGCTTTTCTTAATAAAATGTTTGTTTGCATATTATAAAGTAATTAAGTTTTGTGACTAATATACCGGATTCGTGTTATTACACTGAAATATATATGTCGTCGGCGTATTGTAAAATCCGTCATCTAGAAAACTGCATAAGTATTGTCGTTTTAACAGGGGCTGTTTTTGTAACTCCTGACTGTTTTCGCCTTCCCCGGCTGTCAAACTGTTTAGCTCAGGTTAGGTCTTTGTCAGGTCAGGCCCTTGGTTGTAAAATATCTGAACATTTCAGGCAATAAAAGACTTTAAATTATTCACCGTTTTACGATCTGCCTAGTCATTTTCTAGATAACGGATTTAACAATACGCCGACGACATATATAAGCAACAATATTCTAAGGAGGTCTCTCTAACAATAAGAACATAAACAAGAAACTTTACAACGATCTTCTAAAAGGTAATTCTTTATATATGGCAGGGGTGGGCACATACTAGGACAATGAGAGCCGCAGTCCGGTTTTTCGTATGTGATAAAGAGCCACACATAGTAACATAGTAATACCTAAATACAGATTTGGAATTTAATTTCAAATTAATATAATTAGATATCTTATAACGGACTTAAATATTCAATGAGAGCCGCACTTAGCCCAACAAGGAGCCGCATGCGGCTCCGAGAGCCGCATTTGCCCACCGTTGATATATGGTAGGTTACTCCAACCTTCTTGCACAAAAAAAATACAATATAAAATTTTTGCTTATATAAAAACCCTCAATAGTTCTCTGAACGGCGTGTATTGAGACTATAATGTTTATCGATCCTTTGCTTATTTGCTCCATAGATGAACTTTTTCTTATACGGTTACATAAATAGAACGCTTTTTCTCTGTCATCCCCTGTTTATCAATTTTAAATTACATTGATGATAAAAAAAAATAATTTTGCTAGAGGTAGTTTCGTTGAACGTGCTTTGAATCGAACGACTATCTCCTCATTATCTTATTCAGCGTCTCTCAAACAGTGGATCGCGACCCTAAATTGTAAAAAGGATAAAGAGAAAAATTTAGGAACATTGTTTTTACAAGTTAGCCCATTTTGATGTTAAACTTAATTGTGGTGGGTGCGCCGGGCAACATGTGAGCGCGCTATTAACTTTCAGTTTTTTATTTTATTAAAAACAGATTTGCTCATAATCGAAAAGCAATAATGTTTAGGTAATTATTTGGAGATCCGATCTTAAGTAAATACTTTTAGTTTTGCGGGATAAACTTTAATTTCTTCTTTTTCCATCTTTTCTCTACTGATTTGCGACAAATTAATTTATCTTAAACTTTCTTGAATTGTTTATTCTATTCTAAAAATCGGTAGTTTTCTACTTTATTTTTGAGAAGCAAATCGTTTTCGACGTCGAATTATCGTATACAGAAAATGTAAGAAATAAACTTATTCTCAATTGCATCAAACTTTTAGACGTCAATTGATAACTGCTTTCTTACTTATGTATGGATGTTGTGTCACTGATGGCGTCAAGTTCAACTTTTCTGATTCAATAAATCACTTCAAACTAAATTATTCAATCTTTACGCAAGCTATAACTATTTTCTAGTCGTACAAATTTATTCTATAAAATTATCTCGTCATTTCGTTTTATATTGGAAATCAATTGAAGACTTTGCAAATAAATCTTCAGTTAAATTTCGCTGTTTCAGAGTACGTCTATATTGAATGAAAATTTTCCAAATTTACCTTTCGAATTCATTATCTTCATGTCAGTAAATTATTGTTGAAAAATTCATACAACAATTGAAAGTTCTTTAAATTATAAAAAAAGGGTAAAATAAGCACTCAACAAAATTCATAAAATGAAAATAACCACCGATATCAAGAACAATACGGTTGAAATCATGATATCAAATAATTCCACTACAATCGTATCAAAATCAATAGACTACAGACTACAGGGTTATTTATTGTTAGAGATAAGAGAAACGATGTAATTAATGAGTAAGAAAAATTCTTACAACACACACACACAATCTATTTATCTTCATTATTAACGATTTCTATTGGTATGGGTTTAATGTATTTTACGTTATTGTTTATTATGAAATTACTTTGAAAGGGGAATTATTTCACCAAACAAACTGGTACGTTTCCATTATCCTATGTCTCAATGGGGAAAACTTTCTAATTTAGTGAAAACTAAGATAAATAAGGGAAGAATTAACGTAATCACACAAATTAGATTTCCATTGTAGTTTGGGAACGCCACACACTAAAAACTTACCTTATCCGATCGCGTGCTTTACCTAATTTCATATGAGAAAGGCTTATAACATCGGAGACAAATTATAATTTATCTTTAAAAGCCCCCCATTGTTCCCTGTTCGTTTCTCTTTGCATTAGGTTGGGACGTGGTTAAATTTGTGTCAGTTTTGTGTTATTATCACTTTATGGTAAAAGCAACCAAAATGCTTATAATTATTAAGTAGAGACGAAGTGCACGTTATTTACAATATAATTACACTTCCAACATTTATCTTTATTTATTACAAAAATCATTGCGAAAGATATCGCATCTTGGAAACAGTTTTGATTTAACTCTAATTATTCTCGTTAGAAATTTATTTGTAAGCTTCTCCCGTTTTTTGTAATTTTAACGATTACGCCGTCTTAATTTAATTTAAATTTAATTTTCCATTTACAAAATTCAACTGTATTAATTTTTATTTTTGTCGTAGACATTCGATTATAAACATTACGATCAAAGGTCAATATGTGACTATTTTTTATCTTACTTTATGTCGTTATATTTGTAAATACAACCGTTTATATTGGATTAAAAAAAAGACCTTTTTGTTCAACTGTATTTGGATTCTATTCAGTTTTTGTGCGATTAATTTGCAGAGAATTCTACTTGCTCAAATCCGGTTTTACAATAATGAGATTGCTGCAACAATTGTTGAATTCCTTGACCGGAAACTAGACTTTTTATCCGTGAAATTACATTACTTGTTCTATTGTAATTCGTTTTTGAATCACAGTATCTCAAGATTTACTGCACCTTTTTCAAATTAGCTATAGGCGACCGTTCCAAGGAAATTTGCGCATTATCTTTTGCTTTGCAAGTCATTATTTACCATGGCGAGATGGAAACAAAACGGTGCTAAGTTCGTTACTCAATAATATGGATGTTATTTCTATGAGAACTATCTTGGCGAAAAAAACTTGCTCATTACTCACAAATTGCTGTTTATTATTGGATGATTGTTTTAGTTCTAGTTTATACATTTTACTTGATTTTGATTATATTTATCTGCACAAATTGGCTTAAACGAACCGAGATTGAATACAATTGATTCTCAGTTGCCTTCAGATCCTTATTTCATCTAATCTCTAGCACTCACTTTTTGACATTCTCCTGCCTAAGTTTTTAAGGACATACTTTAAGAATTGTAGTCATTATTCCTCGTTTACTTCTTCTACTACTACCTACATTTCAATCACGAAAAGTTTCAATAATCTATCAAAAGTTTGCTTTGCTCTCGAAGTAGGCTTAATTCAAGTCGTCTGGCTTACATCAACAATTCAAATTAACTAGCAAGTAAATAGTTAAATACTTCATTTGATCCTCTTGTAGACACCAAAGCTACTTGTAAAACATCTGGAAACAGTAACTAGACTTTTAATGTGATTTGCTTTGAGGGTATTCATTATAGAGTTCTTAGACCGTATCAAGAAACTATACAGATTCGTTTAATTAAATTGTTGCGTGCTTTATTCACGAATCTATTTATTTGATGTTCGCTAAACAAGCAACATTAAGACACTACAATTGTTCTCTCGCCAAAACTTAACCCATCATCAGTTTCATCAATTTAATTTAGTTTTTGACGAGAACGAGTCCATTACAGTTAATAAATAGTTAATAGATTCAATTTTTTGTCCTCATAGACCGTTGCTAAATTCGTTTTCGTGCTATTTTAGACGATTATAGCATAAAAATAATGGAACGTGTTCAGATTTAGAAATAGGGAAACATAAACTGAATTAAGAAAGAGACTCAATAGCACTGAAAACAGTTCGAAATACCAATTATGACAAATAACGAGAGAACGTCCAATTGCTGTTTATTGTCGATTCTGTACTTAAAGTCCAGATTATGCGTTCTGAATAATTTACACTTATAAAGAATTCAGTCTTCAGACGAACTGGAGCCACAAACCCTTTAAATTTTAATTAACATGACTAGTCTTACTTTATAAGTCACTAATTAAGAAACAGCCGACAGAGTAATTGGGTTAAGGCAATTCGGTTATAAGTATTAAGTGAAAGAGTAAGGGCAAATTTGAATTTCCATTCTTGGAAGGATACGAATTTTATCATAAAGATGAGAAAGTTCTTAGAGTCTATAAATAGTGAATGAATATTAATTAAAGTAAACCAACTTGTATGGAAATCTAACAGCTTTCTTAACTAAAATTTGACAAATACTACTATAGTTATATTGCTAATAAATTATTTACTGTTCTATTAAATGTCGGATTAAGATAGAGGTGAAAAGGTTGGCGTTTTTGCAAGGACACTAAAGATCCAAGATGTTTTCTATTGATTACACTTTTTATTGTAAAGTTTCGTTTTAGTCTCTCGTTTCAGTCCCATTTGTTTTTATTGCAATGTAGACGCGCTTTCGTGAGTAGAATGTGGTAGTAATTTCCATTTTCACATTAGTTTTTTACGGATATTTAAAAACAATCTTGAGCGTTTTTGCGGTTAAAACTAATTGCTTTCTTTAAGCACATTAGTTGTTTGAAAAAATCGAATAAGCAACTAAGTTAATTTATCTCTCATTTAGCACTTCTGTAGAGATTGCCTTGTTTTTTTCTTTTTAGTTAAAGATTACTAGTTCTCTGCTGATTCAGCTTTGTTCAGGCTACCTTTATAATCTCTTGTGTACTGTTCTAGATTCGTTGTTCGTGTTCTATTTAATTGTTAATTATAAGGCTTTCGATAGAAGTTCGCATCTTCTGACTGGAATAATTTTGTTTCGTTCTGACTATTCAACAACAACACAATCCAAGGAACATACAGCAAAACTAATGTAGTTAGGTACATTAGAAGAAGAGTGGAAGGAAGGCTCCTCCTCCAATTATGTGGTCAGAGAACGTCAAATGGTCGGAGGTTTTTATGTTTATTATTTAGACACCTCCCACTGTTAAGATACGCATACTTAGTCAAGGTTAATAGTTGCTATAAATACGTGTTTAATCAACAAATATCTGTTGTCCTTGTCGTACCCATTATGAGTGTTGAAAATTGTCCACAGCCAACTAGGTACATCTCATGCTGTAAATGCGTTAGACAAAGATATGTCTTATTCTTTTCAAAGTTACAAACAATTTAATAGTCCGTTGCTAGATAGAGATAACATGGCGTCAATGGAATTAAAGGAAATTTTGCACACAATGTATAATTTCTTAGAACCATTATCTGATAAGTCGAAAATAAAGTAATTAGGCATCTGATTTTTCATTTCAATGTTCATTTATTAGATAGTTTTGCCTGGTTGGTGAAGCATCGTTTTCTTTTGTAATTTTTACAATTCCTTAATTGGTATTTATGAATTTTTAGATAATTTACTTGTGTACGGATTTAATTCGTGATTCTATAAGTTGATTTTTTAAATAAATAATGATTGAAATTTGATTCTGAAAACAAACAACAGTGCGCGTCTAACTAAATAATAAACATAAAAAACTCCTCCTATTCGACCTGCTCTGACCATACAATTGTTCCATCGTATGCAGTGAATAGGCAATGTACCTAGATGAATTTGACCCCCTGTATCTTTGTTTAGTGGAGTCAAATAGAGATAGAATCTGATAGAGTTATTAGATATTTTTTAGCTGCTTCAATTTTATCAAATTTGGTCTCTTAATCGAACTTAATCGATTTTATAAAGCTCCAAACCGGACAAAAATTTGATTCACCTATCAAAGAAAGCCTACTAACGGAAGAAAGACAATATAGCTGATTGTAGGTTCATATAAGTCGAAGTATCACTCGAATGATTCCTTTGTTGTATGTAGGCAAGACTTGTTCGATTAGTGGCAAACTTTCGCTTGAGCTTTGCGTTGATAAAAGCTCCACTTATGGGTATGTTTGAAGTTTGTTACGTTAAAGTTGAAATTAAAAATTTTAGAGACATTCTGATAATCGACAATTTTCTAGCTGCTAATGAAACTTGCGACAACTCACTGTTCTTTTAGCAACAGCTAAGACATGACAAATGATTCTTTACAATGAATTATTCGAATAAACGTACTAGTAAAAGAACAAATTGAAATTACCGTCAATTACTGTGTGCGCCTTTGTGTTGCTGTGCTGATAAAGGTTGTGTAAGGGTCAAGTTTTACGACAGGCTTTGTAGCGAATGCCCTTGACATTACAACCCAGTCAGTTCTGATTGTTATGAAACTACCCAATTTATTAACAATTCTCAACCTGTTCTGTTATAATTCCAACGATATTAGCCACCAGTGCGTGGTTATAAAAAATAATCATCTAATCTAAAGATTCAATTAACGATACGACTTAATGGAGTCCCTTGAGATGATTGCTTTAACTTTTGGAATTTTCAAATGCAATTTCTTGGTGAAACAAATTTTAATTAAAAAACCGACAAGTTTTATCGCGTTAGTTGAAAATTGCAATTAACTTATAAAATCTGTGGAAATGGGAATGAATTTTGAAATAAAGTAGAACGAAACAATGAATAGTTTAAATTAGAAAAAAAGCGATTTGTTTCATATTGATACGTAGACAATTTTCAATCATCTGTATGTAGAGTTTCCGTTGGAAAAATCGTTCAATTCAAACTAAAACAAAATAAGAAACTACAACAGATGGAATCTGGGAAATATAAGTTTTCATAATCGGAAAATCTGCGGTTGTGCATTTCATGTTTGATATGGGTTTAAAATTCAATTTGAAATAAGGAACTTCAATAGTAGTTTGTGGTTTTGTTTGCCGTTCCTTCATAATACCGCCGGCTGCTTTAGAATTCTTCACAAATATGTCTTTAACACATGTTTCTATACGAATTTTCCCGTTGTTGTTGTAAGAATTGTTCTTTCATATTTGACTTCTACTTGCATTTATGAAAGAACACATCAAGTGAAAATATCACAATGAGCTCATTGTGATATTTTCACTTGATGTGAATTGCACTTGATGTGACTGGGGATTGATTAATAAGCTTCTTTGAGTGTGCAGTTGTTACGAAATTTCCCCGTGATTTCATTTGAACTGTGCGTTGTTTCCCAAGGAAATTGACATTGATTGCTACTTATACCTGAAAAGAAAAGTGACCATAAAACGCAATATAGACAATGAATTATTAGAGAAATTAAGCCGACAAATCATAATGAATATTCAAACACGGTAAAGGCTTGAGAATAATGATAAATTGTGCATTTTGTTTTATCCACAGATATTGTAGTTGTAAGCAGCAGTTTTATGCTGAATTAAACTTTTTATGGATACAGATGGAGTTGAAAATTTATACAAGTTTTATAATAAAGTTTTTGTTAAACTAAGGTAAATTGTGAAATGATCCAATTAGTTGAAAAGCACAAAATTAAAGGGGTACAAAATGATGATGTTAGATTTTGAGATTAGATCCTTTCTTTTACAAACAATGTTCAGTTATTTCAAATATCTTCCAATCTGCCAAAACTTTGCTAAAAGTGATCTAAAAAAAGTTAGAAGCGATGTTAATTAGTCTGGAATATTCACATTTCGTTAAAGTTTGATGACAGTTGTTAATTTCTTCATCTAAAGAACTAATGCATTAATTTTTGTAAAGATTTTAAAGTAGATACCATAAAAGATCTTGCCATAAATTAAAAGTGGCTTAATTAGTCGCTTGACACCATATTAAAAAATATGATTTTGCAATATAAACCTCCTCCCTATGTTTGAGGAAACGCATTTTTTTGAGGTAAAACTAAGTTCGCATTAATCCTCTTGTTTTCTTATAAAAAATGAATAGAAGTTTGGAAACCAAATGCGAAATTCAAAAGCCATTCAAGGCCCTTATTGTCATTTGTATTGACTTATAACTAGACAATATCAAGGTAAATAGTAAAGGAATCCATACAGACTGTTTCAGCCCAAGCGCCCACCTTTCATAACTTCTTCAATTACTGAAATATTCAAATGTAAACTTCAAAAATGTAAACTAGGTGGACAAAGTAGTAGTTTGAGTAAAAAGATTATGAAGCTGCTCTGTAGATTTGGAAAATCGTCGTTAACAGAACGACGCTGCTGATCAGGCAGATCTACTAATCCCTCGCCCATGGGGGCCGTGTGGATGCTATTAGTATGATCTTTTAGTAAGTAGTCTCTCAACGCCTGTCTGAAGCAAACTTTTCTTCTTTAATTTTTGACCAAACCAGTGGAAATAATTTTTGATAATACAGTCTTTAAACAGCATCCTGTTGACATGGTTTTTTTTTGAAAGTTATATTGGAATATTTTAATAATTGAAGGAGTTATAAAAGGTGGGAGCTTGAGCTGAAACAGTCTGTATATAAATAAAAACTAACATTTTAGATGCTTTGTTAACGATGACAAATATTTTTTAGTATTTGTGAAACGAAGCAAATATTGTTGAACTTGACTGTATTTCATGCCTTTAACAGAAATCGTCTGGTTCTGTCGGCAACTACAATTGGATTTGTCGATAGTCAACTATGTTAGCTTTGCTTTTTCGACATTTTTCTCGTTAAATGTCTCTTTATTGAAATGTCCGAGTGTTCTTATATAGAGCACACTTTTAACGTGATTTAGTTGTATTACAACTTTCCTTTTCGAGTAAACATAATTAAAAGAGTTTCTTCGTTTTCCTCATTCTTTTTGTTCCACTTTTTGTCTTTCCATTGTTGCAAAACTTTCACATCAGCTGTACAACTTGAAACTGTATTTCGTACAGTAGATCGAAATACATTTAAGAAAATCTACTCTTTTTATGAAGCCATAAAAAAGACGTATACTAAAAGTGCTTTGCGTTGAAACAAAAAAGGGATACGGGAATTTTGTTGTAAACTCCCTAGAGTTTAGTATAAAAACGAATTATTCAGAAATTGCGGTTGATAAATAAACGCTGATAAAAATGTCACAGAGGTCAATGATTAAACGTGTACGAATTGATACAGTGAAACGGGGAGCCCCGATAATAATAAAAACTCAAGATTTCTAATAATTCTAATAATTTCTACGTAATACATCACAAAAAAGGTTCTTCAACATTTCCCCAATCGTATTGATAATTTAACAAATAATTACAACAGATAAGAAGCATTTATATTAACAGAACTGGCCGGATTGTAGTCAGTTGTTGGTTTGCAAACGAGACATAATGCCACACGTTTACAGTTTTATTTTATTATTTGCTTTAACTATCCTTAACTCTTCAGGTAGGTCGTACAAATTTCATTGATTTTTTTAGTCGCTTATGATGTGTCTATTGTAGCATGTCCCAATATCGTCAGTCGAACACGTTGGGGTGCCCGTCCTCCTGCACGAATCGATTTTTTAATAATTCCGGTAGAAAATGTTGTCATCCACCACACCGAATCACAGACTTGTACAAATGAACGCCGTTGTATGGATATTCTTAAAAATATGCAAGATTTCCATATGGACGATAGGGATTTTGATGATATCGCTTATAAGTGAGTAGTCGAAAAATTCGAAGCGTTTTATTGATTTTTCCGGTAATAGTTTTCTAGTCGGTGGTGATGGGAATATTTATGAAGGTGTTGGTTGGAATAAAGTTGGTGCTCATACACGTGGCTATAATACACGATCGATTAGTTTAGGTTTTATCGGTAATTTTGAATATGAGAAACCGAGTGAAAAGATGTTGCGAGCTGCTAAGGAATTGTTGCAATGCGGTGTGACACTTGGTCAGTTAGATAGTCGATACAAATTATTTGGGGCTCGACAAGTACGCGGGACCACCAGTCCAGGTTTAGCATTGTACAATGAGATTATCAATTGGCCACACTTTACAAGCACTCCCAAATAACTTTGAACCAAATCTATTTTATATAAATAAAAGTCTTTTTATAGTATCACACGATGTTCTTTTAGATTAGTGCCTTATAGCATGTTTTTATACACACAAGTTCACAACATTAAATAGATCGCCATTGATCTGAAATAAAATTAAAAGTTTTAACGATTAAAACAGCCATTTACCACCACTCGAATTCTAAGTACATCAGAAACTTTTCGTGGTTTTATAGAGGATTTGTTGGTAACTTTATATGATTACATTTAATGGAAAATATATGGCGCAACTTCCAGGTTGTGGTCCATAAAGTCGTTCAAATCAAGTCTAAACTACCCTATAATTTACCTTATCTACAAAAGTTATTTTTAATAATCTCACAAAAAAATACAAAAAATCTTTCAACTGGCGGTTTGATGTTTTCGATATTTTTCATCTGAAACAAAATACTCAGACATTTTCGAATTCCACCCACTAGTAATATCTGATATTAAAACTATAAAAGTATTGTCCATTATTTATCAAACATTTCTCAGTAGTTCTACACAAAAAAAGAACAAAAAAAAAAGTTTCGTAAAGCTCTCTAACCTTTCGCTTTGTTCCTTCCATTAGGTAAATATTGTACAGTTAAATCAGTCACTTTGCTCAGTTACTTTTCTCCATTTTTCTCGGAAGTCAGCAACGTTTAAAGCTTCTCCTAAACTTTTCTTTCATACCAATTCATCGCTTTTCCAATCACTCTTGAACGTAGATGTCTTGGTCAATTGTCCCAGTTAACAAAAAAATCGCTTTTTCTACCACAGATGCAACTGGCACACTTTTTCTCACACTTTTTCTAGCTTCTAAATCCTTTATTTCAGATTGATCTGGTAACTTACAAATTTTATACGACTTCAACTTGGCTTGAAGTTTTATTTTCCAGATATAACTTTTTGATATACCTAATTTTTTTTGTAGGATCTCCTACTGAAAAGTTGGGATTTTGTTCAAAAGCAACAACGACTGTCTTCGCTAAATTCTCATTAACTGGACCCGATTTTCTCCCTGAACCTGACTTTCTTTCTTCTGGTAACGTTTTCCCGAAATTATTTAAGACGTTTGGAACACTAGAAAAAGTCTTCTTGAACAAGAAAATTCAGTTGAACATTGGATGAATTTTTTCGTGGCGAGTCCTTATATAGGGTGTCCTATCTAGCAGTTTCACCCCAAATATGTCGTTTGTCTGTGACTTGAAGTGGTGGAGGCGCCGGGCCATTCGCACTTCCCTTCTTTTTAAGTAGGAAATGAAAAATTTTTAAATAAAAAAACATATTTTCTTATCAAATTCACTTGCAATATTGATTTCAGGTGATTGATTTCCTAATATTGAGTAATTTTCGAGATCTTGTATGACGTTTTGGCATTTACAAAGTAGCTAGGAAAATATTGTGTCTATCAATTAAAGTATGTGCGTTGTAGTATAATTTCCTCAAATACTTTTCCACTTCGATTCACAAACAAGCGAGATATTTGAGGTGAAACTGTTAGCTGGGACATTCTGTATAAAATTCAGTTTTCGTCAAACGAACTTTATCTTGAGAAATCAATTTTTTAACATATCGGCGACATGTTAAAGAAAACATTCGGTTTGTAGAGGCGTTTTTATATGAGTAATTTACAAAATACAATGTTGTTTAACAGCTGCCGCTGTGGTGTTCTCCCTTAAGCGCCTGCTCCAGATTTAATTCTGTTACACATTACAGCCTTATTTCCAATGCTAGAGCAAAGTAAAATTCGACTGTTTTTCGTTTGTCATCTCCTCTTGAAACCAAATTGAACAAAATTGGAAAATCTAACGAGAAGATAATTAGCTTCAACTGCTTTTCAAGCGACAATTAGTCTTTTGAAACGAACAAAAGTGTATACTTAAGAAATGATTCGCCGTCTGTTGTAAATTAAATTAAATAATTTTATGTTTGAAGAGATTTGCAAGATTATAAAGTGACAAATTGTCGGTAGTGTATGGCATTTTGCAGCAACTTAATGAAGCTGAAAAATAACGCATGTGTAACCCTGATAGGATATTATATTTCCATCAAACCGTAAATAAATGCACATCAATTTTTCTTGCTACTATACAGAATTCTGCAACAAATATTAATCAGTTTACTAGCATTTCTAAGTAACGAACAAGATCTGCTTTAATGGACAAATCAAGGGAAGTCGATGAAGTTTGATCTTAGTTTTCCTAAGTCGTACAGGAACTTATAATGACGTTGCACGTTATAAGTAAATATTAGGTCGCTTCAATAAACCGTGTTCGTCAGTTCTACTAACAACTGTCACCACTTTAATAAGTTGCGACATAATTCTGATAAACACTTGAGATTACAAAGGTAAACAGCTTTCATTGTTGTAGAACTTAATACTAGAGGAAATGGAATATGAAGGGTTTAAAATAGGGAGAGTTTCACACAGTACGTAATTAAGTTTGCTTCATAATTTGATTAATTAGTGGTAAGCATAGTGGACACCTAAACAAACACTCTTCATTTTCATATCCAGGGAGTTGGAACAAGGGTTTCCAATTACAGTTCTTGTTTTATTTAGTCATCAATTGTAAATTTTGTACTTGAACCACTTAATTATAATATCAACGCAATTATCAAAGACAGTCAATTTCAATGCTCTCTCACCATCGAACATTCTCAAAACTGTAGAGTTAATTTAGTTGAATTTAGTTCTTAACAAATTGTTATATTGCGGTCCTGTGATATGTAAAATTGTAAACCAATGTGTGTTTATGTCTCTATTAATTTCTCTCGATTCTTAAACGTTGGAAAATATCCCATTTATCATTAAGTAGGAAATTTCTAACAAGACAAAATAGCTATTAATCTTCAATCATAAACAAGAAACCTAGGATATGTCGTGCAAATGATCGTTTAGTTACGAAATTACTTCCTAGAGGAAATTGTTTTACTGAACATAATATGTTTCCATTATAATATTTCCCAATAGGATACTTTGTAACTGGATTGTGTACGCAAGGACTATTATATTATTAAAGACTAATTTCAATTACGCAACGCTTGTAAAAACAAACGCAAAATAGACTCAAAGCAGAAATAACGACAGTTGTTAGACAAATAACAGGAATATGAGCGAAGGGCGAGGGAGAATGGGATGGAAAAGTTTGATAAAAGTCCAATAAGAAGGAATGGATGATAATCAAATTTAAAGACAAGAGCAGTAGCAGTTTTAATAAAGAAGATATCATTACTGAAAAATGATCCAAAATGACAACAATTTCGCCTCATTAACAGAGTAAAGTACGGGTTTAACTAGCGGTAATGATGATCGTTGTCAGAATAATCGATAACTGGAGCTCTCATCTCGACACAAAAGGTACCTTAATTTTAGAATAATATTGGTAGTGGGCGAGTAATTAGGAGTTTTTATTTACTGATGATAAAAATGCTCTATTCACTAGTGACTGAAGTATTGTGTCATTTATTTGTTTATTTGTCTGTCAAAATCCGACACAATAAAATTTCTTCTGTAGGTAGTGTATTTGTTATCTGGCTACAATAATTGTTCTACAAGGGACTCCTTCAGACGCTAACGATAAAGGCCGCAAAGTTCACATAAGTTTATGTCACTTTCTCCTATTTTTTTGCGCTATATAACCTTTTACTTCTGGGAAGCAGATGAGTACAATTCTCTTTTTATATTGAAACTGTTCCCTAAAAGATAAGGATTCAATCCGATAAAATCTTTAATGTAATTATATTGTTAACGATAATTCTTAGTCTCTTTTTACAAATACTTTAACATCATCAGATCTAGTAAGCGTTTAGAGCGATAAGTACGTGTAAATTAATGGAAACCAATCTCAGGAATACTTTACATGCAAATTTGCCAGCTGCCCCAATTATAATCGAATCAACTGCTTTCCAATTGAGCTTCTAGTTGAGATGTATAGTAAGCACAGCTTCCTGCCCAATTAATACCAAAGCTTAAAGGGAAAGCCAAGGATTCTTCTAGGCGATTTCTCAACATCCATTTCCTTTTATATATAAAGCTCCCGTTAGAAATCTAATGAAATAAACACCGATCTAGGTCAATTATCTTGACGATACATTTCAATCTAAAGTGATAATTTCTATCGTTTACGATCGTTTCTATCAAACAACAATTACAGACCGATTGTGTTTGATTTGGACAACTCACACACCTTTTTCGTGTTTTTCTCATTTATTCCTGTATAAATTGTCTTCCATCTGCTTGATTGTGGAAGATTTTTTGCTTTGTTTGACGAGTGATAAAAGTTGTGATAGCTACAATTCAAGAAAAGAGAGAATATTGAGTACCTTATATCGGTCAAGGGACTGTTGTAATAAATTGTAACATTTACATAGCATTTGAAACGTAGCTGAAATTTTATGTTAAGCTGAAACTAAACCGGCTGTTTATGGCATGCTTTCGATTGGAATATCAAATATACGCTGTTGCTTTCGATATTTCAATCGCATCAATTCGATTTTCCATTGATACAAGACAAGATTTTGATGCAATTCGAATTCTAGAAATATAATAACTTTCAAGACGTGTTGTCTATAAAGATATGTCTTGGGAGATATTTCTGTATATATATATCGAGTCTGTTTGAATTTATAGGAACTGATATATTAAAGTCGTAAATTCTGTTGATGAGTCTCTTGAAAATATTTGCTGGAAATATTGGAAATGTCAGCTTAACGGAATTATTTCCGACATTTCCATCGATTCTTAATTTGTCATCAGTGAACCGAACAAAACACAGGATTGCTCAATCAAAATCATTTTCGTATCCAAACGAATGAAAGTTTGGTAATTTAATGTAAATTTAGGTGATTGTTGTTCAAATTGATTTATTTTTATTGGAAAATATAAAACAAGATAACATGTTTATCAGTTAAAAACACCAACACTCACAGAAAAACGCCACACATTTCTCCCAAAACGTTGGAGCGTCATCATTTGCTGGTCCACTGGTTGGTGAGCGATGTTCATGAATGCTCCTGAAGACAGGTGTTGTGTTTGTACTTCGATTACAAGTCCCATAATTAGCGTGATTATCAACTGATTGTGCCTGAATTAACCACTCCAGTAGTAGTTGATTGGGAATAGCTATGTCGGTGCTAACATTGATTCTTTCAGATGTTTTGTTATTTAATATAGAATTCTTGACGGTCGGTGTTGTGTTGTTATCTCGACTGCAAGTTCCATTATCAGTCACATAGTCTGGTTGATTTGAAGTTTTTTTTATCACTAATTGATTAGTTGGCAGTCTTTGGATGTTACTATTGCTCATAGTAGATGAATCATTGATTTTTTCAGAGTTTGTCTCAGTTACTGTTCGTTTATTGGCACTGTTAGTTACCACCATAGATTCACTTGATATTGAAAGTTTTCTTTGAGTGTTTTTATTATTGGATTTACGATCATCAATATTTGAGTTTTTGCGGTTATGTTTACTGCAACTCCCATAATCACCATCAATATTAGTTACAAGATGCTCAAATTTTTTCGAATGTGTCTTTCTTCGTGATTTATTGGATGTAATTACTTGACTTGGTTTTGAATTATTTTTATCAAATCCATTATTTTTTCCATAACATTTTGGTAAATTTTGCATATTCGAGTTTTTATGGGAATTAACAGTTTTACCTTTACCTTTTGTTTGGATCAATGCGTCAGTTTGTTGTTTGTTTTTGTTACAATCCGAGTGGTTTATCGCTGAATTTGTTGCACTATTTGAAGAACTGATATTCTTAATTGGTTTCACTCGATCGTAATTGACTGGAATTATTGGTGGTTTTTTGGCGAAATATTTATGATCGAATTCACTTTTGCCACTATCACTGCCCGTTGTAGATTCTTCAAATAACATAATTTTTCTTCAGTAAAACAAACGACTGAACGTTATTCGAATAGGGATAAAAATGCTATAGAATTTGTTGCTTTATCAGCCTTTTCTATAGATTACTCACAGATTAGATTGTAAATATTTACTATGTTAAATTGATTGAGAAGAATGTTGTAGAAACCTATCGTTTCCCATTATTTTTCAACAGATATAAATGGAAATCAAACAGGTCAAAGGTCTTAATAGACTAGCAGTAGAATTAAATACGGATTTTTATTCCATTTAAAATGTTTTAAATTGTTGCTTATTTTATTATACCTTATCTCGTTTGAAAGCCTCCTATCGCCTCCTTCTCTTACTCTATGCCAGGCATGTGCAATTTGGCCAGGAAGCAAATATCACACCATATCGCGGGTCGGATCCTATATATACCGGGTGTTTTTTTTTAAACGTGAATCCTCAAATATCTCGTTTGTTTATGAATTGAAATAGAAAAGTATCTAAAGAAATTAAACTACAATGTCTAGACTTCAATTGACCGACACGATTTTCGGTCTAGCTATTTTGGAAATGCCAAAACGTTCTATAAGGTCACGAAAATTACTCAATATTAAGAAACAAATTACCTACAGTGAATACTGCGACTGAATTTGATATGAAATTAATTTTTTTTTAAAAAAAACTTCTCATTTGCTGCTCAACAAAAAGTAGAACTTCTCTGGGATCAATAACCTATTCACTGATGAAAAAAGCGTTACGTCAGAATTGTTTGATACTTGCAATGTGAATGGTATATTCACAAGATTTTATTTAAAAACAATTTCAATGCCAATATCTAGCATTTATAAACACTATAATCGAGAAAACAACTTTAGAAATTTTATCCCTAGTAAGAATAATTATTCTTATCTTATTTACAACAGATGGAATCTGTAATTGTTTACTTGAATGTACCATTTTATAAATGCTGTTGGCCTTCCAATTGTTTTTAAATTAAATCTTGTAAACAGTTGTAATAAAGACATTCATGTTGCAACCATCATCAATGAATAGTTTATTGATCCCAGAGAAGTTCTAATTTATTTTTCAGCAGCAAATGATTATTATTTTAATTATTTTTAATTCTAATATATGTGACGTCACACAAAGGGGAGAGAGTTTCAAAAATGTGACCACCTGTGGCAAGGACGGATGGAGGGGGGTTAAAAAATCGTAAGATTTATGTAACGTAATTTATCGATGATAATTATTCTTACTAGATATAGAATTTCTAAAGTTGTTTTCTCGATTGTATTGTTTATAAATACTATTGGCCTTGCAATTGTTATTAAGTAAAAATCTTGTAAACATGACATTCAAATTGTAAGTATCGTAAACAATTCTGATGGAGACTTTTTTCATCAATGAATAGGTTATTGATCCCAGAGAAGCTCTAATTTATTTTTGAGGAGCGCAACAAATGAGAAGTCTTTAAACGAAAAATATTATTTTCATATCAGACTCATTCGCAGTATTCATTGTATGTAATTGGTTTCCTAATATTGAGTAATTTTCGAGACCTTATAGGACGTTTTGGCATTTCCAAAATAGCTAGAAAGAAAATCACATCGGTCAATTAAAGACATTGTAGTCTAATCTCTTTAAAAACTTTTTCATTTCAATTCACAAACACACGAGATATTTGAGGTGGACCACTTATCTGGGACACCAGTATATTGAGGCAATAAAATTTGAAAATGGTTACAAGGTCTAGACCAAGTCATTACGAGGGCCGGATCCGGTCCGCGGGCCGTACGTTGCACATGCCTGGTCTATGCTTTCGGTTTGTTTATATAGAAAGAATTTCTGTTAGAGTCTAATATGTAATAAAACTTAGAATCGACTCTTAAGGATAAAGTCCCAAAAACTGCTTAAAATAGTTTATATACAATTTAATCCATTAATTTACATGGGCGTTATTGGGTATCGCATTTATCCTTTTTTGAAAACAATTGAAGAGAAGATCGATCTAAAATCCGATAAATACGTTAATAGTACATGATACTTTTTTTGGAAAAATCTCCTTGGCTTTCCTAAAACAATGATCAAGAAAGTCCTAAAGTGATTGATTTTACGTATTTGCTAATCTATTCGTTGGGGTAAAATTTGAGTGAAATATAGAAAATCATTTGCTGATTATTAAAACGATTATTTAGCTTTGGATATTTTTGTCAATTGTTCTGAAAATTAAAAATGAAATTAGACCGCTATAAGAAATATTCACATTGTTGCGAGAAACGCTTATGCACACAGCAATACGCATCCAAATTCTTAAGGGGGAATCATGATGTCCGACGATACAGTTTTGTTGATTTGTGAAGCGTTGAGTTTAATTTTTTTTTCACAAGGAATTGAACATTTTAAGAAAAGAATGAGCTATAACCTCAAATGAAAATTTGTTGGAAGAATTATTTAGTTTAAAAAAGAATTCAAAGTGAACGCTGCACCACTGAACAACAGTGTATCGTCAATCATCATGATACTCCATTAAATGTGCCGAACAACGACTCACAGAAAGTCAAACAAGTGCGTAAGAAGTTGATCGTTCTGATCTTCGAAGTTACGTAAATGTTGTCTCAGTAAATTTCAGGATTTTAAAAGTAAAGTTTAACAGGAAAATTATCTTGAACTTTTTGATACTCGTAAAAAGTAGAAAATTTTAACTTGTATCAATAACTTTTATTTCTGCATGAATATAATTTGAGATCAAGATCCAATTACATTTAAATCATTTACAATACAGTTTCTAAAATCTTCGTTATACTTTACATTATTTACATTATTCCACTGCCTCTATGCGACACATATTAATTAATCTGTAGCACGCTGATAAATATGCATCTACTGGGATTTCATTGTGTTCTGTAGCGATTCCTGTAAAATTGTGCAATTTTACTGGTGCCACATTCTAGATTTTTGGACATTTTCAAGGATTAAAGCTCATCAGATTGTGATATCTGTATTTTCACAGTCCATTTGGACGTAAATAAATTCACACAAACTCCTATGATATGTGCTTTAATTTGCATATTACACGACTCCATATTACCTGCTATTGATAAATCTCGTGCATTTAATTCCTGGTATGAAGTCGTATAACCTTCAAGTTTGATTATGCCACATCAATTTGAATTACTGCATAGTAATTCATGTAACATTATTCAAATAATGCCAACACATTGGTGAAGATATTACGGCATATTTCTCATTAGATTCTTTGTTTCTGTGCTTACGTTGCTAGTCACAATTCTAAAACATTATTTTGAAATTAATAATTGAGCAAAAAAGTGGGCGGTACACTAAACACGAATCAACTATAAAGTCGAAAATGTAACCACACAACAAAACGAACTTTAATGGTCTAAATAAATTTGTAGTACGTGTTTTGTAAATAAAACAATGTTTGTTGGCTTTTGTTAAAAAAAATATTAAAAATATAAAGTCGCAACGAAAAGTTCTATACTGTATCCACTGCCGATACGGACACTTACATGGTCAACGTTTGTTGTGTCGATATATGGAGAGAATACTCCCGTCCCCCACCACGATCTTGCCGTTTCAAGATCGTCTACCGTTTTCCCTTCGAGTTGCAGGCTCCTCCAACTCTTTGGTCAAGTGGAGGCCTAAACCTATTCCGGTCACCATGGTACCAGATTCCTACGCTGGTGAGATGTTTGGGTTTCACCCATTCAGCTCTAGATCCGCTACCTGATGGATCAGCTGAGATCCGTGGAGTGGGCAGTCCCCAAACGGTACTAGAATCCCGCCCTTGCGGAGAGCGCTTTACCAACAGCAAATTTAGTGAAATACTCTGATCTAGCGCTAGCCATTTTTTGTTATGCTTTGGACTAAGCTCCCGGCTGTCAATTATTTTATTTTATAAAATAAAACAATCCCTAATTAGTAATTTTAAAATTCACCTCTTGACTATATTTCTTCTATTTCTTAACTTTCATTCACTATCGTTGACCCTGCGTACGCCTAACGCTTACTGCTAATTTGCAATTTTTTGCACTAGTACTCTTTTTGGGTTTCTCATGGCTACGCTACAGCCGGCAGAATCACCACAATATTTTGTACTGTTATATAAACAAACACTCACGTGCAAAAACTTAAGTCAATCGGGTAACTGAAACTGGCCATTTAGGGCTGCGTCTCAGGCTCCACATTACTGTCATATTGTATCAGAAAAGCAATTGGGTTAAAATTCGAATACAAGAATTGATTGTTTTTTATACAATAGTAAAACTAATAAATTTTATAAAAAAATTTGATTAATAATAATACTGTTATTTTCTATTCCACAAGGAGATGAACTGGCTGCTACTAGAACCTCTGCTTAAAGTATCCCAAGTGTTATAAGCTTTTACGTTGAAGTACGATCCGTTCAATATTCTAGTAAACATTTTCATTTATTTTGATGCCGAGAGTTGACAGATTCGTTACGTCGATAATTAATTTTTGTTTGCAATTAGTTAAAATCTAGTTGAATTTTTAGAACAAACGTTTTAAATTCACGCATCAATTCGTACGAAATAATTGAGTACCTTACTGTGTGAAAGCTTTAACGATTTTCGTCCAAAGGCTCCGTAGTAACTACATCAAAAATGGTTTACAATAAGTATAACAAAATTTTAATTATCGCCAACATAATTAAGACAATTAAAACCTCCCAGTTTTTGTGTATATAAAAGAAGACACCAGTTCATTATTATTCAATTCCCAACGTCTCATCAGCTTCAGATAATTAATTCTCAATTAATACTGTTTGCAAATTGAAACTCCCCGGCGCATCCACCACTTTCTGTAGTGGTTTTCATCCAACACAAAAGTATAATGCAATACAAGATTGATTACACCTACCGCACCTCTAACTAATGTAAGGATTATATAACTATGAATTATTTAATGCATGCAATATACTAGGTGATGTTGTTTGTACACTAAATCTAGCTCTTTAATGGGAAAAAGGAAGCATGCTAATGAGATTTATTGCCTTATATGCTTCCTCTGCATTAATTACAACATTATTATGTGAGAAATCGATAGGGTTGGCTTGACAGTTTAATCCTTTCATTTCAATACTGGCCTAATGTTTCAGTATAATGACTATATTTCATGTAAAAAAAACACAAAACAAATTCAAAACATGCGACAATTATTAATGATTGACTGAAGGACATTGAATTCTTAATTTGTTCATTTATAATTCGATCCTTATCTTTGACGTTTTTGAAACTTTCTTGTTGCTAATTTATTAGAAATAAAAGATTTTATAAAGACGTTCTATAAATGGTTCGACTTCTCTTCACATTTCAGTACTTGCGATTTTCATGTTCCGGCCGAATCGAGAATGAAATTTTTTAATTCACATTTGAAACCTTTGCAAGAAGAGAAGTAAAAAATAATAATAAAACGCAATTTGTTCAAAATAGTTTGCATAAGAGTTTTTTTGCGGTTTAAACGGTTCAAAACTGCAATCCAGAGCGGAGAAAAATATTACAAACGAAACTTTTGCTGCTGGTGCTATTCGTGTTGCAAAACATTATAATCATTAAGTGTTATCAATTTTTTATCTATCAAAAGTGCCAGTTGTACGCGACAGCATTTAGTATTAATGATGTAATCAATCAGCCCCCCACCCGACTTTAATCTTTGAATTGATCATTGCTGATTAATCAAGATTGAGTCGCGCTTAGACACATTATTTTTTGAATGTGATTATTATCAACTAACTTTAACAATTTACAACAAACAAGTTTGAGCATCAATTACAAGTTTTCAGATTCATTAAATCGCCTATAACCAACTGAAATATTTAAGATGATTTTGTCGATTTACTCCGTCATCTATTTTTTGTATTTTCATCATTTCCTTCAACAGCATCCTCTCATGCTTGTCTAACTTTTTTTGTCATCATCTATCAAGCTCTGTTTACGTGTCCGCATTCTGGCTCATCTTTTAGACACTGGAACAGAAAGTCCCTTGATGTTGTTTGCTGATTATTGTTAACGTTGTGGAAATATTCGGATACGTGCCCCTTTCATTCGTCGAAAATTGTGGCAATTCATATCTGTTGACTGCTCTACATTTTGTCACATTTTAACAGATCTTGAACAATAAATTATGGACTACAACATCGATGATTCATTTCAACAGACTTCCGAATTTTGATGTTCAATCAATTGCCTAGAAACATTGATCAAAATTACTGATATAAAAGGATTTGTTTAACGTTATTTCGAACTTGTTGTAGCATAATTTTCGTTTGTAATAAACAGCAAACTCTTGAATGTTCTTAAATGGCTTTCTTAATCCTAGAAGTCGATGTGATTCAGGAAACGCGATCCGGAACGATTGTTAATCGTTTTTGTTGTTAAATATAAAACTAAAAAAACTCGTATTTGTAGGAAATCTCTTGACACTTCTTTTTGATTGTTGGAGATCAAATTTCAAAAGCGTTCCGTTTTCAATTAGTCAACATGTTGAAAACGATCCATTGGAAAATATATCCACTTTGGTAACCTTTTCATGCATCACACATTGTCGATGAAAATCCTGTTTAGTGGTTCATGACACGTATTGTTGGCTATTTTTTCAATCGTTTTAACACTATGGATGGGTTATTCAAAGCACGACTAATCATTTTTCAATTTCGAGTCCTTCTACTTCTACTTTCAATGGAAATTTCATATTTATGATTTTATTATAGTTTGACTTCAATCGATACAAACTTGTTTCTCATAAGAATTTTTTTTCGCCTTATTACAAAAGAATAGTAGTGGCAAGTGTGTTCACGATCGTCAGTTTTCTAAAAAGTGGCGTGAAGGAATACTCATGAAGAATTTTCTACATGGTCCTTTTTTAAACGTGTATTATAATGGTAAAATAAAGGAAATAGTGTCGGTTTTCATCCGCATGTCAATCTATTTCACCACATTATTTGAATTAGATTATTCGAGTGACGGGTTCTTCAGAACATTCACGGTAGAAATCTGAAGGAAGATGCCAATTACTTAATTAGTTCTTTTGTAGTGAAGAGTTCTTCTAAAAACTGGATTTGTTGACATCTTAAACTTATTGTTAACAATTCTTCAAATTGGCTAAGGGCATCAATCTTTCTGATATAGATTTTTTGGACATAAGTCACATATAAACATTTTTGCAGGTTCTAAGGCTGGTTAACCCTACAAGTATGGCTTTTTTCAGTCTTGAATTAGAAAATAACAATGATCTGCTTTTGGAATCTAAAGATTTGCTTTTTACCAACGAACAGAGAGCTGTAACTTTCTGAGTGAATTGGGGAACAAAATTCTGTTTTTCTGCTTAATCAATGTTACATTAGAGTAGTAGGTAGAATTCCTGTTGGCCTTAGTACTGGTATGTGTCTGTGTTCTTTGTTTATTTTGCTTTTCTTTGGCTCCAACTTTAATCTCTTCATCAATATTCCCATTAAGGTGTGGAGTCGGTAAAAAAAAGCTGATTCCAACTCCGACTAAAGGTGGCAAGAAATTGAACTGCCTTTATAGATGCTTTTAAATCTGTTTTCCTTATTTTTTTATTATGTATCAAGGGCGTTATGAGACAAATAACGCCTGAGTGTCGACAGTGTACGACCCGAGGGCTGTACGTCGACCGAGGGCGTTATGCCCATAACGCCTGTGGTGCATTCATGAGTTTATGCCATAAGTAAAAGAAGCAATTTAACTTTTTTTTTAATTTTTTCTTTGATATCTGAAAATTTGAGGTTTTAATGACAGCAAAAAATTTGTTTATCATAGCAACGCGCCTTAACAGCAGGCTATTATTTTTCATAACGCCATAATTGCCCGTTGTCACGAAAACAATAATTATTTGCTTATTAATGCGATCGTTTTGATATCTATTAATGGTTCAATAATATATACGAATGACATAAAATCTGTTTTCGGTATTTTTTTAACCTGAAAGTAATCATTTCCACTCGAATAATTTCTGAATAAATTGGAACGACTTCTTTCACGTTAGACTTCGATAAATAGTCATACTTTTCAGTTTCACATACGCCAAACTGACCTGATATCATAACGACTGGATCTGTATTTTGAGTAGTTAAACGATTCCGCTTTGATTTCGAGCATCCTAATTTATCCAAATATGGAAACTGAATCATTACTAAGAGATGAATCTTCCGAGTTATCAATCAACATTTTCATTTTATGCTAGGTATCTGCAATTTGCTATTTGACGAAATTTTTCTGTTACTAAAACCCTTGAATCGTTATTTAATAAAGTTCGTCTCGCATGAACTTGAAAATTCAAGTATTTCTTTGAAAGCTCTTCTATTGCCTTTCTTATATCCTTTTGTCTTATGTTGATTTGATTGCCTAGAATTCTATCATTAAAGATTCTTATAGCAATTCTAATGTTTCAACCTGTATCTCACTTCTTAAGCCAGTTACTATGTTAGAGATTTCGATAGGTCTTTCTGTAAACTTGTGCAAGTATGTTTTTTGGTTGCATGCCATAGGAGCAATTCACGTAATTAGCGTAAGCAGTATGAAAAGATGTAACAGAAAATTAGAACCTTGTACCATACTTCTATATATTTTGTATTTTTGTAATATGTATGTACAACAGAATGTAGCGAATGTTACTTTTTCAGTAAAAAGTACACGAGATATAGAAAGTCATTTATTTGCAACAAACAAACAAATCCGCAAACACATGATAAATTACAAATAGGTACCTATGTTGATATGCAATTGTGATTCTCAAAAATGTATTTGAACTATTTCAATTCATTTCATTCAAATGGCAACACGGGAAGCCGATGATTAAATTCATTTTATGTTTAAATTAGAACAAATTCATCAATTTTCAAATGGTATATAATTCTGTAAATACCAAAATGCTCTTTAATATGCGAGAATTACAATAAAATTGGTTGGTATGAGTGTAGCTTTCATGCTCAAAAGTAAGCTATTGGCTTCGAGTCGCTGTATTCTAATGAATACTGTGATAGTAGCAAATTCGGTTATATCATTATAAATATACACAAAGATTAGGATAGATGAATGGAATACTAAAGAGAAATTGATTTAATGTTACAATATGCTTCAGATTAAATCGTGGCACTGGTTAATGCATGTCGCTGTTAATTAACTATTATCAGCTCAGCACGATTCGTCGCGTATGCATCAACTATTTTATTAGAAAACTATGTATCGAGGGCTGATGGAAATTAGACTTGAAAACTATTATGTGCAAGTTTTGCCTATGTTTCTTTGACGATCAATTGCATAATTTTTATTACTTTGGGTGCAGACACAACAAACGCAGCAGTCGCAGGTCTGGTTAGAGCGTACACAATGAAAGCTGGCAGAAGCAGGTTCATATACGTTTTAACATGGGAGATACTGATTCATCTCTTCTCGGACAATAAGCGGGGATAACCATTATAAATTTCTTGGCGGTCACGTTGGTTAGTAGTGATCGGTAGTTTATAGTAGCCGATAGCGTCATACATAATTCCACTATTGCCGGATTTAGTGAAAATTCATTAGATCTAATGATTTGAATTTCATGTAATGATTAAAGGGCGGATTGAAGGTCATTTGGCTAGAATTACAACGCTCGAAATGCACCATTGGCGTAGTTTAATTTTAATGCATGTATTTACATAAATTTATAAGAAAAGACACGTAGAACAAATCAACAAAAATGTGTTCATAATTTTAAAGTTTTTTTTTTAAATTTATTTTTGTCAAAAATTGTTGTTTTTAAAATTTTTCTATGTCAGAATCATCAGTTTGTTGTCCCATACGACACGCTTTTAAACAATGAGTGAAATACGGTACAACTAGGCACCCGTTTTTTTACCGTTACGTCGCGACATTACGGTAGCAGTTCAACTAGTCCACTGCTTCTCTACGTGCGGAGTAGTTCGGACTCTATTTGTAGAGAAAAACGTTTCACAAGAAAAGATAGATTATGTAAGTACAACAGCTGTGGCCAATACGCTCTAAACAAATCAGGAGACTAGAATTTGCCTTGCTCCATCTTGGAGCAGATATCCGCCCTTTAGTAATGATTTAACAGAAAACTTTTTTCTAGAATGTTAAATGTTTTTTGTATGAATAAAGTAGTAATTTAAAGAATGCCCTTTTTATATTAACTTTCTAGAAATTATTAGATTTTGATCTGACAACACTGCTTAACTCTGCTGTTTATCATTTAAAGAATGTTGTTGTCGTCACATGATTTTTTTCTCCTGAAGCTTCTGCTGACCCCACCACGTAACGAGTTGTTTTTGTTGTGTCTGGTTAATTGGAATAGATACAGAGTCGCACTTATCCTTGTAATGCATCAATAGTAATATTTTTACTTCAAGTTCAATAAATTGGGCGTTAAAGGGCCTAAAAATACGCTTTGTTTAAAATTTCTGATTTTTTTCAGTCCGATCCTGTAGACAAGCTTTTGAAAACGCCGATGGATAAAGTCGCCTACGTAGGCTTTTACTGTGTTCGCATTTTGTTGCGGACTCGCTTGCCGGCAACAAGCGGCCACTATGTTATCGACCATTTAAATACATGTATTCATTCTTGGCACCTACCGACGCTTCCAGCAATAGGCGTTTCTTGTGTCTGTACCCATTGTCAGTCAATCAGAAAAGTTTAGATCGATTTTCTGCTGTAGCTAACGAAAATTATTGTTTTCATTTTAATTACGTTCGATAAGTAAAGTAGATCTAAATTTAACTCTTCCATATCACAGTAAACCAGTTTCTTTATGGTGATTTTCTTCATTAGCATTGTAACTAATTATAACGTTAAACGCGGTGAACATGCCTAATTTTATACCAATGATAAAGTTGTGTTTATGTTGAAAGTTGGTGAAGGCGCTTTGATATATTCGCTTACAATTCAAAACGCAAGCTAGTTAGTGTTCCTTAACTGTTGTGTCTTTAGAAGTGAGTACACTTTTCGATTAAAATAGTAGTGCTTTGCTTTTACTATAGTTATTCTATAAGGAAGTTTTAAAGCGTATATAATCTCAAAAAGTTAATATACCCAGTGTTTAACTTTAACTTCACATTATTTCATCTAAAGCTTCTATTAAACTTATAATAAATATAAGTTTAGGGAATATAAAAGGTTACGGTGACGAAAGTTACGCTTGACATCGTCTCGACTTAAAACAAGTAAAATTATTGATACAAAGTTTCTAGTTGTTGTTTTATAAATTAAATTTTCCACTTCGGGTAACTTTAAGAGCAATATGAAATGTTACCGCAAAACGACGACTTTTTTTTCAATTTACTCAACTCTATTGGAAGTTATTGCACTTATTGCACACGAATGCGAAAGGAAAATGGAAAATGAAAAATTTGAACAGTTGCTTTCTGAAATTCACTTCAATGAAACTAAAATTTTTTGGAAAGGGCGCTACAAATTATAAAATTTGTGCAGAAAATTTATACACAGAGGAACAGTTTCATTTACTAATGCATTATCTAGATCAGGGACTCTTAACTTTTTTGCCTCTTGGACCTCTTTTAATAGCAAAATTATAAGGAATATTGTTTATTAAAATAAGCACAAAAAGTAACTAACAATAAGTGAATTATATTATTGAACTATGTACTTCTTCCAAGTTACTTGCAAAACACTTGTTAATTGTTAATGTGAAAGTTGTTGCTGTATGCCTGACTGTGGTACGGTGCGGGCCAATGCAATAATCATGTCATGCTGGACTTTTTATTTAACGGGCTGATAGCGTCAAAAATCGAGATTTGCAAAGATGCATAGCAGCGAATGGAATTAAAACTTCCAGTGCTCGCTTGGCAACACGTGGATAGACTTCTTGCACTGAACCCCAGAGCTGAGGTCTCTTAAATTAAAATTTAAGCGCAACAAATATTTTACTCTAAAATCAACAAGCTCATCTTGACAAAATTTTTTGAAAATGCTATGATTTATAGCTTTGCCTTTAATAATACCTGAGGTGTTCTCAAATTTCATAAGACACATTTTATGTTTTCTAAAATATGGACGTCGTTAGTTTATTTTCAGAGTTTGCTCGAAACTCTAAACGAAGGTATTTTGTTGATTGTGTGATATTTAGGGGAAAGTCCTACAGTACCGGCCGGCATCCAGTACCGGCCAGTTACTGTTTCCCAAATTCTACACCAAATGGAGATACAGGGTGCGTGGCATTTTTTGATGTTTGGTCTCATAATGACGTGCCCTGTGCGGCGACGTCCTCTCGTAACAGGTTAATTGCCAATGCAGAGTTTTGTAAGTAAAGTTCAGTGGTTTATTAACAAATGTTATTCGGCTATTCCAACGAAAGTAAAACGTGTTGATTATTTATTACTTATTTAGGTATCATGAAGCATAATTTATATCACACTTCAAGCCTTATATTTAATTACTGAGCGAACATTACATTTTTTTCCGTTTCCTACAGTACCGGCCACAAAATTGTCCCCCAGTACCGTCCACTATTTGAGTGCATTTTTAAGTGGTTTAATTTCTTTGTGATGTAACTACACAAATGATGTCAGGTAATGAAGGTGAAACGAAGATAAGAAAGGCACTTGTGATCCTACCAAAATACAAAGAGCTATACAAAAGGTACTCAGCAAGGAGATGAGTCTACACATAGATACAATATACATAAAATTTATTGGTGAGAGATAGATGATGGTGTTGGTTCAAAATTCAGGGTATTGCCATGCATCCATGTTACACTTATAAAAGTAAGATGTAAAGTCAGGTAGTAGTCGGTTTAAATTTAAATGTCCGAGTTATTTTTCACTTAACTAAAAAGACCGTATATGCGTATGAATTCCCTAATTAAAATAAAATTTTACAATTACAATATTTATTTGAAATGTTGATATTTCAGCAATAACACAAACAGGTTGCAATTCATTAACGTAAACGTATCCTATAGATTTTAGTAAAGTTTATGTTTATTTATAGTTGTAGGAATTGATAGAAAAAGGGTATTGAGGTGTGTAAAAGTTGTCAGGTATAAGGTCTTCTGTGAATATATTTGAAATATTTTTAAAAAGTTGTATTTTCCTTGAAATTTAATACAAATATGAATTAAACCGGATTTGAGAGGGACAAAAATTTGTCTATTCTCTATTTTCCAAAGGTGCTCAACGAGTTTATTAAATCTAGAAAGCTGAAAATTAAAAACGGCTTAACTTTGGTTATTAAACAGCCAATTCCATAAAAAAAACCCTCTACTATTATAAACAAATAGCCATACAATTGTTTCTGTAAAAATAGTTATTTTAAGCATCAACCATAATTTATTCTTTTTCGTGGATTTTTGTTTGTTTTTTTTTAATTGCTGATTTCACGATAAATATTTAGCATTGCCCATTGTGGGACTAACATTTTATGTATTATTAATTTTTTTAATGTTTTTTATATTCTATTTTACACATTTTACATATTTTATATTACATTTGTTTTTGTATGAATTAATTTCAATTGGATTTGGTATTTATTTGTAGGCGTACACCAATCAGATCTACAATACAAAACTATTTTTCAGAATCTTTTAGCTTGTAATCGTAAACGCAAATAAATATTCAAGCTTCAGGTAAAATATTGCACAGGTGACTGTACAGTTTCGGTATATATTTTTCACTGTATTATTGTTTTTCTAAAGCGACATTAAATGATAGAATAAGTGCTTTTGGAAAAGGAGTTTGCAAGAAAAGCAAAAAAAAAAACAGACGAAAACCCAAGTTTTGCAATTTGCCCTTTGTGCCTTAAATCTCACGAAGAAGGTTCGGTACAATGTGTAAATTGCAAAACTTGGGTTCATGAGGCTTGTACCAATATTTCGGAATTGTCCAATCAATATTTTTGTGGTTATTGCCTTATTTAAACAATATTTTGCACACTGGGGACTATTTGTGGAATATTGATTTTTCATTATTTCCAAATTTTATTAATAAAACTGTTTATTTCTAAATATATCGGTATTTTATTATTTCCATTCATAGCCTAAGAGTTTCTTTACACAAATCAACAATTATTGAACATTTAATTAAAGGCATTTTAAATTTATTCTATATAAACCTTAGGGTGACGGTACTTCAGGACTTTCCCCTAATTTAAATTAAATTAAGTTAATTTATTTTTTAAAATGAATTCACTTTGGCGAAATGTCTAAGAGCAAAGAACTTCCTAGCTCCTCCAAAAGTGAAGATATTGTTTCTGAACTATCGTTATACAGTGACAAGTCGAAATTATTGTTGAAAAATGGACCTCAGTTCCATAAAATTATCTTTTCTTTTCTCGACAACGACTGAGTAGTGCGTGCTACGGTTTTGGCAAATGTGTACTCTAACTGAGTACCGATTACACACGAAACCCCATTTAAGTTTGAATACCTCACTACCTTGCCGTCTCTTTGTAAAGTAGCAAAACTAGTTCGCTTACCTACTAAAAAAAATATCATTTCTAAAATATCAGAAGCCTTGGTCGTTTCGCAAAAATTTCCACATAATAAAAACTCTTCTTCGAGAGCATTAGTATGCACTTAACGTACAAAATCAGCCAACTGCCTAGAATAAAAAGCGCCCCTACTTATATCCAATAGCATATTAAAAGGAATCTCTTTCAGTTTTTTCTTTTGCCCAGACCAACAAACTAATTTACTGAGTGTCCCAGCTAACAGATTCACCTCAAATATATTGTTTGTTTGCAAATTGAGATAGGAAAGTATCTAAATAAATTAGACTACAATGTCTATACTTAAATTGATCGGTACGATTTACTTTGCAGCTATTTTGGAAATGCCAAAACGTCATATAAGATATTGAAAGCTCAATATTAGGAGACCAATCAACTGCAATGAAAACTGTAAATGAACTTGATATGAAAACAATTCGTTCTCTTTTCAAAATTTTGAGTTAAAGACCGTATTTCAGATGAAAGACGTTACATCGTACTAAATTCTAGCTTGTATCAATTTAACCTCCACGCCAAGTAAAATGGTGGAGGCGCCGGGCGAATCGCACCTGTCTATTTTCTTTTTCAGTAGAAAACGAAAAATGTTAGTAAGAAAAAAATAGTTTTATCAAATTCATTTGCAGTATTGAATGCAAGTGATTCTTTTCCTAATATTGAGTATTCTCGGGATTTTATATAACGTTTGGGCATTTCCAGTTAGAAAAAAAAATCGTGTCCATCAATTTAATACTTTTCCACTTCAATTCACAAACAAGCATTTGAGATGAAACTGTTAGCTGAGACACCCTGTATGAGACGCCTCATGAATAGGTTTACCCGAAAATGTAAATCTAAGTTCTGGAAATATCCCTGTTTTCTATGATATCCAGAAACCGTTCCATGGACCTCCTGAAATTGTTCCATGGACCCCTTAAGGGCTCCCTGGCTCCAGGTTAAGAACCCCTGATCTAGACTATTTGCAAGCAGTAGTGCGCGTTTTGGAAATTGTTGACTTAAAAGATTTATCTCTTCAATATTTAACTATTTACAAAGTAAACGTTCGGATTTGATGATCTAATAGACTGGTCAATGTTTGACTCTAATTGCAGAACTTGCAAAGTGTTTAAAATACACTAAAATCCGTTTGTAGGAATTTACACCTCTTGCTTTCTTGAAATAACAGTTTTTTGTTACTCGATTTATTTGTAAGCATTTTTCTTTGTCGACAATTACAAGCAAGTCGGAGATTTATGCATTAAAGTCTCTTATTACAGCACTTGAGAGCCTGACTTTAACGCAACTTTATGGCGATTGTAATCGATCATATTTATTTAATATGTTTAACGTGGAATACTCGCACAATAGAATACTGCACTAGTCACTGGCACTGCCATCACTCATCATAAACTAATGCTAACATTATACGGTTACTGCAAGTTGCACTCATAATCCAAGAAGTTTTCAAAGTAGACGTCAGCATTTCTAGGCGATTAATTTTAACCAGGAGAATTCTAGGATGATTTATAATAAAGAAATCTATTAACACCCCAATTACGTCTTTTTGTAACGGTTTTATAGCACTATAATTTTCTTAAATCAAGCCGTGTACTGTACCGACTTTAAAAAGATTGAAAAAATCCCTCCCTTAATGTATAAAGAATTCAACACCTGCGAGAATTGAATGGTTTACAATTTTCTAGTAAAGAATCGGCGGATTGAAAAGTTTGAACGTGGGTCGTTTAATTGAAAAACCGATTTTAAATGCGTTTTGTGAACGTTATAGCTGCATTCGTTGTTTTTTCCGCACAGTAAAAGATAGTTCCTTCATATATCATTCCATTTCGTGTAACTGAAATAAGTCTGCACTTCAGTGTTTTTTCAGCGACATTGTAATCGGATCCTGGTGGAAATGGAGAACGCAGAAACAATAAATTACACCACACCATTTTTCTAACAGAATAGCGCTTTCAACTACAATGAATAGATAGTGATGGTAAATTTAAAGTTGTTGCAATTATATTGACAGTATAAAATCGTATAAATTAAAATAATTCATTTTCAATTAACCAAACAGTTGGACTGGGATTTGAATTGGATTCTAATCGATAATGTTTGAAAATTAGATTTCCAATTCAAATGCAATTTCCCACTGACAAGAAAGTGGATTGAAGTGGTCGTTTAGAAATTTCCGATAGTCGAGTAGATGTCGAAACATCAGTTTTCCAACTTTTTGTCGTACTGGTAATTAACTGAATCCATCAGTTATTGTGCCGCAGTCTACGTTAATAGTTGAAAATTTACTTAATCAGCAGTATTGTGTCCTACATAAGAAGGCAGGAAAAGCAATACCGTTTTTTTCTTTGATGGAGTCGTCTAATTTTTCTTTTAATTCTACCAAGAGCAGATTCGGTTTCCTATAGATGAACGTAAAGAATCCATTGTAATCGTGAGATCTCTCGTACGCTATAGCAAGTCATCGTTTTTTTTTCGTTTATTGGAAATGTAAAGAGATAAAGATCAAGATAATCGGTTTGGTTTTTCTATTGACAATGATCCACTGACCTTACCGTTACGTTTCCGGTTTTTTAAATAGAAGCGTACCTTTTTATCTCGTTTTAATGTAGCAGTGAACGGAAAAGTTTTTCAATCACGCGTACAGAAACGAATAAATTCTATTCCAATTCAACTTTAAATAAAATCAGTGACTGTTTGCTAACAAAAATAGAGGAAATTGCAACAGTATTGCATATCACATCGGATGCGAATGGAAGAACTCACGTTGATTGTATTCGAACATACAATCCCGTCTGCATTCACAGTATAAGATTCAACATTGCATATTCTGAATTTGCAGAATTGCCAGGGTACGCTTGCATGGAATACGGAATGTTGCAATTAATAGAAAATTCTTATACAATTGAACTAAATCTTTCACATCTTTTTGATTGTTTTACAGCAGTTAGTACGAAAAGTATAGCAGGATAAATAACTTAAACGCCGTTTTTATTGCTGCTCATTAATTGTCGAGTAATGTGTTTTTGTTGTATTGCACAGCAAAAATGAGTGGAACACATAAATTGCATTTATTTAAATTGGATTTAGAAAATGGTGGATGCGCCGGGTTAAACTATAATTTTTATAAAGCCGATTATTTAAAATACTATCGATTAATCGGTAAAAAAATTAAACTCGAATTGGAATATTAGAGATTCTGTAGTGAAAGGTCAATTTTCTAGGTCTGGCCTAACGGTTAGTGCTATTGTAATTATTATCGAAGTACAGTTGGATAAATGACTTTGGAGATTGACGTTTTAATCTGTAAAACCACAAAATTAGTCCACAATCGATCCGGTAACAAAAGATTCTATTGAAATGGTGATATATTGCCCTGTTGTAAATCTCCCAAAAATGTTGTGTTTGGAAACGACCAGATCAGTTTTGTGAAATATAGAAAATGTCACGTAACACCCAAACACGAACTTTTTCAACTACAATCTTGAATCTCTTTGAAGGGTAAACTATCACCATTTCCATAAAATCTTTTATTACCGAATCTATTGGGGACTAATTGTGTAGTTTTACGCATCTAAACGTCAATCTCCTAAGTCACTTATCCTACTATAAACATTTCGAAACGAACCAAAAAATAAAATGCAAGTTATTGTTGCATAGAGCAAATTGCAGTTATCTAGCCGTAGAGAGTTTAATTAGCTTTGTAGTTTTGAAGATCTAATGTCTTTATTGCTTTTGGAACTTTGTGATTTACTTCTAAACTTTAGAATAGCGATCATAAAACAATTAAAACAGATCGAGTGAGTTGTGGAATGTAATACAACAAATTTTCGTCAAGTAGACTTAATTAATCGAATAATTATCGGAAATAAGTCGACAAGAGCGTTTCTCATCCTAATTGAGTGGCTATATAGGGTTTTCCAATAAGAGATTTCATTTTGATATTAAAAAAAACGAGTATTTTTTAAGAGAAATCAATGGATGTTTATTTCATTGTAAAGACGAAGGCATGCCATTAACAATGGAAAACGATATCAGCGAAATGGCCGCCACGGCTACGCTTGCAGCACCATATCCTTTTCATGAAATTTTCCATGACCAATTCGCACATTTGCGGCTGTATGTTCTCGATAACTTCACGAATTCCATCTTTAAGGTCTTGAATCGATTGTGGAGCATTGGCATAGAGCTCATCTTTCACGTGGCCCCAAAGAAAAAAGTCTAAAGGTGTTAAATCACAAGATCTTGGTGGCCAATTGTGATCACCTCTTCGAGAAATAACACGACCAGGAAACTTTTCTTGCGCCGTCTTGTTGAAAATAAACGTCGTCCACATCAATATCTTCTAATTCCGGCCATAAAAAATCATTAATCATAGCTCGGTATCACAATCCATTCACCGTAACAGTTGCACCAGCCTCATTTTCGAATAAGTAAGGTCCAATCACACCGCCAGCCCAAAGACCGCACCAAACGGTGACACGTTGAGGATGGAGAGGTTTTTCAACAATCATTCTGGGATTTTCCGAGCCCCAAATTCGACAATTTTGCTTATTAACGTAGCCTCCGAGGTGAAAATGGACCTCATCACTGAAGATGATTTTTCGATGAAAATCCGGATCATTTTGATGCATTTCAATGACCCAATCAGCGAAGATACGACGTTGCTGGTGATCGACCGGCTTGAGTTCTTGTGTTAACTGAACTTTAAAAGCCTTAAGACCTAAGTCTTTATGCAAAATATCGACGAGGAATCGACAAACCTGGGTTTTCGTCAATACTATGGGCCACAGCAGCAATATTCTCAGTTGTTCTTAAGCGAAATACATGGTTTCGATTCTTCACATCACTAACTTGTCCCAACAGCTCAAATTTTTCCACCAGTTTCACTATTGCCGGCCGAGAAGGTGCTTCACGACGACCCAAAAGTGCTTTAGTTTTGCGAATTGTGACCGCAAAATTTTCACCATTTTTGTAGTGAATTTTAATAATTTCAATGCGTTGTTGAAGCGTTCCATTTTTAGTAATGGCGTAGCTTTTACTTGTCAAATGTCAAAAGATGACAGCTTCAAAAGCGACATCTGCCCAAATAGCGGACTATTCAAAATGAAACCTCTTATTGGAAAACCCTGTAGAATCTAAGAGTGACTGAAAGTAGCGTGGATAGATAATTTATAATTGTCTATCAGAAGAAATACGCTTTACTGAAAATGTTTCCATTTATCAACTATTCTGGATTAGTTTTTTTTTTAATTTTGTGCTCGAGTGGCGGCCAATAAATATAGTTGTCTATAATTTGTTTCAGTTTCTAACACATTTTTTTGTTCTATAAATTTTAAATCAAGTCCAACAATATTCTGTTGATTTAGTGGCACAAATCTTTAGTTTTCATAAAAATAATGTCTCATTCTAACTGTAAAGGTTTGTCACGATTCCTGACTTGATCTAGACGGTTTAAGATTTAGTTGAACTTATCGAGGTTTTGCATCTGCAACTCATATGATTTTATGTTGGGAACAGGTTATCAAAGAAGTCAGAAGTCTAAAATCGATGTTTGCAAAGATGCATCCCGGAAAGGGTTATGTGCCAACGAGTATAATTGTCGAAAAGGAATTAATGTAATAAAATAAAGTACATAAAGGGTTTTAATGTTTATTTATGTACTAGCGTAACATAAAGTGACATTTTATAGGTAAAATTTCATTATATAATGAAGTACTTTATAACACTCAATAACTCAAAATCAAGTAGAAAAACAACTGGTTAAATGTTGAATTTAAAGCAAAATAATTAATGTTTTTTTTAATTTTTACGCTAGTACATAAAATTTTGTATGTTACACGGATTGTAACTAATCTTTATGGCACTCGTCGTGTTATCGTCGTGTTATAGATAAACTTCACGACTCGTGCCATAAAGATTGAGGTTACAATCCTTGTGACGTAAATAACTATTACGCTTTCAGTTTTGCTCCATTATATTAAACAAAAATTCTTCCATTTAATTAAATTGATAATACCACAAACCAAGTTGAAGAGTTCCAATGAATTCTCCACCCTTTGAATGAAAAATTGTTGGAGCACTTTATGGTTATAATGTAGACCTTGTACAAATTTGTGGAAAAAGTATCTGTAATGGAAAAAGGGGGCGGATTTTTAATTATGCTTTTGTTCTGTTGAAAATTATAATGTTAGATGAGTAGGTAATTATTCTTCGACCGCACCTCATTTGGTTCCGTTTCAACAATTAATTTAACAGACCCTCGGTCCTGATTATTATTCAACCATTCTATTTATTACGTTCAAATATTTGGACACATTTCTCCATTTCCGTAACGTTATTAACTTGAATGTTTTCCCAATGTTGCGCATATGGTAGATTTCTCTTTTTTGTTGTTATTATTAATCACAAATAGTCTGTGCGGATCTACGGTATATTGGCCGTTGTATTCAAGTGTGGTATGTCTTATCGGCTGTTATAAATCTTCAGATAAAGTCCTGAAAGCACTCCAAGTGATCTCGAAAAGTTTTCCACTACGGCCCAGATTCATGTTTAATAAAGGCGGAATTCATCTCACTAATACGCAATTTTCCAATTACGGTATGCTCGTTGACCTGAAACCTGTATACCCTTCACAATTTCAAGCGCTTTTTTTGCCGGACGACCCATGTAAGCTGGCAGGATAGAGTCTCTATTTGCTTGAAACTTTGCTCGTTGTTTCGATAGAATGTGAACGTATGAAATTTCATACAAATATCGAGCCGGTTTTTTGGAAGACAACTTTGCATTGGAGCACGCTGTAAAGTTGGAAAATTATTGCGAAGAATTACTAACCCTCTGTTATCGTAAAGTGGATAAATATTTTAGATTTTTCGTCAAATATAGGTGTGAATCTCCATTACGTTTTTGTAATTTTTCCCATTGCAAAGCCTATAAATATTCACCGATTGTTTATCGAGATCGTTCGATATCGATTCAGGAATATTCCGTTGGAAATTCTATTATTATCGATTGTTATTGGCAATTCAAGCAAGGTCGAAAGGAATGGATTCCCCGATCAGATTGAACGACAAATATAGATAGAATTTGTTGATATTTTATACGTAGTTCGTTAGTTTTGTCCTTGCTGATAGTATTGTATTTTGTCCTTACTATGTTCTATTATTGGTTTATGGGGTCTTACAGCCGAATGGGTGCACACAAATGAGAAGCTGACTATCTCAAGTTAGCAGACGTTGTTTATCGAGGCAACACCTACACAGCATATTTATTATCGTTTTCTATTCACTCCACAAAATTATAATAGGTTCCATTAAAACATGAGCAGAATAATTTGATTTTTATTCTCTCAATTTCCAGTCTTATCATGAAACAATAGCTTATAGCAGATGATATGGAAAAACTTTCAAACTAATACATTGTAAACTACTTACATTATAAGTGGAAAAAGTAAACGATGCAATATGCAAAGCAAAAATAAAGTAATGGTAAGAGTATGTTTAAATGCAGGTGTTTCTAAGGAAGAAAGACAGAACTCCTGCAAACTATTGAAATATGATAAAGACTCAATTATTAACAAAATAAAGCAAATAACACTGATGAGGGTGTAGATCAAGGATATTAAAATCCAAAAAAATAGCCAGTTGCAATTGTAGTGCTTGACAGAAAAACTGTTTGAACCAATGCAAGAAAAGAAACAAGTTGCAGTTAAACACGATGAAAGTACATACAAAGCTTTCAACACGGTAAATATAGTCAATCTGGGAAAGTAAATAGCTGCTGAATTCATAGAGAGAAAGAACTACGTCAGTGAAGCATTTAACATGACTGAATTTAATACAGAAATCGGTCAGCAACAAAGATAAAAAACATCAAAGACTTACTACCTGTGAAGTCGCCAAATATTGCTGACGGAAAATCAATATAAAAGGAAATTAATACGAACAAAATTGTGGAACAGTTTACAGATATTGTCGTCTGATTGGCTAAAACATTAATCAATCATTTGAAATTACTTTGATGAATTTCTAAAAACCTAGGCGGCAACAGGTGGTTGAGGTTTCGGTGATTCATTTAGATTTTCTTAATATTTCAACAATAATTTTCCAGTTAGTTATCATCAATGTGATGCTCAAAGCGGTATTCTTTCCAATTCAATAACATTTGAAAGCATTGCAATTGTTCACTATTTCACTTCCATAATCTCAAAATTTAAGCACACTGTGTGTCTTGAAAGATTTTACGTAAAATCACAAATTACTGTAGAATGTTGTGAAGTTAAATAAAAATAAAAATTCGACGAATAAAAATTGCTTGACTGTTCTCTTTGATTGTAAAGTTGCAGCGTATATGTTAAAGTTTTTGTTTAAAGTTCATTTTTGTTTACGTCTATTCGTTTGTGGAATTTGCTACAAAAGTTCCATATTGTTGTTGTTGTGCGATTTTATAGTTTTACTTTATAAAGTTCTACCATTAATAATAATATTTTGAAATGTATAAAGTTGTTGATTATCCAGTCTCGTAACAATATAACTGCGGATTAAAAGCTTGAGCTATTTTTCTACATTATTGTGGCAAAAGAAATAACTACGTTACCTATTTGAAAAATTCATTAACTCTAGATTTATAAAGGGCGGCAATAAATTTGAGCATTCACTAATTATTCTGTTCCGGCTCCTTACGCTTTTGCGTCTCGTGTTAAATTCAGTACAACAAAAGGCAATAGTTACAGAATTATAAATTATACAGAGCTTTAGAGCGTAATTTATTTGATTTTTGCTTTGATCGTGAATGTGTAACGATTGAAAACGTCATTAATGTCGCTGTACCTAAACATTTTTCTTACTTTGTTATTTCTATGAAAGAGTTATGGTTACAATGCTTGTCAGCGTTTGAAATAGAACTTAACGAAAATCAAGAATTAAACAGTGACGTAATGAAAAAAGTAATTTAAAGTTATTGACCTAGTTGTAGTAGTTGGAGCTTTTATCACTTTCGACGTTGCTTTCAATTTTTCGAGTATTCTCTCACGATGGGGTCGACTCTTATTATTTGTCAGACACTGTCTTTTTTCTCTGAATTTCTCTTTATACAGTAGAGTGTCATTTTCGTTCTTTTATCGATTTCTTAGACCATGCTCCTTTAGGTAACTGTTAAATTTCCAAGGCATATTGTGCATTTCTCACTTGTAATAACGCTGAATTAACCACCCATGAGAGATGCCGGTTCTGCGTTTTATCTTATCCCCAAGACCGATAGGGGAAGGTGAGGCAAGATGGGGCCAGGAGGTAAGATGGGGACGTCATTTTATATCCAAATCAGGTATCTGATATCTGGTGATAATTGAATTAAGATTTATAGGTTTTTTTTTAGATGTGTAGAAAACTTTCTGACTAGTAATAACAAATTTATAGCATATTGTGTGTCAAATTGACAAATTTTCTACATTCGTTGTTTTGTAGAGCTGTGTTTCAGAAAAGACGGCATAAAACACAGTCAAAATATAAGACGATTGTTTTTTATTTTGACACAGCGAAGTAGTTGGTGATATATCTAAAAAAATGGAAGAGCGTTTGTTTGGATTAACGATCCAAGATCTAAGAAAATTTGTTTTCCAGTAGGCTTACAAATTAGAGGAAGGCGATATTTGGAGACATGGAGAAGTGCTGCAAGAACTATGGGTTCCAATCGAGTAGCTGTTACACAATTTGGAACTGCGATAAAACTGGCATATCGACTGTACCTAAAACAAAGTCTAGAATTATAGTATGTAAAGGCTGAAAACAAGTTGGCGCCTTAATTTCGGCAGCAGGCAATTATTTACCACCAATTTTTGTGTTTCCACGTGTCAGAATGAATCCTGAACTTGTTGAGTTTCACTGCGCATAACACACATCGCCTGCAACACTTTGACGATAACTTCATGAAATCTTTGTGTACCTTTTAGGACGCAGAAGTAAATTTTTGGCTTCGCACATATACCGGTCGAGAGGTAACCATATTTCAAATTGCCAATCATTTTAGAAACGCCTTCATTAAAGCTGCCAATACGTCTACAGCTATCGATGCTTTAAAGAAAACTGCAATTTGGCCATGCAATCCAACAATTTTTACTGTTGCAGATGTTGTAGCAGCTGGAACAAATCTGCCAGACCCTGCATCAAATAGTGATATAATACCATCAAGCTCTCTGCAGCTGCCAGGATGTTCTCACTGGACAACACCCGACAAGATTCATAGCGGTAATGTCTCTATCTTCGGTTTCTGATTGTGAGGCTCCATATAGCGCATCTTCTTCGTTATGCTTTTTAGAAGACTTACTACCTATCGCTCACATTAAAAGCAGAACAGAAATCCGATTAAAATGTAAATGGAAAATTGCGATTCTTATTAGTAGTCTCTATAAAGCAGAATTGCAAGAAGATAATGAAAAAAGGCAGCTTAAGAAGCAAAAATGAAAGCCAGAAAGCTCTTAAGACTAAGAATACAAAGACAGGACAAGAAAGAACGATTAAGGAAGAAAAGAAATTAATTCTACTGGAGAAAGTAAGACGGTAAATTTTTGTGAAACGTAAAAGAGAAGAATCCAATTCATCTGAAGATAAGACAATATATTTATATTATCTCCAAAATTGTTTCATTGGGAAAAAAGGAGAAGTATGGATACAATGTCATGGATGTCAGTTGTCAACATTAGTGTATGTTAAGATGAATGATTACATTCCGCAGTGTTTTATGAATAAAAAATATTCCTAGGCATATGTTATTAACAGTTATTACAAAACCCATTTACCCCAATGTAAACCTCTTCTTGCCCCACCACTGGGGCAAGAAGATGTTTGTAAAAAAATATGTAAATACTGGAGTATTTACATATTTGTTTCTATACATATTTTTTTAATTAATGCATACATTTTTACAACTTATAAAGCCACATACTATTAAATAATGTTCTAAACCTTAGCGTCCCAATCTTGCCTCACCTCCCGAGTCGAAATTTGGCGCATCAATAGGGTATCAAAGTTGTCATTTCTTTTGTTCTCTGTTAAATAGAGCATAGTTATAAAGTGGTCATGTTAGAAGAGTTTCTTGCTAATTTTAGTAAAACTACCATAGATGGCGTCAACGTTTTAAGTCGTTGGCAGCTATTGGTAGACGTTGGTAGTTCTACATATAATTATCATGAAAATTGAATTGATAGAATTCTTTGTATTTTGTCTTCAAAGGGGGCTGTAAAAGTGGTAAGAGGTCGTCTGAAGTCGCCCCCATATATTTGACATAAGTTACTTGTTTCATTTTGATAAATAAATGATAATAAGACAAAATCGATTATTATAGTCGAGATTTCATATGAAATTGCAATAACATGGTATTTATTTCAGACAATCAGTAAATAATTACTAATTAATAATAAGTAATAATAATAATAATAATAATAATAATAATAATAATAATAATAATTATTATTATTTTTGAAGTGATACCTTTGACACGCTATTGATATCCAAATTTTTTATAATAGGTAGAGTATCAATAGTATTTCAAAGTTGTCAAATTTTAGATATCAATAGCGTGTCACAAGTTGTAAAATGGAAAAGAAACTGCATTTTTGAAACGCTGTTGACACGCTAAATAACATAGAAACTACCAACCTACATTTCACTTTTGATTCGCGATGATACGTTGATGACATGCTAAATTTCGACTGGGGCTTCCCCTACTTGTTTTGATAGCTTTGCTATTGCGCCTTTGTGGATTTCCTAGTTTTACTGATACAAATCACCTTAGATTATTACTGTACTATTTACTTCAAAGTTACCAAAATTGCTTACTGTCTTCGGTGATAGAAAGTGAAGACGAAATTGGCTTTTTCTATTATTCATAGATGAATCAAATAGCCCCCTTATCTGGTGTCGTTTGTATCTATAATCTTTCTGGTGTTGTCAACATATAAATCAGAGGACCACTCGTGTAGAACAATTGATTAAATATCGACAATCTGAAACTTTGACGTTTTTTATTGTAATCCCTATAGATAATCAATTGTAGCGTTATTGAGAAGTTGACTGAATTCTCTCATTTTTCAAACGCTAAAATCGTGATTTCCATAAACTTTATGATAAAAGCACTCTACCGAAACGTTTATTTTTAAAGTAAATCATAGATGGTTGAATTGTAAACCAACTCGTAAAGAAAGCCAGGGACTACGTTTGGTATTGTCATAAAATCCATAATGTTGATTGAACATTGTCAAACAAAAAAAAAAACACGTTAAAACCCTGTTATTGATGTTGTTTTCTTTTCGATTTAAGCTGTTATTGCTTTCCTATAAACTGGCCAATACTGTTTTCGGCGGTTTTCAACAATAAAACATTCCGGGCGCATATTACAGCTTTTGTTATTGCAGAATGGTGGTTGTTATGGAAATTTACACTTTCTAATTAGCATGTATCCAAAACAACTCTTCATTGTTACTTCTTTCCATTCTATTCTGGAATAATGGTTTACGTGATGTTGTTGTTTTTCAAAATAATACTTTTAACTTGTTCCTTTTGTTCTAAACATATACAAACGCAGTTTTCATTTACAACTTTGTTGCAGAGTTTTTCAGATTTCCGCTTATGCTACAATATCTTGAAACTAGATCCTTATCAAAAGAGAATGTAACTGAAGCAATTATGGGATTGTAAATGAAATTATTAAATTCGCTAAACGTTTCGAAAGACTTACGGAGGCTTTTGCATTAAAACAAAATGTCATTAATTTTTCAATGTTCGACTTTATTCGAGATTACTTTTAATATAGAATCGGAAATTGACAATATTCTCGTATATGTACTGCAGCACTCCAAACAGAAAATTGATTGAAATTCCGTTAGGTTATATGAAGGATCCTGCTCTCTTCTAATCCATAAAGGATGTTCCCGACGAATATAGAAACAACTTTTGATTATGCGCAGAGAAATGACAGATTTTTTCAAGAAATCTACTTAAGATTTCAATATCTATCAGACACCTGAAAAATGACGCTTTTATGGACAGCTTTAAGAGTAAAAAACGACCGTTAGAAACTTTATGCATGCTTTGCCTGCTACCAACCCACGACAGCTTTTTTGTAGATTAAATTTTATATGTAAATGTACGTTAACACTGAGCTAAATTTGCATGGATGCACCTGATTAGAAGCGATTTAATTCATGTAAGATACGATTGTCTTATGAATGTTGAGCTAAAATGCCATACCTGTATAATAAACCAAAAATTAATAATAAATTACCACCAGCAGTATGCCAAGCTAATGTGTAAGATTAATTGTTCTAACCGGAGTAAAATAGACACGATTTATCACATTATAAAGAGACCTCATGCGATTTTTTTTCCAGTGATAAATCAACATTAAATTCTACCTTTATAAATATCTAACTAAAATGTGCAAGGAAGTCTCGAATTGTTTACATATATACCAGGAAAAAGTAGCAAATTTCTGTGTGTTAAAATACTCTCACAATCAGTATTTAACTTTGAAGCGAGTGCAATTTTTATCAAAATAGGACATTTACTGGGGACTTACCGCAATGATAACAAAGCCGGAACGTGTTCTTTGTGGATCTGATATTAGAGATTATTCGCACATTTCTGTCTGATACGACGTTCGATCGGGGAACTAAAGTTGAATTTAGATGCAGGGAATATTCGTAATCGGGCGATAAAAACACGACGTTTGGTTTTATTTTATAGAAGATCCAATCAAGCATTTGGAAGAAACCCACTGTTTGGTTTCCTTTTGCTTCCACATAAAACAACAAATAATTAATTGTAGCAGTTTTTGTTTTTATCGTTAATTATTTCGGAATTGTTGCATCTATAATCAAATTGTTTAGCTGAAAGTTCTAAAAGAATAGTAAATGAGCTTGACAGCGTTGAAAAGTTGTAGAAGAATAAAATCAGACGTGACTATCAACTGAAAACTTTAATAACAAGTATAGCAACTTTAAAGTTCACCATGTACATGTTGATGGCTCTTTACTACAAATAACTCCCCTGTCACATTCAATCTTGTCAGCCATTTAACTCATGAAACTTTAACTCAATTCAACTCCCATTATGGTGTGCGTATTTTCTCATCAATTACAAATACGACAAAATTCTTGTAATCATATTATTCTTGTCGTAATCGTTTTATTAACAATTGAATCAAATTTCATCAAGTACCTATCTTTGTCACGTTTACCGTTGCACATCCACAAAGGGTTAAGTTAATATCTACAGGAGCGATTGCTAAGTCTTCAAAAATCAGAAGTACGTATTTGGCAATATTTTTTTGGGGAAAATTAAGGCGGAGACTATATCAAAACATGATCACCTTTTTCTAGAAATCAAATTATCACATTAGGTGGGAGTTAAACTGGTAAATGTAGACTCTTGAGAGAACATTTCCTTAATTGCTCGGATTAAAAGATAGTTATAGTTGGTAATACAATTTAATGAGGAAAATACAGAACAACTTATCAGCTTTTCCCATTATATGTTTTTGTACCGACTAAGTCAGCTCTTAGGCAATGAAATAACAAATAAATGAACATGTTTCTTACTCGAATTACACTACTATAGAAATATTCTAGCAGAAATTGTTGCTTCTAGTTCATTGAGATCATAAAGTCTCAATTACAGTTGCGTTAATTAACATTAATTGCTTAATATTAAACTGTCAGAGTGCGTTTGATGTTAGTTTCCGAAAGTTGATGAAGAAGGGTGTACACCAGTGGTTTCCAAACTGGGGGGCGTGTAAGATTCACCAGGTTAATTGCAAATATTGTCATTGTTCTGATAAATTTATGGTTTTTTTTAGAATAAGCGCTTGAACATAATTCCCATATAATGGACATTTTATATTAACACTGATTTTTCTACTCGCTACTGTACGTAATATTTTAACAATCATAATTCTCGAGCGGTCAGAATCATGTTAGTGCGTAAGTATAGAATACGGTTTGCTCTTCAGTGTCGAACAGACATGTCGTCCGCCAAGAATATGAGCTTAACGTTGGGTTTTACTCCAGTACAATCGTATAAATACGGACTTTGTTTTTTTTTCTATTTTGCGTCAATAATAGTGCTATTTTTAAACTTGCTAGTGTATCGAATTGAGTTAATTTCGATACACTGTATAAAAATGGAAAATGTAGTAATTTTTTATTTCTTAAAGTTGCTAACGTTTTCATTGTTTTTGACAACTGTCAAAAATCATAAAAACCTTCGTACTGATCTTTGGATTTATCGGGTAGTAAATTGCTTCCTGCATTTTCAGCAATTTCCCTTATTTCAGGTGGAGTACATGAAAATTCTTCACTCAATGTTAAATAAGCAATATGGCGAAAAAGACAATTGACTGAGAGTGAAAAATAAAACTATTGAAGTTTCCCGGCTGAATGTTCAATTGTTATGTGAGTAACACCAACTCCCACCAAATTTCCCTAAATTTTACATCTCGAAAATGTTTTTGTAAGAAAGGGCACAAAATAGGCAAAACAGAAAAAATGGTATAAAAAACTCGTATCAGAAGTCGTTTATTGCACTCGCGCTTCGCCGCTCGTTTTCTAAACTTGGGCTCGTGCAATAATTGTCGACTTCTAACACTTGTTTTTTAATATACTATTTCGGTAACGACATTATTTACAAATTGTTAACAATTTTTTTCAATGAGTATGGGACGTCAGTGATAAGATTTTTTATAAGGGGGCGTTAGTGCACAAAGTTTAGAAATCGCTGGTGTATACCAATACTACTGTCCGATGGGTAAAGGCAAAAAAGGAAAAATAGGCGGTTCGATACCCGAAGAAAGGGTGTTGTAATGAATTTAAGATACCTAAACTGTTACGCTACTATATAGCATATATACAGAGTGTCCCAGCTAAGTGTTCCACCTCAAATATCTCGTTTGTTTGTGAATTGAAATGAAAAAGTATCTAAAGAAATTAGACTACAATGTCTATATGATCGATACGGTTTCCTTTCTAGCTCTTTTGGAAATGTCAAAACATCATATAAGGTCTCGAAAATGACTCAAAATGAGGAAAACAATCACCCGTAACCAATATTGCAAATGAATTTAATACTCCTAAAAATTTCTCATTTGCTACTCAAAAAAATAGGGGAAAGTGCGATTCGTCCGGCGTCTCCACCATTCTGAACGATGAATTGCTACGTTTTTAATCTGAAATATAGACTTTAACTCGAAATCTTGTTCATTCACGATGTTCATTGGAGGTGATTGGTTTCCTAATATTTAATTTTGACGTAGGCTTTTTTCATCAATGTATAGATTATTGATCCCAGAGAAGCTCTAATTTATTTTTGAGCAGCAAATGAGAAGTTTTTAAAAGAAAAATATTATTTTCATATCAAATTCATTGTAGGTAATTGGTTTCCTAACATCGAGTCATTTGCGAGACCTTATATGACGGTTTGGCATTTCCAAAATAGCTAGAACGAAAATCGTATCGGTCAATTGAAGTCTAGACATTGTAGTCTAATTTCTTTAGATACTTTTCCATTTCAATTCAAAAACAAACGAGATATTTGAGGTGGAACACTTAACTGGGACACTCTGTATGTACAACTAGCACTATAATGAAAACTGATAACAATTTATAAAATGCATTTTTAAACCGAGAATTTCTGGAAGTTGCCCTTAGACCAAAACAAGGCAAATACTTTTCTATAATCCGACTTGAAAGAGTTCTAATGGAGTTCTAGGGGAGTCAGAAAAGTTGTCTATTTATATTTAATATAGACCTAAATATAAAATTGGGCGCAGATGTGTCCATGCTAGACTTCAATGGCCCTTCAGGTATGTAAAAATAAAGTACGTCCGGCCCTGTTGATGGAATACATGGAGATGTTTGCTAATACATTTTTTCATTATTGTTTTATTATTTAAATTTATTAGTTGTTGAAGCTTTCATCGCATTGATACAATGGTCACGTATTTTTAATATAAATTCATCAACTTTGAAAATAAAATCCAACCGTATGTCTACTGTTGCTTGTTAAGAAGATTAAATTACGCTTATCTACGTCCAAGACTTTCTTTTGTTCTTAATAAGATATAAACAAAGGAGAATTATTCTCTGTCAGTTGAGTTTTGGTTTTCAAATGATTAGAATAGTTTTAAGAAATTACTCTTATTGTTAAATTATAATAATAAATAATAAATTGTGATTAGTGCAAAAAGTGTGAATTGTTGATGTGCCAATGAGTGTGTGCGATAAGAACAGCTACAGGATGCTGTGGAAATAGTAATTACCAAATAATTTAATTGTATGTTTTTTCTATAATTTTTATAGTCGTTACAGTTCAACTGGATCCAAACCGTGAGTCATTTCGCTTTTCGCACATTGTTGAGCCATTCGAAAAGTTCGTGTTTGAATTGTATTGCTTTATTGGTATTTATAATTACAGATTTTGTTATTGGGACATCCTATGTATTATGTTTTTCTAAAATTCAAAGCTATCGTCAAAAATTTTGAGATTATTATTCTTTTCATTCTACTTTTTTAATTTAGGATACGACTAGACAGTTCAACATTGAAATTAACTGTAATAATTTAGTTGTGACTGAAACTCGACCCGAAATTATCACACAGTCGCAAGTTTGAGTTTGTATAAAAGAAAGCCTTAATTTGAAAGCTGAAAAACTATACAAATCTCATTGGTTTCAAATCTACACTAATACAAATTCTTTTTAATTTTTTTTCGTAGAAACTACGAGAAGTTTTCTCCCGGTCTTACAGTATGAAATGTGTTTTGTTCTTGCTGACTAGACGCTTTATTTGTGATTCTCCTTCCGTAATATCGCTGTTTATTGTCAACAAGGTAAAGGACCAACACAATTTTGTAGCTTACATATCTTTTACAGGTTTCTGTTGCGTGCTGTTTGATTTCTAAGATTATTAGAACTTATGACGATCGTCTACCAATTTAATTAATATATTTCACATTTCTTCTGTCACTGCTAACGAGTGACTGACACAATCGCATTGTGAAATGACAAACTAAACGATAAGGCTTTTATCGAATTGAGTAAAGTGCTTTATGTTTGTTCATAATAGATTTGTTATGGATTTTTTATGCGCTCCTCCAGCCATTTAAAGTATCTGTCGTAAGCAAAAGTGGATCTCTTATAGCCTTTTGACAAATATCAAACATGATCGAAACGTTGTCTATCACCAACAGTATATTTCCGGTTTTATGACAATGTCTATTCAAGTTCCCATCAGTTTCAGTTTCTGATAGATTCGACTTGATCGTGATGCTGTCGCTAACTTTTGCCTCAATGGAATCTTCCAAGTATTTTTAAGTCGAGTTTATTCCATTTAAATGGATTATTTTAGAGTTTGTAATTTGATCGGCGTCGACTGAAATGTGTTTTTTACTGAAACGTTAAGTGCGAATTGTTATTTGGCGAAAACAAAGATATGATTCGAGTTTCGCTTGATGCGTTTAATTTTTGCAAGTATTCGTGGAAATTGAGTTTCGCTGGCTGTACGAATTCATGTCAAATAAGGAGATATTTCCCATTTCTGAAAATATTTGAGCAAATTAGGCAGGGCATTGCAGGATTAGCATTCGAAATCTTTCAGAAATATTTCAAATTGGTTTGCAATTCACTTCTGAATTGGTTGAAATTATTTACGGCAGTTCTATTAAATTTCATTTCATCTCCAATCAACTGTATATAATTTCAGTCTTGATTAAAACGCTTTCGAAACTTCCAGAAACTTGATGAACTGTCTTGAAAGTATTTGCAATTGTTGTATTTAATAAAACAGCTCATAGCTATGAAGAAAAAAATCGTATCGTATCAACTTGATTCCCACCATCGGGTAGTGAATAAATGCCCCGTTTTTTCACAATAGAACACAGAACTGGAAGTTCTATTTTCTAGTATGTAAGAAATTTGTTCATTTTTATGTGTAGAAAATTCGATTTAATAAAAATTTGAGTTGGACAAGCTCAGCGGGATTATTCAGATTTATATTTTAATTTTTACTAACCATCTACAAACGGCTTTCATAGTGCTGAATATTGTACACACTATAATGAAAAACTGACATTTTAATAAAACAAAGTGGAATTGAATATTTACTTCAGTAGTGTCGCACTCGGTTCACAAAGTGCCTTTATGCACGTCGACACCATGCTTTATTCGTTTTTTATAAAATATAACTATCAAAAAATATAAACACAATGAGGTTTTATTAATGATTTTACAATATTGGGTTCGTACAAATAATTTTCCCAATCGTCAGTTCGGAACTTGAAGTTTCACACGTTATTTGTTCTTACAAGTTTCCCAAGTCCTTACAAATCTTTGGCTGCAGTTTGTTAATTCACTCACTTCTTCTGGAAACCTATTCCTTCTGTTGACATTGTAAACTACTTCGCTCTATTTGCTATTGCCGCCTAGGCAATAATCGGTTATCTTTTGGTGAGAGGAATAATGAAGTGTGCATCATAGAAAATTTTAATTAATGGCACGACTTTATAAAAATATAGTTGAGTTAATTGGTTTCACTTTTATATTCTCAACTGTCTCCGTTTATAGAATTATTTAAAAGCATTCCAGAGTAAATTAAAATTTTCGTTGAAATAGAACGATCTTCGGAGATAAGAAGATTAAAAGATTTCTAAACTCATTTGAAAACGAATTGAAATCGACGCAGTCCAAACAGTGACCTAAGAGAAATTCTAACGAACTAATTAGATAACTTTAAGTTCTAATGGCGTGGAAGTTCAGATGAAAGGTATGAAGGCAAATTTTGTAGGGCCAATCGAAAGATAATCGCGGCAGATTCTGTTTTACGCTGGCTTGGAATAACAAAGAACTTCCACAATAGAGAATCAGCAGTTTTTAGAGTATTGTCAACATCTGCTTGATGTAACTTTAATAAGTTTCTTTGTAACAGCGATACTTATTTATAGCTACGAAATTATACAGTTCTTCAACTGGAAAAATTATTTGAAGATTTCGCTATAATTGCAATAAAATTAAATGCATCTTAATCTAATCTTTGTTTGTGATAATGATTTTTTTAATTGAAAACATTTCAAACAAAAACTCAAAACAATATGATTAAATAGAAGATGTTGAAGATAGAGTATCGAATAATCCATTTATAATACAATTTAAAATTGCAAATTATAATGAATTAACGTCGAGACAGTTGCTGAGTAACCCAACATAACAGATCTATTCGCTTTCCGTTCCTAGTTATCAACTTAATACACAAAATTCTATTACTGACTTTAATTTAGATAACGCTATTCTATTAATAGTTGTCATTATGTCCAATTACGTTGAGGTTATTGTTAACGATTTCGACCCTTGTTGTGTGCCAAGGTAAATGTCGCGACCTTCTCTATCACATTTTAAAGAGTCTTACTGACAGCTGCTTTTGTTGTCATTAATTAATTTACAAACTTCCTCAAGTCTTTACTCTAAATGTTTGCGTGACAATCAGTTTTGTAGAACGAGCCGCCAGCGCGCTGTGTTTTGTGAATCATACCGCTTGAGGCACAATTATTGTTCGATCTGAAAAGATATTGATTTTGTGGCACTGACAATAACATTACTATTCATGGACCCTTATTTTGCTTTCACCTTAAATTTTGTAATCCCAGCTTAAGCTTGATCCTAAGCTTTGAGGACTTTTGCATAAGGTTCATTTCCCTCGTAATTATTCTCGGGAGAAATGATAACTTCTTATAGATTTGTATAGCCGCCCACATTACGCCCCTTCAGACGGGTAATTGAGTGAAATACACTATAATAATCAGTTTTCATGATAAATTTAACACGTTCACTGTCATACCGAATTCCACTCGATCGCACCGGGCTCTTTAAAAGCTCTTCAAGTTTACAAAAAAAAAAGTCAATATGTGGGTGTCAAAAGTGCGCATCACTTGCTTATAATCAAGGAAAGTGCTTCAACAAGTTTTACTGATATTTTTTTAAGGGTTTATTGTAGATATATCATCTCTTTTATTACTCCCAAAGTTTGGCGCTTACTTTATTGCTATTACTGCAACATGAGGTTTTCTTTTTTTTTACGTGGATTAAAGTTAATCTAGTGTTTTTGTTCTAGTTTACGGAAATTGTGCTGAAATGGGAAAATATTTTTTAATAAACTGAGAATGTCATTTGTGACGTTCTGGCAGCGAATCAGCTTTACAGATACGTTTTGTAGTTTTTCTTTATTTGTTGAGTTGCATTAGGAATTTTACTGTAATGTTTCCGAGTTTTCTCTATCCTGTTCTGCGTAGATGATTTCCATAAATCCTTTATATTTACAACTAGTCGGCAATAGACTTTCATTGCGTTTTCTTTACAAGTTTTTTATTGTTCAAGGAATTTACTTTAAAGTTGAGCGGTCTTTTATTAAATTTACACTGGTGGAGGGTTCCTTCGATACGATTCTTACTACAATAACTGCCTCCGAGAGTTGGCTTTTAGTCGATTTATTGTAAACTGCTAGACTCTGATAACTTCCTCTATTTTTTGTACATATTTTTTCTAAAGCTATTGTACCACAAGAGTGGGAAATCGATTCGTTTTTAGTCTTCTGGGACTGATGTACATTTTAAAATACTTTGTTACTTGTTGGAAGTTGTGTTGAGTTTTAACGAATTTCATTGTATTGCCTTCTTGTTAACATTTGAAAGTCCCTAAAGTAATTGTACGTAGCTGCTGTTCATATTCAAGTTAGTTAAATCAAATGTACCAAGAAATTCTATTACAGTTGTTCTTTCGTGAAGTTGATTTTTGCAATTGTCGGTCGTAAACGACACAACCGTACAACAGCGAAATTGAAAGACTTATAGAATAATAAGTAGGGGAACGTAATAAAATTCAATCTACAATGTAGATGCGGTTGGTTTGCTGATTCTGAAATTAACGATTCTAAACTTCCACAACTACAAGATTTTATACACGTGCTGAACGAGGTGCTTATAAACGAATCACTGGCATCTATTGATTCTTATAGTGAGCACTAATTAGAAGTGTTTATTCGTGTATCGGTTACAATATCAAGTCGATGCTCGATTAACAAAAGGTGAACGCTGATTGACTGGCAGCTTTTATCGTTAACCCGAAGTGAAAGGAAAAGCTTGCCAACTCTAATGGGGGTCAATGGACTAATATTTTCGACAATTATATAAGTCAATTAACTTTGGCTGAAGAATACGGTTCATTTATAAACTACTGCAGAGTTGTTCACAATTAAATTTCGCACTGTTGCTCTGTTATAATTGCTTTTTGTGTGAAAGGGATTAATGTACCATACAATCATAAATTCGTACATGCAGAGGTCTTTCCACACTTTGTTCCCTAACTAATTCGAAACCAGTTTAATTGTTACAGGTATTAATTACTTAACTCTTGTTATTTCTATTGTAACTTATATACATATAGTTGGTGGAATTTTAGTAAATTTGTATTTAAATCTCCAAAGTTTCTTGTTACGAAATTAAGTTTATGTTTTCTAGGTTTCCAGAATGTCTAGATTAATGCCAGCATTACACGTGGAGAATACGGTAAACAGATCCAGTCTGTTCTTGAAAACAGTTTGAAATGATTGTAGATTAACTGCGATAATCTTGCAAAGTTGACGATATTTTCGCGATGAACTTATTGAACTAGATTGTTCAATAAGTTTTGTTGGGCGATTAGAAGTGGCGGTATTAGGTTTATTTTTCTAATGTTTGAGGAATAGGGAGAATGGTATAAAAAAGTTATTTTTATTTGTAGAAAAAACAGTGTTTATTCTTTTTATAATTTCTGCTAACAAAAATAAACAATATACCTCAACCTAATAATTGCACAGCAAAAGAGAGATCAATAATCAAACTTAAACCTATTTATCTTTGATTTTGTGAACCCCTTCCTTTGTTCCACTGTGCCCCAGGTTTGGGGTACAATGAAACAGGGTATGGGGCACACTGGAACATGACCAGTATTCATATGACAAAATTAACCAACGGTATCAAACCTTTTTAATACCTTGTCAGGAAATGTGTAGATGCTTTTTTGACGTTTAGTTTTTCCAAACAAGAACTAATTCAATATCCTCAGCTGAAACCATTGCTATATCCGGTTCTAATGGAAAAAAGAAACTATTGTCAACTTTTGCGCATCGTCGCAAATAACTTATCCCAAATTCGTTGTTCTCATCTATATCAGACAGTATTTGACCAACGAAAAATTTAATTTGCTTCTGGGTAAATTTTACCACGATAAAATCTTTAGGTTTCGGTGATTTATAGCTGGACAGTGGAAGATTCATATCGTCATCACTGGACTCGCCCAATCGAGATTTGATGTTACATGGTATCATAGACTTCTCAAATGCCTGTCCTACAAGCTCAGCATATTATAAATAGTCAAAGTCTGCCCTGGGTGCCGAACCGTCCAAGAATCTGCCGCAGCATTATAATAGTTTTGGAATGGCCCAAATACAGACACGTCGAGTGCTTGAAGTTTATGACTCGTATGTAGAGGTATAGTAAGAAGTATTACTCCATTGTCTTTTGCAATATTCAAAACCACCGGAGATAAATGGTTCTCAACAATTTTCCGGTCATCCATCCAGTGGGATGAGCAAGACCTAAAGTTCCTGAGGGTGCTCCCGTCAACATATGAGTTTTAAAATTTTTTCGCGAGAATACCATTGCTGGCGGCAAAGCAGTTCCAGTGGCAGAAACTATGCAGCAAGTGGTCACTAATGTTCCTCGCTCTGCACTGGTGACTTTATTTAGCTGCCTAGATGATTTTGAAGCAAAAACTCTTTTTGGTTTCTGAACTGTAGTTGTTTCAGTTTCATCTAAACTGAACACACCTTTGTAAAATAGTAAAGAGATTATCAAAAAGTTTTTGCACATTGTGCCTATTAAATGAAGTAGCCCTGGACAAGCTGCAAGCTTCAGGTTTACGAAGTCTTATTTCGGGGTGGCGTTGTCTAAAGCCATAAAGCCAGTCAATACCAGCCATTTGCCGTTCTTTACAAGCTGGAGGAATTTTAAGATTGTAATGCTTCGCCATTTCATAAGCTAAACGTCTTGTTTCCAAAGTGTCGAGACCGTAGCACATTTTGGAACAAGTCACCAAATATTCTTCCAATGATTTTTCAAGGTCAGTTGAAAATACTTTCTTTACTGCATAGTTAGGTGTCATGCGGATTTTCACTTCATCTGATGTAGCTTTTTTCTTTTGGACATATCGATGCAACGTAGTACATTTGACATTATACCGCCTTCTAGGAGTTTTACAGCTTCTCGCATATTAGCTTCGCCGTGAAGTCCTCTGTTACTTTTTCTGAAGCGGTGTCTCACCATGCTTGACTTAAAAAAAATGAAGTAAAGTTAGTTGGGTTCATTGGAACAGTGTTCCACTGTGCCCCGTTCAATAGTGCCCCATAGGGTGGCCAAAGTTTCAAACAAGTTTTAAAAAAAGTTAGGTTTTGTTTTGAACTTTATACACAGTTTTCTCAAATAGACAAAATGATTAACATTTATGAAAAAAAATATCACTTACCCGTTGTTTAAACTAAAAACGAAAGTACTTTGAAAAGAAATCTCAACTTTTGAACATAAAAAACAATATTTTTATATTCACAGCTCGTATGGCACAGGACGCGCTGTGATTGGTCGAAGCGGTACCACGCGAATTAGTTTGAAATTCAAATTTCTATCGACATAGTGCCCCGTGTTCCACTATTCCCCAACTGCCCTATGTGTGAATTTTTATATAGATTTGACATCCAGTTCCTATATTTATAGCTGTTCAAAGTTGAAGTGTCATAGTATGTTTCTGCAACGGAGAAAATTGAATATCGAGGCGCGATGAAATTTTTTTGGAAGGTGTGACAGCAAAACAAATTCATACATGATGAGAAAAATGAGTTGCTCAATTTAAACGTGGTCGTACGAATCTTGAAGATAATCACGTGAAAGATGGACATAAAGTGTATCAACACCACAAATCATAGCAAAAATACTGGTTGTGATGTTGTGAGAGATTCAGCAAAAGCTCTAGATATCTCGTTATACACTATGAATAATAATATTTCGCCTGAAGCTTTGGGTTTCAGAAAGCCCTGAGCACAATGTGGGTACCGCATTCGCTGATAATAGAACAAAAACCCATGCGACTTTCTCAACAACATTGGAAGCATTTTAGAAATAATAAAATGACCTTTATGCGTCGTTTCATCATTATGAAAAAAAACTTGTATCTACCACCATGTTCCTGAATCAAAACAAGAGGCTACTGCGGCACCGAAACGAGTTAGAGTCAGTTTTTCGTGATGCAATCTCAAAGAGATGCATGGGAAGCGATTTTCATCCAACGAAGACGTAATAGCAGTTGTGGAAGCGTTTTTCAGTCGTCTTCCGATTCTCACTTCATCGATAAAATCCATAAATTAGAAGAGCACTGAGACAAATGTATTGAAGTACAGGGAGAGTAAATTGAATAATAAAATAAATCTGAAACGATAAAATCTAACAACCTAATAGAAGTATACACAGCAATTATTTGCCTCAAACATCATTTATTAGATCTATATCTTACCCCTTCAATCGGACCGAGACTGACCTGAAATCGGATTACATCTGAAGTATTAATACGTATCAAGCAATTGGACTGATAAGCAGATATATTAAGGCCTTTGTTGTGCCGTCATTAATTCTAATAATGACGTGTCTCTATAAAAACTATAGGAAATCTCTTTAGTATGCATGAAAGTAAACGCACTAAATTTGCTTGTAGTTTATATAAGATCAGTTTATAACACCAATGCTAAAATCGGTGGCATTTGCGTTATTTCCTTCTTAATAAATACGTTTCCATTCCACACAGTTTCATAAATTTTAACAGGCGAATAGTAGAATCCTAAGCATTTGTCTTTACGTTGTATCTTTGTTTCACACAAAATATTTCAATGTGATTTAATACAAACTGAAAGCAACGTAAGTAAATTGGTATCAACACAACAAAAGGACGAACAAACAATTCCTCACACATTTACCAGAATTATTTATGTAGATTGCCTGTTTCTACTGTCATTTTGTAACTTAGAAATAGCTTTAAACCAACTCTCATCAATTTAGGGAAGTCTAAAGATACATTTCCATTCATTTGACTTGTGATTCTGTTAAGTTATAATGTAATATAACCAAAATTTCAGTGGAACACAATAATAAATCACAACAATTTGTTTTATTATTTCTTATTCTTTATTTATTCTTTAATATTATTTATGATCGTATTTCCGCTTAAATTTTTTACAAAGTTTTTATGAGAGTCTACAACAAATTGTTAATAAACGCGATAAATTTTCGTGTAAGTTATTTATGTGTGTCATTTATTTTGATTTACAGTTTTTTTCATTATTTGCTTTAGCATTTAGTTTTCTAATTTAAACTAAGTCTCTAATAACACTAGATCGCGTATCTAATGGGTCGATTCTACAATCGATATATTCCATTCGCTATTCTGACAGAAATTCTTGTGAGTAAACATTCCGCTTGCGATGCGAATCTTCCGCGCTGGTGTGTAAGATGCTTTAAACATTGTTCAAGTGGTTCTAAATATTGGGAAAACGTATAACTCGTTTCCTATTTTTTGCAATGAAGCGAATGAAATTTGTATGATTCAAGGAAATGATATGTGAAACCATGGAGGCTGTTTATATTATTATTTTTATCTATTTTTTCTGAGAAACTTTAAATAACTCGTCGCACAAAATTAGGTAACTTCTAAGCGAACTTATGATTCTTGAAGTGAAACTTCTTTAGCCGCGCTTGGGTGTAAATATTTTTCAATGTATTTTCCCTATGTAACGAAAATGCGTGATCCCGTGAGGGGAAACACTTCCCCTTTAACAGACTGAGAGGGAAGAGTGGGAGCGTTGCCATAGCGTCGCTTATACTCTGTCAACTGTGTAAAATAAACACTAGGGTCTAAAGTTGGTGTCATTGATTGATGTACAGCGCCCTCTGGAACGAAATTAAAATTTTAAGGCTTACCGCGATTCATAATGTTTATATTTATAAATTAAAATCCCGAACAATACAACTGCAGAACAAAAACGAGCCTTCAGGCAACGACAGAAAGAAAATAAACCAAGAAAAAATGAACTGCATCTCTGACCTAAGAAGTTTCACTTCTAAGGCGTTCCACGCACTTTCAATCTTTTTTTAATATAGAACGGTAGAATGTTGCGCTTTAAAGTAGATCGTTGTCTGATATTCATTAAAACTTCAAGAGGAATGCGCTTAGAATATTATAGAAAAGCGTTTGGTAAAACGAGTAGTATCTTGAAATGGTTACGGAAGAAGTAGTAAAGTACCTACTGAATTACGAATATTGTTTATTTTCACCTATAATAGAAATATCTGACAAGAGCTTATATTCAGTGTCACTGACTCTTACAGGAAAGCGGTCTCTGAAATAAGATATTCGTCCATATGGAAACGATGAAGCCTTAGTTAGCTCAAATTGAAACTACAACTCGACTGTACTGAATTATCTTAACCATATTATAAATCAAACAAAATCAGTGAAAAGCTCTCCACTTGTTTGTTATCTGATAAAAGCAATTATAATTCAATTTAGATTGTTCAAATAGCGTGATTGCTGGTGTTTTGTTGAACTATAAAATATTTGTTAGTTCGTCAGAAATTGTGTGTTTACAACACCTGCGCTTATATAAATCACGAACGACCAAAATACGATGTGCAACAGTAAACGATTTTTCTAGAAGATCTTTTGTAATTTATCAGTAATATATGAGGTGTAACTAACTTGTAATGTGTAAAATTTCTCTTTTTTTGAGATGTAATTCTCTAAGTTCCTGAAAAGACGTTCAATACTACGTCAAATTGAGTGATTTACACACGTATCCGATATTTACAGGTTGACTATAAAGTTTATCAAAGCGCATCCACCAATTTTGCACTGTAAAATTGGTTGTAATCACTGAAATAATTGCAATTGATCTATTTAAATAGATTAATGCTGCATTTAGCGCAATGGACGCGCGATTGATGGATTACAAAGAGCCTTTGCATATTATTGCATTAATCATTTGAACAGTGAAATTTCAATCATTTCACAAACGGCAACTCCAATAAATTAAACTTTGACGCCATTTCACCAAAACTTGTTTTATTTATTCCACAGACATGGCGAGTACCTAACTCAACTTATTAATTTCTGTACACGAAATAATAAGTTCAAAGCTTCCGTTTTCTTCAGACCCCATGCTACCAAGAAACCTTGGGTGATATTTTTTGAAGGATCCTTGGATACGATTCTAAGGGTTTTTTCTCTTAGTTCCTGCAACTATTTTTTCTTCCGGTTCTTTCAAGCAAATCCTATTTTTTGGCTTGCTCAAATGAAATTCTCTCGCGACATATCGAAAGCATAGTGTAAGAGCATTTCTGCGGGAATATCGGGCGGATTAAAACTATTGCATAATGGGCTCTTCAATTGATTACAATTGTCTACGAGAAACAAATCAATCTTAATCAGTTCGAGATGCAATACCACAAGTCTTTTGCTAGCAGCGCAATGATTTACAGCGATCACGTATTTACTTCCATTGTCGCCTGTATTTGATGAACAATTATTTTTCCTACAATAAAGCAAACATTTTGAAGTTAAAACCAAATATTTTCTTGCATTAGTGCAATTATAGATCAATCAATTACAAATGTCCACGATCAAACTGTATTTGACATAATGGATGGAAACGTTCAACCAATTGTTGTTTTACGTGCCTGTCAAACATTACTATCAAAATACAACTTAATATAATGAAAAAAAAAAATTGAATATACACGTCACTATTCCATTAGATGCTTATCTCAATGTAGTTATAATAAATTAAAATGTTTTCTAAGAAACGAGATCATTATAGGAAAAACTTAATGTTTAAAATTATTTGTTAATAATGACGCTATTTCATGCAGAAAATCTCGAAAGTTACGCCGGTTGACATGAAAGCATCATCTTCGAGTTGGGGAGAGCGACAGATACAGTTCAAATATGATTGCTTGAATGAAATTCACTCTCCATTTAAATACGTTTATCATTTCGAGGACAAACAAACATTTTTATGCGCATGAAAATTTCAAAAGGAAAGTGAAATTGCGTTACAGAGTAGAGTATTTTGTTATTCAAATTAACTGGAAGATTCACATAAACGACATTGAATACGTATAAGAACACGGTGTTCGTTTGAATATTTTTCTACGTTTGTGAAGATTCAATTCTCAAAAGCAATCTGAGGAATGTATAAAGAAACGAAATTAAATAACGCATACGCACATCAATTTTTAATAAAACTTCTTTGGTGTTATGAAAAACGAAAAGAAATATAAAATCTCTGCTTTACGTTCGACTATATTCGATTTCAATGAAATCTTACTAGTAATGAAGTTTTATTCGTCTACATCTGTTTTGTTAAGATTTCTGTTCAAACTTAGTTAGGTTTATTGCCATCAAAACCATTTACACTAAGAAACAGTCTTTACTTGTGTCAGATACAAAGGGTGAATACAGTTTGAATAAACGAAGCCGATACTAAACTTCTGTAATTGGCTTCAACTGAATGCACGTTGAAATGTACAACAACTAATAACATATACTCGTTAAATTTAGTTGCAAGACTTTGTGATCTTTATTACTTCAGATAAACTTGTTGTTTTGAATTACAAAGATCTTGTTGTTTACTGGATTGGATAATAATTATTTCTTTATTCAATTCACACTGTTTATCATCACAAGACTAGTCTTTTTGATTCCATTATCCATTAAAGTATTGATTCTTGCGGTCTTTATTGAAATATTCTAAAACGTGCTTGGAATATTCGGTTATAGAAGTGGCAACAATCCATTCTGGAGATTTGTGAATATTTTTACGCTAGAACACATTATGTGAAAAATGATGGTGTTATGGAACATAATAAAGTAGCATATTGACAGTTTTTCCGTTATGATAGAAGTTCAAAGTTTCAGGAATTCACGACATTATTCACCAGTTTATCTGAAAACAACCGAACCAGGTGCTTTTTACGCAGCAGCAAAACAGATTGGCTTTCGATCAGGAAACGGTGAAAAGAAAGTAGCAACAACGACAACTAGAAGTGGATTTGATCATTGTTGAAATGGAAATAGACCTGTGGGCGCAAAATAGATACCTCCGGTTCCTTTGAATTTCAATATTGAATTTCAGTTGAACAAATATTAACAACTATCAGTTAACATAAACAATTGATACGGCTCCAATTATTACACTACACAATAGAATAATATTGGTAGCTATCTAATTATTCAAATTCTCCCATTGATATTATCATACACCGATAAACCTTCGGTATAAATCCAAAATTCATTAAGCGAACATGAAATTCAATAGATAAACATTTACCGAGCCAAGTTAAAAGTCAATTTTCATAGTAAATATTTATAAAGAGATTACATCGGGTGACGTGAAGTTAAATCAATATAAATATCTGAAAAGTAAGACGTGTTTTTTTTTGTGTATCTCTTTTGAATATAAGATTTTGGTGTGTGTGGAGTTTTTTTTTTTTATTGCAAATAGAAATTCAATCTAAACTGTTTACAAGAGCAAACATTGAAACTCACAATTTTCAACTACTTTCGAACATAAATAAATACGAACATACCTGAAATTATTCTATTTTCATTTGGATTGTTTGTTTACCATTAAATTAAATTGCATTGGATTGAGGCTAGCAGCAGACTAAACATTGTACAAAATTGGGCATTAATATCATATCTTATTGGAAGTAGGATTTATTGAATTGCAGTTTATTTATTGAAGGCATGGAAGCTTCGAACCAAATCGCAAGAATGTTTAAATTTAATTCTAATGTCACATGTAAGCAACATAGTAACACTGTTTCAACTGTTGAAATGTGCTGATGATGGCTCTGCAGAGTTGAAACCGATTCACATTGTTTTTTAATAAATTTTATCCTCTGCATTAGAACTTTTGTATTATTCTACTTCTACATAAACTATTTCTTGTTGAAGATTGTCTAGAGCATACAACTGTTTGCCCTACTTTATAATTAATGGTGTTTAAGGTGCTCCAACCAGAATGATCATGTCTCACAATTGCATCAATCAAATTTATAATTTCTGTGTCGCTATTTGCGTTAAATTTTCATCGTTAACTTAATAATAGCATGTTCTTACAAACAAAAGGATTTTCATAAATTCACAAGGTAGTAAAACAAACAAGGGATAAGTCCATAATACATTTTGATAGAAAGGTAGAGGAGATAGGAAATAAGAGATGTAACGAAATGTAAAACAGAAAAGAAATCTAGACCGAAGCGAGATAGACGGATGCGCAATAGAATTGTTGCCGTTAAAGAACCACCCTGGGTCCAGGGGCGTACTGATGGTTTCATGTCAATGGCAATTTATAAAATCAACCCAGTAAAAATAAATTATTGCCAGACTTGTTATAATTTTTCCTCATTGTCACTCAAACGATGCACAGTCCGCATTGTTAACTAATTTCCTTTACGGACGCCTATAAATTGCAGGTCACTTACAACGCTTGTTATCTGATAAAAAAATATAGTTTAAAAAAACTAAAAAAACACGCTTTAATAGCAAACCGAACTAAAAATTATAAAATAATTCCATTATAGTAAAAAAGCGTGGGGCGCTTAATATAAAATGTAACACTTACTTTATTAGTAGTTATTTAAAATTAGAGTTGTTTTGAAAATGTAGAAAAATGCACGCTTTTTTACTATAATGGATTTTTTTTCTACTTTTTAGTTCGAATTGCTATTAAAGCGTGTTTTTTTAGTTTTTTTAAACTATAATGTAAGATTAAGACTAAAAAATTCGATACGGATTCTATGGGTTACCTTAGAAACATGCAAACTAATAATCTGGATATTTCTTTTTATCCTGATGATCCTAGTCAGGTTTTTAGTACGAGGTCATGAAATTGTTGTATTGTCATCGGCCCTTGAACCCTGTGCAAATTTTCAAGTTAATCAGACTTCTTGAAGTTAGTGAAAATGACAGGTGAAGCTAGTAAAAGCGTATTAATATCAGAAAAGCGATTCATCCGTCCTCTTACTAATATGCAACTCTCGCCACGGCCTACACCGTGATTGTATAAATTTGCCAATTTATTGCATGCAAAATGTTGTCTGAACCACAACAATTATCAAGATGATGAATTTCTAGCTTAAATGCCAATTTTTTCCATTTTTTTATTGGTCTTCTATCTATACATTACACTTTAGTTTATAAAATACGATTTCTCTGAAGCATTATTTGTCTATTAATAGCATTGTAAGGCAAAACTAATAACATTTTTAGTGCTTACCAATAGCAGGCCTTCAGTGAATACTATTTTATCTGATTAAGCAGCTATCTATTTTGATTTTGTTCAAGAAACTCAACTAAACGAGAAACGTACTGCATTCCTTAGAGAATTATTGTAGTTTTTTTGTTTTTCGGTGGAATATTGAGAAAAAAATGAAATTCTATCTATAGCACTGCATGTGGTCATTTATTGATTTTCAAATCAATCATTTTTTGCTTCTAGCGGCAATCATGCATTAATGAAAATCTCCAAATGTCCCTAATCGAATTCCTAATCTCCCTAATAGTTGTTTAATTAAAATACATAGAATTGTTTACAGATTCATATATTTAATTACCTGAGCTTATTACTGCATAATTTAATATGTTCAAATAAACAATCAAATCAGATTTATCAAACTGATATAATTAATTGTACACACTATATTGCGAGCAAATGTAATTAAATCAAAATGCATGATTATTTATAATTACTTATCATCCCTTGAGGCTCTAATAATTCCGATTTATTGCATTACCGATTACAAAATAGTTAAACATAAAATACCTGTAATAAATTCCCAAATTTACAACAAAACTCGGTTCCGCATCATCAGTTCTCTTTTTTTTTGGAAAGTGACATTCTCTATAACCACATCTGTGGATAAATAGCCTCTTATACGGTTCTCTTTCAAGCGTATTATAACAATAAACCAAAGAAATTGCACCATTTTTCATCCAGCTCACTATATCACTGATATTTGCTCATTTTAGTAGATCGATTTTCTCCTACATCAAATACAAGAGTTTGATAGTAAGAAAAAATTATGTATATATACCTACATCCATAAAAAGTTTTAAAATAATGGAGAAAGTTTTCTTTAGATGCCAATCAATTGTTTAAAGAAACTCTTAGTAGTCCACAAAAAAATTCTTCGGCTTAGTTTCTTAATAATTGGAGATAGATTTTACATCTTTATAGTAAGTTTCAAATCGAGTCAAACTCTATTAGAATTTAGTTTAACAAAGAGTGTATCAATAGACATTATTCGCTTCACTTGATAACTTCTAGGAATTTCAATCAAGTGTTGTCGACAGTCAAACGGGGTAAAGATCCAAAAGGGATTGCAGCTTATCATCAAATACTTTCGTAACTTGAAAACGTTATTCTAAAGTAAATTTTGATTCAACCGAATCAAATGCAATGATGCATTTTGCGTGCAAAACAATACAATTTATTCTACATACATATGTCATATACATTTGAATGCAGATATTTGTATTTTGAATAGTGAAATGTTTTGAACACACCATTTGCAAAACAAAGCGTGCGAAATTTCTAACAAATAGATTCTGATGCTATTGACACAAAAGCTTAAATTTTAATAGCAACTAGTATTTGTGCGTTTGTATTGTAAACATAGAATTGAAAAATAGAACCATAAAAAATATAGCATTTTTTTATTATAAAAAATATTTAAACATTTAAAAGGATGGAAGTGATAAAAACCGATGGACCGAAAAGTAAAAACGCTTTAATAAATCATAACTCAACACAAAATACGGCAAATCTTGTAAAATTTGTTACATTAGTTGTTGTAAAACCATCCATTCTGTCTAGAAATAACAATGGAGAAGAATCGATGTTATCACACAATGTTGAATAACAAATCAATAAAATTCGATGCTTGTCAGTAACTATAATGTTTGTATTTTATCAAGAAGCTATAAGCTAAAGTACAAGTATCTAGAGTAACATTTCTCATTTATTATGTGCTCAAAAATGATATCATATTAAACAAAAATATTCTTGAAATACTTGTGCACCTGTTGTACGCATCTAAAAAGTTTCTGAGCCTGCAGTCTGTGATAATTAAACAACATTAACATCTCTTATACTTGGGGTTGAAATCAATTCGTCGCCTCTATAACTTTTACATCTATCCAGAATATTCGTTTCTGGATAATATGATAATATGAAGAAATCGGTTAAGGGGACGGTATAGTCCATCGCTAGAAAATATGGAATTAGCGTAACGTTGTAAAATCTAAAGTATAAAGGCAAAGTATCCACACAATGGACCCTCAATTACAAGTAGTGGATCATAAATAAAACTATTGCAGAAATTTCAAACTGAACCGAGAAATGCAACACCTGTTTAGACCTGTCCCAAAGTAGGTAGATTGTTAAAGGATGAATGAATTTTGAAATACAATTTCAACACAAATTTCAGACAGCTGAATAACGGGGAAATATTGTATCATTTGTATTTTTAATAATTTTATTTATTCATCTTCACTTATATGCCTATAATATTTACTTATATAGTGTGTTATGTATTTAACAAGAAAAATAGACACTTGTTATTAGTCTGTTTTCTGATAATGCAAAATAACAATTGTTGTTAATTTCTGAACATTGGCTGACAAAAATCTGAGACTCTACATTAGTCAGTTCAATTTCCGTTTATTTTGAAAGTAACATATCTAAGTCAAGAATTTCAGCCACAATCAAATTAATCAATTACTTTATACAAAAAACAAAATGAACCGAATGGAAATTGATAAGCGGACAAATATAAATTGATTCTTTAGGGACAAATTCTTTATATATGGAATAAAGAAAAACTGTTTCATCATCTTCTTCGTCTATATTAAAAACGTATATTTCTTTGTCATTATCAGCATGCGATTACTAAGACGGCGACATGTTAATTTGGTTGTTTCAAATGAACACACCCTCTTCTGCATTTACTTCAAAGAAAAAAACTTGAAGCGAACCGAATTCATTATACGGTGATGCGCCTCCATTTATTGCGTTTATCTGCTTCCGTTGAAATTTGGAAAAACCAAAGTCAGTTTAAAGAAACGAACTTTCTCAATTTCCAAAAATTTTCAACCCTAAATTTCAACAAAGACAGGTAAAAACAATAAATAAGGTGCCATCAAAATGTGATCCATTCGGAAATTAACTACAATTGTTATTTTGTATTATCAGAAAACAGACTAATAACAAGTGTCTATTTTTATTGTTAAATACATAACACACTATATAAGTAAATATTATAGGCATATAAGTGAAGATGAATAAGTAAAATTATTAAAAATACAAATGATTCAATATTTCTCCGTTATTCAGTTGTCTGAAATTTGTGTTGAAATTTTATTTCAAAATTCATTCATCCTTTAACAATCTACCTACTTTGGGACAGGTCTAAACAGTTGTTGCATTTCTCGTTTCAGTTTGAAATTTCTCCAATAGTTTTATTTATGATCCACTACTTGTAATTGAGGTTCCATTGTGGGGATACTTTGCCTTTTTACTTTAGATTTTACAACGTTACGCTAATTCCATATTTTCTAGCGATGGACTATACCTATTAATATTATATAATATAAATGGAGTCTTGAAACGTTTCAACTGAGGAATTGTTATAAATTAATCGACACTTTTGATCAAGCGGCTATCAATGCAAAGTGGGAATTATTGTTGGTTACGTCGCAATTTGTAAGCGTTCGTTATTGAACGTTTCAACCTCAAAACGGGAGATTAACAGGAATTTTTATTGTTGCTGATTATTTGTCGACTAATGTGTTTTGTTTTATTGTACAGCAGAAATGAGTGCAACACAAAAATTGAATTTATTTAAAGTGGATATAGAAAATGGTGAATGCGCCAGGTTAAACTACAATTTATGTAAAATCTGTTATTTAAAACACTATCGATTAATTGGAAATAAAATAAACTCGAATTGGAATATTGGAGATTCTGTAGTCAAAAAGTCAATTGTCTAGGTCTGGTCTAACGGTTAGTGCTATTTTAATTAATATCGAAGTAACGGCTATTACCTTCGATTATCTTACTTATTTTTTAAGCTACTAAAGTTTTGTTTGAAATAAGTAAATGAGACAGTCTTCCAATTGAGTTTTCCAAGTAAACTTCTATTATTAACGCCGCTAGTTCACCGCCACAGAATCCATCATTAAAATGGATTAACTACAGAGCCGTCTGTGGAGTTACCTTACACGTAACTCTAAATATAGAGTAGTCGATTTTATATGTATTGTTTTTTTTTGTAGCACATCAAACTTTCACAGGGCTCCAAATGTAGTTTTATCATCAAATTAAAGATCCACACAAAGTCAGGTCATACGAATACTGACTAAAATAATTAATTTTGAGTTGACGCAATGGAAATTAGGTGAAAGATCAAAGAACTCCATCTTTCTCTTACATTCGTTGTAGATATTGTGATTCTCACACTTCTTTAATGCCCTTAAGTAATTACCTTAATTCAGTTGGATGAAACCGAGGGTGGATTTCAAATGAAATTTTCATATTACCTAAAGTAATCAAAGTAATTGTGTGATAATTTACATTTTTCGAGAGCACATTATTTCGTGCCTACAATGCAGGCGTTTCAAGTATCTAGGCATACAGTCGATAGTTGACACAATTGATCGATTCTTGGACGTTGTACAAGTTACATAGTGTACTTGTTTAGTCCGTATTCCTAGGGATGATGTGCTTGCTTGTGTTTAGATAATAAAAATGACAAATAGACGTTCGTATACGGGTATTGTTTGCAAATAGGTTTTTTTTATCATTTTTGGACAGTTTTTCCTAAGTTGTATTATAGAAAAATACATTATACACGCACTCGACCAGGGTTTAACACAAAAGCGTCTAGTTGTAGGATAGCGTGATTAAAACCATCGTGTGTGTATGGAAGAACATTTAATAAGAAGTGGAACAATTCCGTAAGCATATTTAGACGCTTGTCATATAATTCCGAATTTTCTCATATTCCGCTTTTCCTATTTTGGCTACTGAACGAGTCTCATAAAGCCAGAATTTTATGTTGCAATAGCTGCTATACAGTTGTATTTTCTCTTTAAATCTGGTAGATGGAAGTGCAAGAAATAGAAAAATACTCAAACATGTTTGGGCCACAACTGGTAAGAGTTGTAAATCAGTTACTTGTTCAAATCGATTATCAAATTTAGCGATTTATAAAGCACTCCACCAGTACTTGTTTCACTTTGTAGGAAGTAAATTTTAAAACTGTACTTTACATTTGAACTTTTCTTCCGTGATAACTCTCCATCGGATCACCTCGGAAAGTTTTCCTGTTTGTAAACAATAGTAGCGGCCAATGTCTATGTTGTTGTGTATTTTTCAACGCAATTATAAGTTGTTAAAAAATGGGATGATTTTTGTTACTGAACAGGAATAAAATAATAGAAATTCCTCTCACAATATATTAAAAAACCAATTCTGGAACGGTGAACGAGGAAAGTTTCCGCCATTTTTATTATTAGTTGAAACATTTGAACAAATTTAAGTCGAAGTCATTATTATTTGATCTGAGATGAGTTGAACTGAAAAATAATATTTCAGATCAATAATAGCTGGCCGATTCGACGACTCAATATTCACGAACGACCGCTCAAATAATTTAATAAGATTAAGCGTTTTTTTTTTTATTTACCTACAGAGTGTAAATTGTGGGAAAGCTGATTGCTTGTTTATATGCTCCTGGAATTGTAAGTGCTTTATGATGTATTCACTATATTAAATTTGTACCAGGAACTAGCGAACTCATCAATTAATATAATTACGTAGCAAGCGATAATTATTACCCAACTATTCTACAGAATATCTATTGAAACTTCGTCACCTTTATCGAACTTTTCCACTACAAAATACTAAGTTTTGATGCTTAACACATATTACATATCAGAGTAAATAGTATAATTGTCAACTAAAACACAGCTGTGAAATGGAATACTTCTCTTCGTCGAGTTGCCATAAAATTCTAATATAATTAGCTATCTACCAGTTGTTGCCGACAAAATAACGGTAATTTGTTTGAGTTACACAAATATACATTTTTGCAGACCGGTAAACTCCCAAATGGACCGGCAGAGTGGCAGGATTTACGAGCTAAAATGAGAGAAACTTTAACACGATTAATAAGAAAAACTTTCTGTTGATAAATGAAAAGTAAAACAATACAACCGTTGTGAGATATTTCGTAGACTTTTATTTGATTAAAAATAATGTATTCACTAAAGCGTCTACGTTTGTTGTAATTCATGCAAATTAGCCCATCTAAAACAGATTGTGGTTGGCAACACTTCAGAAGAATTGATTTTCGAAGTCAATAAAAACTTATTGGAGGAGTTTATTCACGTTACGGTCCTGCAGTACATTACCAACGATAAAGCCACGTGAGATGGCAGGAAATGTTGTTGCAGGAAGAAACTTATTTATAACACATCTCGATAAATCTGATGGACAGCGTATTATATGATAAAATTTGTCAAAGCTTTCAATTTGCTCTTCTACTCTCAAAAAAATATTTTTTAGGATTGATCTTATTCGCAAATTGTTGAAATTATGGGAATTCTGTTAACATTTTCTGTCCATTATTTTGTGTGTGGACATCTATCCATTGTGAAATTCACAACTAACGTAACATAACGTATCTGTTCTTCACGCTGCATTCATGCAAATATTGAGAAGTAGGTTAATGGAAAACGTGTCTTGTAAATCGAGAACACACTTAATAGGACAACCTATGGATTATATTCGGATTACGTTTAGACTCTTACCTTCTTCAAAATACAATGTTCAATTACTCCAAGAAGCTCGCAACATTACCGAAGAGCTTTGGTTGCAACAGCACTACTTGTCAGTGTTCTTTAAAATCCTTACATGAGAAGGGTTGACAATGTTAGCGGATGTTGGATTGGTTTGTATTCGTTTACCGAACATTTTCGTAATAGTTGTAAGACAATGTTCAACCGCCGATAAATCTCCGATAAAGTTAAATTTGTCGACCTACCGTAACATTTAAATAATTATGCACGCCTTATAAGAGAAACAGAATCAATCAGTGCAAATTGTGTTAGTAATTCAATGCGGCTGGTGAAGAAATGTTTGTGTAGCATGCAAGGAATTCGTACAATTACTACAATGACTGTAAATAATTAAAAGTTGCACGAGATCTGCCTACATCATTAAAAACATCATTATTTCGTTTTTATAAAGTTTTAATACATTGAATGAATGTATTGAGCTTTTTAGAAGTTAGGAGTAATTAATAAGCATCAATTCTTTGAGTTTGGCTCACAATATAATTGGCTTTGAAAACAAGCATATTTCAGTTTTTATGTCATAACTTTATTGTGTCAAGACTTTGAAATCTATGTATTTATACTAGTCACGTTTCGATTCTCCAATTCTATTCCAACTGATGTTAGTAATTGCAATTGTTGCTAGTTTCTTATTTATTGCTAACAGGAACGGCAACAGATTGTAATTAATATAATTGATTGAATTCAAATAGCGACAGAATAATTTCATATTTGTTCGACAAGAAGAGAATCAATTCAATTGCAACAATAGACTATAGAAAGCGAAATACAGCAAAACTTGTTTAAAATATGTAGAATATTACTCCATGGAGAGCCTGTTGAATTTAAAGATAACATCCGTGCTCGCTAGAGGGATTTCTATTATATAAAGGAAAACATAAAAGCTTTACCAATATAATGGAATATAAGCGAGTCGATTTCAACGACATTTTCAAACGAGAATCAATACTGAAAATAATAAGCAGAACTGTACGAAAAAATATGTCGGTTATTAACAACACTCAGCAACGAAAAGGTTACTATTTCTCGTAAATATGCTTCTTACAAACAACGATAGGGAATTTTGAAAAGTTTCTTCGAGGTGTTCAGAAAATTGACAAGATCTTGTTGTTTTCAAAACTTTATTCTTACATTTTTCTGTAAACTACCTAATCGATAGAAAACTTACAAATTCAATTCGTACAACTTTTAAATAGTTTTGATCTATCAGGAAGCTGCCAATCCGATTAGCTTTCCTTTTAATAATAAATGGCAGAGTTTCCGATTACAACCATCGAGGAGTTTTTGTTATTATAGCGCAATGTGGAAGCTTGATATCCATATAATAGATAATCAAATCTTCTATTTTCATTAATTAATATTGAACATTTCAACACAGCATTTCCATTAATATAACGAGGCATTATTAATTTAATAAGTTCTGTACATACGCTTTATAGTTATGAGTGTTGAATGTAGTCAATACATTTTGTTTATATTAATTGAAATTTTCTTCAATTGTAGCTTTGTCCTTCCTAAAGCTTCGCTAGAGAAAGCTATTCTAAAAGATATACATTTTTTATTTGCGTCCGTTTTCGAATCTAAGACAGAAAATGAGGCTATTAAATGATAAGAATAGTTTTGCTCAGTATGATGAAGAATTTTTAGTGCTTTATTATTATTATTATTATTGTTATTATTATTATTGTTATTATTATTATTATCATTAAAAAAATAGCTGTTATAATTCGTGATTTTTGGCACACTCGAACTTGAAAGTTATTACTTGGTGCTAGTATGCGGGACTCCTCAAATTGTTTTTACCTTACAGTGCTTTCCACCACTAGCTGAGGCGAAGGAGGGTACTACATTTGGTTTACAGAGGCCTCTCTCAATTTTATAGTATGTCTCTTCTTGTTCTTCACCATAGCATGACACGTTTTCAGAAAAATAAATTAAATGAAAAACGATAAACTAAAGTAACTAATGTTTTGCAGTTGAGTATAAAGGATTGCAAATAAAGAAATAGTTATTTACTTTACAAGGTGGTAAAGTGACACTTTTCATAAGAGCGGTTAGTTTGGACCACGAGGCCGAAGGCCGAGTGATCCAAATCCACAAGTGTAAAAAGTCTCACTTTCCACCGTGTAAAGTACAACATTTTTTTCAATACTAACGACCTTCATATTAATCTTTTTTTTAATTATATTATATATATATATATTAGGGTGGTCGTTAAAAATTATTTTTTGTCAGCCGCCCTAAAAAAACGTTCCTTTTGATGAAAAAATACGGGGGAATTTTTTTCTTTTTTTTTGGACAACAAGAACACGTGCCGCACGCCCTTTGAAGATTATTTCTTCATGAAATTACAGTTTTTTCAAAATATCTCTTAAAGTAGACAGATTTGAGAAAAAATTATTGAAAGCAATTTCATAGAAATAAAATTCTCTACAAAAAAGGTCTCTTTTGATTTTTTCATAAAGTTCATATTTATGGAGATATTTTTAATAATGAACTCAATAACTTCATAAAATCAAAATTTTCAGACATATAAAAGTATTTTTTTCTTAAATAAAAACCATTTGGTAACTTAAGTCACATTTACAATTATTAATTTAATCGTTTTTATTTCCGAAAAAAATATGTTTATACGTCTGAAAATTTTGATTTTATGGAGTTATTAAGTCGATTATTGAAAATATCTCCATAAATATAAAGTTTCTGAAAAAATTAAATGAGACCTTTTTTGTGGAGGATTTTATTTGCTATGAAATTGCTTCAATGATTTTTTCTCAAATCCGTCTACTTTAAGAGATATTTTGAAAAAACTGTAATTTCATGAAGAAATAATCTTCAAAGGCCGAGCGGCACGTGTTCTTGTTGTCCAAAAAAAAAGAAAAAAATTCCCCCGTATTCTTTCATCACAAGGAAGGTTTTTTTGAGGCGGCTGAAAAAATTTAATTTTTAACGACCACCCTAATATATATATATATATATATTTCTAGAACTTTAAAGTAAAACGTTTCGACTTTCAATTAAAAATTGAAATTTGTTTATATTTTCGAATTTCTAGTTCTTCATAGAAAGATCTTCCAGAGGAAATACTACACAAGGCCAACTTGCGTCGCAAAATTTGAGACAAAGACACTTGCAATCATTTGCAATTTGATGTTTGACGAGTTCAGTTGGGTTTCATTAAACTAGACGATCTGTGATAGACGCAATTGTTTTTAATCGAAATTTAAATTCAAATTAACGGAAATTAATTTAAATTGAATCACTGGGAATAATTAATATATAGTTGAATCGAAGATAGAGGCATTTTAATTCTCAGTTTTTTGTTTATTTTTTTTCACATGTTCCAAAATTTAATCTGTGTATTTTTGAATTGTTAAAAATCTGTGGTATTGAGAAAAAAATGGCGTCGACTTTATTCCACCAAAAAAACCTGTTGAACATCATTTTTAGGACCCCCAATAGAAACTAAAAGTCAATAGTGAAGAAAAGTGTCACTTTACCATTAAGATATTAGTAAAGTAAAGTCAACTATCAACTGTTAGTATTGAGAAAAAACTGTTTGACCATAATGATTTATTAATCATAAAGCATACAAAATAATCCAACAACTGAACTTGTTTTTTTATTGTGATAAGAGACTATTTTTGTTTGAAGGGAAAATCTGGATGAGCCAATAAGCTAAAATTGCAAAAAAATGTGAACTTATAATTAGCATATTTCACATTGAAAAATTATACTTACTACTTCGCAGGTGCACAATCACAAACTCGCTTTTTCTCCTTTATCCAGTTCCTTCAGTGCCTTCATATCATCTTCGTTTATGTTAAAATCATAAACATTAAAATTCTCTTGAACATGTTTCGGTGTTACACTTTTTGGTATAACAACAATATTTTGTTGTATCAAAAAGCGTAAACAAATTTGTGCTGGTGTTTTCGAATATTTCTCTGATAATTTCTTAATTAAATCATCATTTAAAATATCTGGTAAGTCCTCTCTGTGTTGATTGAATTGTTTCAAAAATTTATTCATACCAGGTGAACCTAACGGTGAATAAGCGACAAGACTAATTGCGTTCTTACGACAATATTCAACTAATTGTTTCTGTTGAAAATAAACGTGGGTTTCAATTTGTAAATTTGCTGGTTTGATACGGGCACATTTCAATATACGCGCGATTTGATCAATTGTGAAATTTGATAAACCGATGAGTTTGGTGCGGCCAGAATCGACTTGTTCCTCCATTTTCTGCACAGAAGATTAAGCAGTAAGTACCAAATCCAGGGCCGCATTTAGGATATTATTAAACTATTTAGGCCTAAGTTTAACTCTAACTACGTCAAGGTTATTCAGGTCCTACGTCAGCATGCTTGGGATGGGATTATTTTTTCTTAATTTTGATGATGAGATTCTCACGTAATGTAAAAACTCAAAAAAGCATACCGATGGTAGTACGGTGGGGGGGAGAGGACATAAAATCATGCTTAGGTAGTACTAGAGTGCTTTGATTTTTTGACTTGTTAATACTTGACAAATTGTTGAAGGTAGAAAGAAGGTTTACCAGCAGACACGGAAAAGCATGGGCAGGGCATTTCTGTTAACTGAGCGTTAAAGAGAAGGATTCGTTTTGATAAAAGTGTCCCTTAAAGTCTTGTAAAAGAATCGACAAAACTGGCGATTAAAAACGAAATGCAAAAAAATCGAAACCGTTCACTGTGGAATTACCTACGCAAGAATCACTGCTTCCTCGTTTTTAAGGCCTTTGTACTAATCATCATGCATTTTAGATTTTTTATTAGTAGAAGAGTTTGGAAATATTACGATAAAATAAGAAAAAAACTATTCACCTTCCAGATAGCTTCATGGTCTGTAGGTCCTTCAACTTTAAGTTGACCTTTATCATTAACTATCGGTTGATCTTTTGCCAAATCATATTTTAATCCTACAGGAAAATGGATTAAATACAAATCAACATAATCTAATTGAAGATTTTCTAATGATTTCTTCATAAATGCTTCAACACGATCTGGATGGATACCAAAAAGGGGTAATTTTGTTGTGATAAATAAATCTTCACGTTTTAATTTGCCCGAATTGAACCATTCTTTCAAAACTCGTCCAATTACCGATTCATTCCCATACGCATAAGCTGTATCGATATGACGGTAACCCGTTTCTAAAGCTGTATTGAGAGCTGTCTCTAGTTCTTTCTCATCTTTAGCCTGATATTAATTATTCATTAAATCATTATTATCATTATTATTCTAATTATGATAATTTAAAATAATGACAAGAAAGTACCTGCCAAGTGCCAAGGCCTACGGTAGGCATTTTAATATTGCCCGGCAAGCTCAAAACAGTTTGAGCCATTCTTTTTAAGGGTCCCTATAAACCAACAACAGAAAAAAGGTCAAATAATGTTGTGGCAGCCAAAATTTGCTGATACGTATATTACAAACATATTTAACTTACCCAAATAGGTTGATAAAGGTAGCAAAAAACGCTTAATAATAGCACTAAGCAATAACTATCTGGAAGCGTTTGGTTATACTTGTAAATAATAAAAATTCTTATCTTCATTAAACTGATAACACTACACGCAATGCACTTTTATTTATAGGTTTTATACAGTGTGATTCATGAGGCATAATGACCCTGAAAAGTTTTTCGCTGATTTTGGGATATCCGAATGAGCCCTTTTTAAATTATCTTATATTTATTTAATTATGTCAGGTACTATAAACGCTATTAAAAATCAGTTCCTATGAAAACGGCAATTGAATGCATGACAATGATTGAGAAATCGTTCTTTTACACAAATCATTGTAAATCTTACAGGACTTGAAACGAAGATTCATGCTTCTTTTGATTATTAATTTCATTGAGATACTTTCTAAAGTACTATTATTTATTTGGACATGAAAAAATAATTAAAAAATAGAAATGATTTGGAAAATAACTGTTAATTAAAAATATTCTCAGAAAATAACAACACACGATAAGAATAAGATAATTTAGAGATACAGAGTTATTCAGGAGGAACAATGAGCCTAAAAAAATGTCATACAACCAACATTACATTTTCAAAACTTACTTGGCGATATATATTTTTTTAAATTACAATTTGAATCCCCGATGTCCATGAATCATTGTCATTGTATGTATCTCTTGCTGTCTGTGTCTATGCTCAGCGATACCCCGAAAGAAGAGCGCCTTCCGACACGATTTTTAAAAGATTGGAAAATCAATTGCGAGCTAATTGGCCTCATCCCGTTAAGTTATCAAAACAAAGGGTAGCTACCGGTGAGGAACGCCGGAACAAGTTTTTGAGGAAGAACCCTATGTGGGGCAACGCGAAGTGGTAAGAAAGGTGGGCATAAGCCAGCCTTCTAGTTCCAGAATTGCCAAGGAAATTAAGTTTCATCCTTATCATGTCACCTTGGTCCAGGGGATTGAAGAAGCAAATTACCCAACAAGAATGAATTTTTGTCGATTTGTTCGGGAACAAAGCATTTTTAATGAAAATGTACTTTTCAGCGATGTGGCATCTGTTAGCAACCACATCACATAACTGCAACTATTATGCAAAGAATAACCCTCGCTGGATTCGCGAAGGACACTTTCGAAGGGCTTATTCTACAAATTGTTGGTGTGGAATATTGGGCAACAAATTTATAGGACCATATTTTTTCTGCGAAAGACTAAATTGTGAAGTATATTTAAATTTTGTGAAAAATATTCTGTCAATGTTGTTAGAGGATATACATTTACAGAGAAGACAAAATATGTGGCTCCAACAGGGTGGCGCGCCTCCGTATTAGAATATCCCAAAATCGGCAAAGTAGTTGTCAATTTTCCAAATTTATAGGTGGCCTAGTAATTTATTTTTACTCATACTACTCCTTAGGTGACCTAGTTTACATTCTTTGAAGATGGCATTCGAATATTTTAATAATTGAAGGAATTATAAAGGGGGACACGTGGTCTGAAATATACTGTATATACAATATATAAATAGAAATGCATTGATTGTAGTCTGAACTAATTCCACTTATCATTTCATTGGCGAAAACAAACAGATAAATCATATCTAAGTTATCAATTTTGTGTGTGAATATGAGATTTTTATTATTTTATTATTGTATGACAAAACACTTTTTTGAGTACCCTAATAATTCTTTTCTACTCAAACTATTCCTTACATGACTTAGCTTACATTCAGGGGCAGCTCACTCTTTACCCCCACCATACCCAATTTTGACAGGCTCAGACCCCTGTAAATTCAATGGGCGAAGCAGTACAAAAAGGGAACGAATATGTCTCGTGATTTTAGTTCTTCTAGAGGGCGCTGGTAATTCGTTGCGCCGCGTGCGACGACGCGGTTTACTAGTTATTATTATACAGCGTGTTTTTTCTAAGTAAGGACGGCTGCGAGATCTCCCATTAGCCGTTAAGCAAAAGAAATAAAAGTCCCAAAAACTTGTACATCGGACAATATGAGAAGAACCCAGGACCAAACAAAATTTCTATCTAATCGGGAAATATGGAAAATTTAACCCAAGTGTCATATAATTATCCGTACGTCAAAGCAACTACCATCACAAGAATGCTCTCGATACATGAAATTCGAATATGTTTTTTTCATTTCTTAATCTTCTCAATTTCAGTCAAAAAAATTCAGAAAATTGGATGCATATTATGTAAGGTTAGTGGCCCCGACCTTCAATGTTGCAAACGTCTGCAATCAGATGTTGGTATACATTGACGGCACCGCAGTTGCTTGAACAAGATCGTTAGGGCAGTAGAAATGGTTTATTATAACTTGTTATTTACTATTGTCGAAAACGTTCATAACTCAGATATGATTTATATGTTTCTTTTTGCAAATAAAATGATAAATGCAATTAGTACGGACTACAAGCAATGCACTTTTATTTATGTGTTTCATATACACAGTACGTTTCAGACCATGCGCCTTCCTTTATAACTCCTTCAATTATTAAAATATTCGAATGTCACCTTTAAGAATAAAAAAAATAACACACAAGTAACCACTACCATTGAAAAAATTGTGACGACCATTAATATTTAATTCCAAATTATTATTTGATTAATTTTGTTAAAATGTCACCCTATTACCTTACACCATGTTCCACCAATTTGAATCTCCTGAAATTTTGACGTGTGATAGCTAACTAATTAACAAATAAGATATATTTTTTGTGGGTGTCACTCTGAGGGCTGTTATAAAAATCCACCCTCAAAAAAAAATCTCATTTTTTATTGTTTAGATTTCCTCAAAAAATCTAAAACAAATATAAAATACGTAGTTCTGAGACGTATATGTACAGTTTCAATTTCATTAAGGGCGAATTTTACAATTCGGTTTATTCCGTCAAATATTCTCTCATATATTTTATGTCGGTATAAAAGTCCCCACACACCAGCGCGAAAAATTCGCAGCGGCAACGGCACGAATATTCCGCCAGCGGTGCGGCAGCGGAATTCGCTGATCTACACACACCAACGCGAAAAATCCGCAGCGGCAGCGACAACGGAAATTTGTGACAATTGCCAACATAACCTATATTAACAAAAGTATAACACTATTTTCGTTTATTTCTTTATTAATTTTATTCTAAATTTCATCCTTTTTCCGAATATTTTCATAATTTTCATGGGACAAGTAGTATAAAATAGCATAATTTCGAACTATTTCAATTATTTTTCTGTTTTTGACATATCAAGCGGCGCGGCAGCGGTAAAAACGCTGTCAGCAGCGAACGAAATCCGCGCGGAAAAAAAAACGCTGTCGATTCGTTGCCGCTGCGAATTCGCGCCGCTTCGGTGTGAATATGTTCGTCTGCCGCCATGTGATACAAACATCGCGATTTTTTCGCTGCGGAATTTCCGCTGCCGCTGCGGATTTTTCGCGTTGGTGTGTGGGGAACTTAAATCGTAGAATTTTCGTTTCTACCAGTCGAGAATAAAAGGCTGTTTAGATTTTCGGTAACTGCGCCGATTTGAGCCGAAGATTTTAACAGAGTTTTATCTCAACTTCAACTCACTTCTCTATTGGCTGTTCTTTTTCTGGTGACGAAAAAGTGGAGGGAAATTTGAAAAACGGAGTCTAGACAAGAAGGATTTGAACTTGTAAATTTCTAAAGATAGTTGAAGAGGTATTGAAAATATGTATTAAGTTCCCCACGCACCAACGCGAAAAATCCGCAGCGACAGCGGAAATATATACTGCAGCGAAAAAATCGCGATGTTTGTATTATATGGCGGCAGACGAACATATTCACACCGAAGCGGCGCGAATTCGCAGCGGCAACGAATCGACAACCGCCGCTGCGCCGCTTGATATGTCAAAAACAGAAAAATAATTGAAATTGTTCGAAATTATGCTATTTTATACTACTGAAAATTATAAAAATATTTGGAAAAACGATGAAATTTGGAATAAAATTAATAAAGAAATAAACTAAAATAGTGTTGTAGTTTTGTTAATATTAGGTTATGTTGGCAATTCTCACAAATTTCCGTCGTCGCTGCCGATTTTTCGCGTTGGTGTGTGTAGACCTGCGAAGTCCGCTGCCGCACAGCAGGCGGAATTTTCGTCGTGTGGGTGGGGGGACTTTTATGTAAATAAACAAAGAAATATTTACTATAAAACGAAAATGTTTGATTTAGTGTGTATATTTAAATCCTTGAAAAACAAAGAAATTTTTGACAATCTAAACTAACAAGATTCATAGTATTAGAAAAATGAATCGTTTTTAAAGGATGATCTCCCTGAAAATTGGGAAATTCCAAAATGTTATTACCTACCTGTGTATCTAATTGTGCCGTTTATTTTGAAAGTAAAATAAACAGCTCAATTTTTACGGAATGATAAAGCATCCCTTCATTACTAGTCAACAAGTCATTATTGGAATTATATAAATAAACAAAGAAATGCTGCAATATATTGTAACAAGAACTTGTTTAATTTTGTGGACATATAAAGAGTTTATAAAAATATGTAAAACGAATGAGTATTTCACGGTATGATTCATAATATTAGAAGAAGGATGGCTTTTAAAATGGTGATCTACCTGAAAATTAGCAAATTCCAGGGTTGCAATATATAAAAAAAAAAACATCTGTTTAGACCTGTCCCAAGTTTCTATACTGTAACAAAGAAATATTTTACAAAAGAAACGTGCTTTCTTTGTTATAATTTTTGAATTCTGTTTCGCCATGCGTCACTATTCTAATACCAACTTAAGACTTCCAAATTCCTAAATGTATTGGAATTAGAAAGTGGAAATTGTAGAAATTAACGAAGATAAAGTGGGGTATATTAGCCAGCATAAATATATGTTAAAAATAACCTAACTTTTATTTATTCTGCGCATCGTAGTAACCGCCCTAAGATATCTCTAATAGTTTCCGAAAAAAAAATCTTAACGTTAGGGGATGTCACCCTCATAACTCCCTTATTATCATCGAGGTTAGAGATTTGAGATTTAGTAAAAATTTACATTGAATAAAGAACAATAAACACAAGGTAAGAATTTTTCATTCGAAGCTGGAGCAGTTTTCTTATACTTATTCTGCTAGAACCTTTGTTTTGAGACTGTTTGGGACTGTTGCTGATTTTGGGATATCCAAATGAAATACTATACAAGGCCAACTTGCGTCGCAAAATTTGAGACAAAGACACTTGCAATCATTTGCAATTTGATGTTTGACGAGTTCAGTTGGGTTTCATTAAACTAGACGATCTGTGATAGACGCAATTGTTTTTAATCGAAATTTAAATTCAAATTAACGGAAATTAATTTAAATTGAATCACTGGGAATAATTAATATATAGTTGAATCGAAGATAGAGGCATTTTAATTCTCAGTTTTTTGTTTATTTTTTTCTTCTTATATTCCAAAATTTAATCTGTGTATTTTTGAATTGTTAAAAATGTGTGGTATTGAGAAAAAAAATGGCCTGTTGAACATAATTTTTAGGACCCCCAATAGAAGCTAAAATTCAATAGTGAAGAAAAGTGACAGTTTTCTTCACTAGAAGAAAAGTGTCACTTTACTATTAAGATATTAGTAAAGTAAAGTCAACTATCAACTGTTAGTATTGAGAAAAAACTGTTAGACCATAATCATTTATTAATCATAAAGCATACAAAATAAGCCAACAACTGAACTTGTTTTTTTATTGTGATAACAGATTATTTTTATTTGAAGGGAAAATCTGGATGAGCCAATAAGCTAAAATTGCAAAAAAATGTAAACTTATAATTAGCGTATTTCAAATTGAAAAATTATACTTACTGCTTAACAGGTGCACAATCACAAACTCGCTTTTTCTCCTTTATCCAGTTCCTTCAGTGCCTTCATATCATCTTCGTTTATGTTAAAATCATAAACATTAAAATTCTCTTGAACATGTTTCGGTGTTACACTTTTTGGTATAACAACAATATTTTGTTGTATCAAAAAGCGTAAACAAATTTGTGCTGGTGTTTTCGAATATTTCTCTGATAATTTCTTAATTAAATCATCATTTAAAATATCTGGTAAGTCCTCTCTGTGTTGATTGAATTGTTTCAAAAATTTATTCATACCAGGTGAACCTAACGGTGAATAAGCGACAAGACTAATTGCGTTCTTACGACAATATTCAACTAATTGTTTCTGTTGAAAATAAACGTGGGTTTCAATTTGTAAATTTGCTGGTTTGATACGGGCACATTTCAAAATACGAGCGATTTGATCAATTGTGAAATTTGATAAACCGATGAGTTTGGTGCGGCCAGCATCGACTTGTTCCTCCATTTTCTGCACAGAAGATTAAGCAATAAGTACTAAATCCAGGGCCACATTTAGGATATTACCAAACTATCTAGGCCTAAATACGTTAAGGTTATTTAGGTCTTACGTAATGTTGGGATGGGAATGATGGGATTACTTTTATCATAATTTTGGTGACGAGGTGAGGAAAAACTCACGTAATGTAAAAACTCAAAAATGCATACCGGTGGGGGGCACATAAAATCATGCTTAGCTAGTGATTTTTTGACTTGTTAATATTTGACAAATTGTTGAAGAAAAGAATGTCTACCAGCAGAGGCGGAAAAGCATGGGCCGGGCATTTCCGTTATATGAGTGTTAAAGACAAGGTTTTGTTTTAATAAAAGTGTCCCTTACGGCCGATTTCACCAACACGGATCAAATACTGGATCAACTGAACCAGACTCAAATTTTGATCCGGTTCATTTTTGATCCAATTTCACCAAGCCGATTTAAGTGAATGTGAACCAGGATCAACTGATCCCGAGTTCAACCGGTTCTAGGGGTTTTTATGAGCGGGTTGGTATGAAAATTTAGTAATTTTTTCGACGGCTGTCAAAAATTTCAAATAATTCGAAACTTGTTCAAAGATTCTATATTATTTATTTTACGTACAAACTGATGAATAATTGTAGGTAACTATTTTTGAAAATCTGCATACCTATGTTGAACCATAAAAATAACGAACTTTCTAAGATATAAATATTCCTTTATTCTTTTATTATCTAACAGATGTTTACAACAATTCATATACTGGGAAAACCCAATCTACCCTTACACGGTTTTTTCATCAGGCCATTTTTTCATCTGCCATTTGGATTTTTATTTATTACACAATTCTTGATGTTGTCGCGCGACTAATATCAATGTGGTCACCCAACAATCCCTGGAAAGCCCCCGTGGCAAAAAAACGTAGCGTTAATAAAAGTTGATTTAGCGGCGAGAGAGGGCGATTCCGTTTTGTTGTATAATATTAGTTTCTTTTGGATTAAAGCTAGTAATCGTTTAACCGATCGTTTTGAAAATCGGTACCTCAACCGAAACTCATTCTCATTGAATTTGTCAAGTGGTTGATAAATGTTAATTGGCCGCCGAACAATCGCCATTTGCTCTTCTTCGGAGTCAGTTGATTCACAAAAAATGTTCTAAAATAGTACACAAAAGCACGAAAAAACAATCAACAACAATATACCAAAAATCAAATTAACAATCAAACCCAACAGAAACAATTTGATGTGTAGAAACATACATCTTCGATTATATACAAAAAAAGAGAGGGTATCAACCCTTAACGGCCTTTTATACCTGTACAGGTACCGATATCGCCAAAATTATCCAAAATGAATGAACTTATATCTAAACTAAACTTTTTTGATAATGTTGTTACAATAATGGGATGAGTTCTTTTTGCGACATGGCAGGATTAATTCAGCATGGTAAAAAATTTAACAATGAATCAGTCTAATTAAATAAAATCGCATAAAAAAAGGAAAAGTAATATAAGCATCGATTTTAATGAAATTGTTATATCTAAATATATTTTAGAAAAATAAAACTCGAATAATCAATGTAGATATTCATATCTTTGTATTGTATTCGGAGGTTTAAACCACCTCTGGACTGGTTTTACTTTGATCCTGGTTCAGTTGGGACTTAAATCGGTGTTTTTACTTGAATCGGGTTGGTGAAATGCATTTCTAGTGAATTTCTGGCGCTCGGCTCAACTGAATCGGGTTCAACTTAAATCGGTCTCAACTACGTCACCATTCACTTGATCCTCGTTGATGAAACGATTTGAGCCGAGATCAGTTCTGAAACTGGTTCAACGTCGTTGATCCACGTTGGTGAAATCGGCCGTTAAAGAGTCTTGTAAAAGCATCGACAAAATTGGCGATTAAAAACTAAATGCAAAAGAATCGAAACCGTTCACTTTGGAATTACCTATGCACGAAACACTGTTTCCCCATTTAATTATTTTTCAGTTTTTAAGGCCTTTGTACTAATCATCATGCATTTTAGTTTTTTCATTTGTAGAAGAGTTTGGAAATATTACGATAAAATAAGAAAAAACTATTCACCTTCCAGATAGCTTCATGGTCTGTAGGTCCTTCGCCTTCAATTTGACCTTTATCATTAACTATCGGTTGATCTTTTGCCAAATCATATTTTAACCCTACAGGAAAATGGATTAAATACAAATCAACATAATCTAATTGAAGATTTTCTAATGATTTCTTCATAAATGCTTCAACACGATCTGGATGGATACCAAAAAGGGGTAATTTTGTTGTGATAAATAAATCTTCACGTTTTAATTTGCCCGAATTGAACCATTCTTTCAAAACTCGTCCAATTACCGATTCATTCCCATACGCATAAGCTGTATCGATATGACGGTAACCCGTTTCTAAAGCTGTATTGAGAGCTGTCTCTAGTTCTTTCTCATCTTTAGCCTGATATTAATTATTCATTAAATCATTATTATCATTATTATTCTAATTATGATAATTTAAAATAATGACAAGAAAGTACCTGCCAAGTGCCAAGGCCTACGGTAGGCATTTTAATATTTCCCGGCAAGCTCAAAACAGTTTGAGCCATTCTTTTTAAGGGTCCCTATAAAACAACAGCAGAAAAAATGCAAAATAATATTGTGGCAGCCAAAATTTGCTGATACGTATATTACAAACATATTTAACTTACCCAAATAGGTTGATAATGGTAGCAAAACACGCTTAATAACAACACTAAGCAGTAACTATCTAGAAGCGTTTAGTTATAGGTACTTGTAAATGATAAAAATTCTTATCTTCATAAAACTGATGACTTAGATATGATTTATGTGTTTCCTTTTGCAAAGAAAATGATAAATGAAATTAGTACGGACTACAAGCAGTGCACTTTTATTTATGTGTTTCATATATACAGTGTGTTTCAGACCATGCGCCTTCCTTTATAACTCCTTCAATTATTAAAATATTCGAATGTCACCTTTAAGAATAAAAAAAATAACACACAAGTAACCACTACCATTGAAAAAATTGTGACGACCATTAATATTTAATTCCAAATTATTATTTGATTAATTTTGTTAAAATGTCACCCTATTACCTTACACCATGTTCCACCAATTTGAATCTCCTGAAATTTTGACGTGTGATAGCTAACTAATTAACAAATAAGATATATTTTTTGTGGGTGTCACTCTGAGGGCTGTTATAAAAATCCACCCTCAAAAAAAAATCTCATTTTTTATTGTTTAGATTTCCTCAAAAAATCTAAAACAAATGTAAAATACGTAGTTCTTAGACGTGTATGCACAGTTTCAATTTCATTGAGATATCTCTAACAGTTTCCGAAAAAAAAACTTCTTAACGTTAGGGGATGTGACCCCTATAATTCCCTTACTATTGAGGTTAGAGATCTGAGATTTAGTGGAAAGGTAAGAACTTTTCATTCGAAGCTGGTCCAGTTTTCATATTCTTATTCTGCTAGTGCCTTTGTTTTGTCACTTTCAAAATAATTTTTGTAATGAATCACAATACTATGGCATTAAAATTTGCTAACAATGTCGATAATAATGCAAATTGAAAATGCGTTTGGGACTTTTGCTGATTTTGGGATATTGGAATGACCCCTTTTTAAATTATCTTATTTAATACTATAAACGCTATTAAAAATCAGTTCTTATTAATGATAACGGCAATTGAACGTATGACTGTCAATATTTTTTCATGTAGAATTTGTTTCAAGCGATAAAACGAGATAATCGAATTGTTCAGATAATTCCAAAATGATTGAGAAATCGTTCTTTTCCACAAATCATTATAAATCTTGTTGAACTTGAAACGCAGATTCATGCTTCTTTTGAGATTATTTCCAAGTACTACTTACAATTAGTTTATTTGGACATGAGAAAATAATTATTTTTTAAATTGTTTATGTAATATTATAATTAACAGTTATTTTCCAAAACATTTCTATTGTTAGACGATAATATTTATTAAGATCTATCCGATGTCCATCCCACAGTGCTCACTCTTTAATTGTTGCACTATAACAACGATGCTTGAAAGAAAATCAGATAAAAGTATTCTGAAGTATATTAACTCGTTTGGTCAATGAACAACAGCTCATCCTTTCTTTGGGGAGAAGTAAGAAATGCTACGAAATATGTTCTAATCTTGCATGAAATTGCAAAAACCGAGTTTTATTTTACTTATTTTATCGGTAAAACTTTTTATTTCAGTTTTATACAATGATTCTATTAGTAATCTGTATTTTCGCACGACCTTCGATCTTATCTGAAATCCGACACGCACGGCGGTTTTTCTTATCGTACATTTCAATTTATTTGTAATAATAAATGAAAATTATAAATAGGTATTTTGGGCGAGACGTTGGGCAAAATGACATGAAATTAATTACATTGCCTCCACGTCGATTTTTCATTATTTAATGCTTTTCAAGAAAAATAATTGCAAATATTAAACAGCGAATCGGGAATAAAAAAGATCGCTATTCAACGTATCTTACTTTAATCTAGAACTGAATTAGTTTTAGAGTAATCGCTTTGGTTACTTCTAATGGAATCGTTCAGCTCTCAAGGAGACTTTAAATTAATGAAAATCTCCATTAATATACAACTCTATTAATGGAAATTCCTAAAATAGACTTACAAAGGGGGAATAAAGATTTGAATTGCATTTGGATGATATACAGTACCGGACGATTGATTGGTTCCAAACTTTTTGTTATGACTGTTAAATTTAATTTTTTTTTATTGCACAGACCACGGATGCGTTGTGGCTTTTGGTTTCAGTTCGATTAGAAAAAACATACATATATCGGTTAGGTTCAGGATCTCGTCCCGCAATAGGCATCAGTTTTTGTCGTTTGGCGGTTCAGTTCCGGTTCGAAGCCCTGGCTAAGAGTATCAATACATTAACTACAATTTAACACTCACGTTATATCCCTTCATCAGTTTGTTCTTTATTATTTTAAAATGGGGTTGAAAATATAAATGTAGTGTATAAATTCACGAGACCTGTGCATATATAGACTTTTTCAGCTCAAGTACCGACCTTTCGTAGCTTCTTTAATTATTAAAATATTCATATGCAACCTTCTAAAACTTAAACCAAGTCATCAAAGGTCCTTAGGGGCTTAGGTGTTCTAGTTTAAGGTCTTGAAGCTTGGATACGAATATTTTAATGAGTGAAGAAGCTACGAAAGGTGGGCGCTTAATTTAGAACTGAAAGGCCTTTATTTTCATTTTGTCGGATTTGGGACAAGACGAGCGCATAACGGGAGAGGCGGGCACTAATGTCGCAATCTACTTATAATAAACGAATTATCATTCCCTTTAACATCTATAGGATATCGCATAATCCATTAGGACAATAATTAGTCCCGCGCAGTAAATTGAACGTGTTGGTTAAAGTTACTGCAAATTTACATTTTTGTCCTACAGAGTGACGGCAAATAATTTATCAAATGTGCTTTTTATAGCGTAAACTATATTGCCTTTGCTTTATTTTAATGTACCAGAAACTTTTTCATCTAGTTTAGTTTGAGCTCCGTCACGCTGGAACCCGCTTTATTAAATATCTAATTTTTTCTTTCTCATTCTAAACTACAAACGATGCGTATGATTGTAGTATTTTTTATGTTTTTTATAGCATCAATAATTAGGCAGAAAAACGATAAATACTGTGTTTAGCAGAAAATATTGAAAATAATGCAAAAGCTAATAGTGGAACTAATACTAAATTGTTTAGTTAGTATATTGTTATTTTGTGGTGCAATATAATCCTACAGCCTGGGGCAAGACGAGGTTACTTTCTGCAGAGTAAGCAGAGCTTGCGACTTTCTCATATTTCATTGCTTTAGTTTTTTTATATTCCTTATTGGAGCATAATGAATAGTTCGTTATTACAACATGACATTGAATAGCGATCTCTGGACTGAAACATGTATGAAGTACAGCATGTTTTGCAAAGTCTTTGATTTGTATTTAATAAATGAAAATATTGAATCAGCTGCTTAATTTCCAGTTACGCCACGTGGAAAAACCATCTTATCTTACCTCGAAAGCGGGGCAAGATTGGCAAATGGCAAATTTTAATAAATCATTCAATAAGACGTCGATCGCATCAGATAAAGCAGTTAAAGCATGTTGCACTAATAGATTGAGCTTTCACCAGTAAGCATATCCATTTATTTTACATATATTCTTAAAATAAGGCTATGACAAGTTATGAAAATGAGTCATTTTGAATCAGGCAATAATTGAGACATTTATCCTACATTTAAAAAAAAACGGCCTATTGTGACGCTTTTAGTTTTCAGACGGTGTTCAATTTAAACTCACTATTCAGTGGCAGGAATCCCTACTTCCTAAATTCCTACTACGTTAAATTCATTTTATTCTTATTATAATTTATTAAATATCTTGTTTGGGCAAAGTGGATTTGAAATCGGCTTAAAAAGCTAATTCCAGTTTTAATTTCAACTGCGCCTTTCCAAGAAGTTTCCACGTCGTTGGAAGATCCTTAAGTGCTATTTTCACTTTGTACTCCGCATTCTTGAAGTGAACTTTTCAACGGAATCCGGAAGCGGTTAAATGGGCATATTCTCGTGAAAGCATACCAACTTCTTTGTGATTGTCGTTATGTTCCATAGTATATAAATTCTACTCGCAACTGTCACTTTAATGATTTTATGGGGTGTTGTAAAACAGTTACAGTTTTTCATTCTTTTATATTGTGACAGAAAAGACATACAAAGTTTGCTCTCTTGTATAGACTTTCAAGTTACTTCTGTGCTGTTCGTTTCGTTTATAATTTGTAGTCACTTGGTGAGTCTCTCCTCTTTTAATGGTGTGGTTATTCTATTATTTCTGAAGAATATTTTAAAATGTAAATCTTGGATTTTTTCAGTTGATCGTCACAATGTGTTCTCAGTCCATTGAACCGTATTCAAATTCGATACCATTATACCATAATTCTCTCTATTACGCTTCAGAATTTCATCGATTTGTTCCCATGACAAGTGCATTGTTTTTCCAAATAATCCAACACACAATTTGTGGATTTAGTTTCGAATTCTATAGCTTCAATTCAAATTTATTTTAACAATGTATGTTACTGCAATTCAAACTATCATAAGTTTAATGAAATTAATTATTATTGTGTATTGCTCATTTGCTCATATATGATAATTTTATCAAATTCACAATACCACAAACCAGATTGAATCAATTACATGAATCCTTTGCGTTCATTTCGAAATGGATAGTTATTCTCTTATTATATGATGATAAATAAGTTCTACTCAAAATTGTAACAGTTGGAACGGTAAATACAGCCAATGTAAGGGTTTATAATTATGCTTGTGTTTACAGATTGTAAATGATAGAACAATGCCTCATGCGGTTGCATTACCGAAATTAATCGAACTATCTCTTGAATGTGGTTGAAATTAAGCATTTAATTTGATTGCGTTCTCTAATTTGCAATATATTGTTAATCTCTTATTTTATCTTCGAATGAATCGTCGATATAAAAAGTGCTGTATCTAATATTACTTCAGACGATAATGTGTGAATTGCCACATGTTATATCATATAAAAAGCATAATAGAGATGCCATACCGGCGCAATTAGTATGATTAAAGCCTACTTGTTCATGAGCTGAGGCTTCATTAGTTTCATAGTAAATCCGTTCCTGCTTTAGACGCTATTTTGTAAACATTTCACGTATCTCTCCAAGAGTTTTATGTTAATTACAGAGCTAGAAATAGTTATTTACTTTACAAGGTGGGAAAGTGACACTTTTCACAAGAGCGGATAGTTTGGATCACGAGGCGAAGGCCGAGTGATCCAAATCCGCGAGTGCGAAAAGACACTTCCCACCGTGTAAAGTACAACTTTTTTTTAATACTAACGACCTTTGATTTAATCATTTTTTTTATTATATTATTTATATATACAGGCTGTCTCGTAAGTAATGGATTACCTTGTAGGGTCAGATAGGAAATTACATTCTGAATGGAAAAAATAGACTGCAGCGGGTCAAATCGCTCACTCACGCGCTTATGTTTTCAATTTTTTCTCTGCTATAGCACGCACCTGAATGGTTATTGAATTTAATTAATAGTAAATTATCTATGCACCATATCGAAAAATGGTAAAAGACATTTCGAATCAGGATTTAATTTCATATCAGTCTCTGCAAGCTGGTCCATTACTCACGAGACATCCTGTATATATTTAATCTATTACTATTATCTTATTATACACAAGGCCAAGGATATTATTACCAGAAAAGACGTTTGACGTCGAATTTATTTTGTTATATTAAGGTAAATAACTATTTCTGTATATTTTTTCTCGACAATTCGAGAAGGCCATTGTTATTATTGTTATTTTTTTTTGACCCCGAACAGCACCGAACAGCACAGTCAGACCGAGACAGTTGTGGTGTTCAGTTGGGTTTTATTTGTGGTACCTAGACGCAATTGTTTTTAATCGAAATTTAAATTCAAATTAACCGAAATTAATTTAAATCACTGGGAATAATTAATATATAATTTAATTGAAGATAGAGGCATTTTAATTCTCAGTTTTTTGTTTATTTTTTTTTCTTATATTCCAAAATTTAATCTGTGTATTTTTGAATTGTTAAAAATGTGTGGTATTGAAAAAAAAATTGCGTCGATTTTGTCCCACAAAGAAACTTGTCGAACATCATTTTTAGTACCCCCAATAGAAACTAAAAGCCAATAGTGAAGAAAAGTCACTTTTCTTTACTAGTCACTTTACCATTAAGATATCAGTAAAGTAAAGTCGACTTTCAACTGCTAGTATTAAGAAAAAGTAATTTTTCAATGTTTGAAGCATTCGCACAAGATCCTGTATATCTTCTGTTACTACCTCTGGCCTATAGATTAATTCCTTCAACATTAATATTCAGTCGCAATTAAAACAATTCTTATGAAAACTATAAGTTATCTTGATTTGAAAAAGTACACACATGAATTGTAGATCTAAGTTGCTTTTATTTAATCTTCCTTTGTTTAGTCTTCCCGTTATTCGCTGTTCATTTGTCCATGTTTCCATATGTTCGTTAATCCATGTGCGCATTCGCAAACGGCATTTGACAATATTTGACAGTTGCAAATTTTTGCTAATTAAATGAATATAGGCATCTGCATCGGTTCCATTTTTGAAACTATCTTACAATTTTATAATCATTGCTTTATTGCTTTTCCGCGCATTGGGCATTTGTTGTGTTTCCATTTTTATCGGAACCCTCACAAATGTTTGCAAACATGTGTTTGTTTGGTGTCGATGCCAATTACAAATGCTTGAAAACATTTGCAAACCATTTTGCGAGCCATGCGCGCTTCGTGCGTGCTTTGAAAACATCTATTGCAAACGTTTGCAAACATCTACAAATGTTCGCAAACACGGTGCATTCCACCACACACATTCACGAACATTTGTAAATGTTCAATTATACGATACGCACTTGGTGTGACTTGACGACAAAGAGTGTCCCTAAATTTAAATTTTACTGTACTTTTATGAGGTTTTATTAACAGGTATGGCTTGTTTCCAAGGGGTTAGCCTAAACTGGGGGACGGGGGATTATACTGAGATTGAAGTGATTTACCAATAATGTGCAGTGAGGTGTGGCCTAAGAGTGGGAGAACCATTGGCGTCCAGCTAAACACTACGGCAGGCTAATTGAAATTATACTTATTATATTAATTATTTATATATTTTGATTCGTTAGAACGTGACTATTACACAGTCTTTCCGTAAACATGATGGTATTACACTTTACAACTGACACCCGGACACACCCTCCTACTTGGAGTAATTCTCACAAACAAGCCATAACACAATAAAGAGCTTTGTAATTTTTCTCACTTTGTCGTGTTTTTCGATATTTGTTTTAGCAATTATCCAAGGTATTGCTTTGAGCAATATTAAGCTTACATATGCAGAAGCTTGGTCCATAAAGTTAATGAATTGGCTTTATCATATTTAATATAGTCCACAGTTGTTTTAATCTATTCAAAGTTTATTATTTTCCGTTTGGAAATTCAAACAAAGGAACGTGTAGATAGTCGTAAATTGAGTTATTAATCAATGTTTCAAACATCAGTATTAGAGCTGATAAAGTTCAAAACTACTAAATGAAGGCCTGTTTGTAACCAGAATAATATAGAGACAGATAACACATGTTATTCCATTCGAATATCAAACTCATTTGGATGTATGCAACTGATATGCCTCTTATCAGTTGATTCTCCATGATAATGTCATCTTTTATACAAAGAGCCATTAATTATGGACAGGCCCATTTTCGATGGCTGTATCATATTGCCAAGTTCAAATGTGAAGCTATAAATTCATTTCTCCAATTTTCGAATGTCCAAGTTCAATGATAAAGGATTCGTGGGGTCTGGTGATAAATTACGATTATCGGGAATGTTATAAATTTGTCACGTTTCAGGTCTTGTAGAAGCTTATTGAATACATATAATTTTCTAAACAGGGCCACAGAAAGAATCTCAGATTTTAATGCAAAACGGCAGAAATTTGAGTTTGGTTGAATTCTTGTTAAGGTATCTGTACGAAGCCCAAGATTATAGAAAATTTGTTGGTTATTGAAACAATTTCAAATGTGAAATACATATATTGCGGTTGCAAATCAATCGTAACAATAGCAAATTTTGAGTTTAAAAAAATTGTAAACAAGTGCATAGGGACTTTTAAAGCGTTCAGTTATTCATTTGACACCTGAAGTTTCACATAATCGGCAAATTTTCTATAATTTATATCACTCTCCCGGCGCATCCACCATTTTTTATAAATATACTTATGCATAAATCGAAAAATTGTTGCTTAAAAACTAGAAAATAGTAAAAAATCGACAGATCAAAGTTTATTGATTTATCTTGAATTATAAATAAGTTTTCTTTAATAAAAAATAAGTCAACACTTTCAGGGAAAGTGTACGAAAAGCTTAATCTGTCAGACTGACGCATCGATTTGGCAGCAAGTCAGGTGATTTGATCGGCTGATTAGATTTACCACAGAGATCCGTTCGTGTAGTAATTTGTATACAAACAAACAAGAATATTTAATCCGGCATTAATTATCAACTCGATTCGGATGCCGTCCAAGTCGTTTGAGCTCATTAGCGATAACAGTCTGATCTCTCGAATGTTGGCATGAATTTCACAAAATTCATTTTACGCGTTTCAGTTTTATTTCAAATCTAATCATGTTGCTGGCTTTTGATTCTCGAAAGCGTTCCCTTATAGACTTTGTCATGAAATGATTGATTGTTGGCTTTCGTATTTTTGATATAAATTGACCTTATGAAAGTCTTAAGTTTTATCTCAGTTTAATGGCTTTTGTAAATCAAAACATCATTAACTGTACAAAATTTGCTCATCTTTTCTACATTTAATTGATTTTAAATTATATAAATTTGTATTTTTTAAGTATAAATTATACTTTAAATATCTCCACAAAAAAATAATTTTCTTGTAGAAACAAGACTGATTTTCACTCACATTTATCCCAGTAGAATCCTTTTCAGATTCAAGCAAGAATTTGTTGTGAACACGTTCATAAAATTGCATTCACGGATCATAATCTTTGGTTTAATGTTATCGGTTATACTGGTAATATTTCTGGTATAAACTAAAACCCATATAAACAACAGTTAAAGTTCTAGAGAATAATTTTTCAACAATAGAGCCCGTTTATGTGGTTTGTAGCAACAGATGAGGCGAATAGTTTTATTTATTCATGTTAACCATTAGTTTATTCTCTGTGGCTTTACGTTGATCGTCGATTTTAGCAAGAGAATGAAAGAAAAAGTTTCGTTTAAATACTTTAAAGTAACAGTAAGTTGACGTTATAGTAGTCGCTTAAGAGAGCTAAACGTCTCTAATTAAAAATTAGACACTAAACAACAGCTTATTTTTCTAATTAAAAAACGCTATGTGCAGTAAGTGAAAAAATTTTGTAAATTTATAGCGCAGCTTTATTGCTTGCCATTATTTATTGTGCCGCTTCCAACTGGCTGTTTACGACATAAAAAATTATTGCAATTAGAAAGGAAATGCCTCCTCACCAACCAGATAGTTTTTACAAGTGAATCTTTTCTCGAATTGTAGTAATTTTCTCGTATTGAGGAATATTTTGTATCTGCAACATTTCCGGTAAACTTTAACCATATATCAGAAAACACAGACACGGGATTATTGAAACATAATAGCAATGTCATCAGTAATGCTACTTTAACATTCTTTATAAAAATATATTATTCTGTCTAGTATTTTTTGGTAATAAAATATGAAAAGTTAGTATAATTTGCTACTCTTCGTAGTCTCTTTCCTGTTTCTGTTTCCTATTTGTGTGAGTTTATCTTGCAATGAAGCAGGGATAGTGCTTTTAGTTGTTTCTAAAATGCAAAATCTTTCGAATCGAACTGAAAGTTGAGAAATATTCCAAAATTTGCCTAATAGCGCTTTATTCTCCACTTGTAGAATGCATATTCTGTGATTCACGTCAAAAGAAAGTTTTCGTCAGAATATCGGGTAGAATAAAACGATCTAAAGGATTATCCATTAGATTACTCTGTCTTTCATAAAAGTATAGAAAGATAGAAGCAAGAATTCAATAACACTGTTCTATTGGACGCTTTCTCCGTATCAATGTGAAAAACGACAGTAGATTTCTGCTACTTCAACTGCTACTAATACAGGGTTTTCCAATAAGAGGTAAAAATGGAACGATACACGCTTCAACAACGCATTGAAATTATTAAAATTCACTACAAAAATGGTGAAAATTTTGCGGTCACAATTCGCAAAAGTAAAGCACTTTTGAGTCGTCGTGAAGCACGTTCTCGGCCGGCAATAGTGAAACTGGTGGAAAAATTTGAGATGTTGGGACAAGTTAGTGATGTGAAGAATCGAAACCGTGTGCGTCGCTCAAGAACAACTGAGAATATTGCTGCTGTGGCCCATAGTGTTGACGAAAACCCAGGTTTGTCGATTCCTCGTCGATCTTTGGAATTAGGCATTCCACAAACGACATAAAGACTTAGGTCTTAAGGCTTTTAAAGTTCAGTTAACACAAGAACTCAAGCCGGTCGATCACCAGCAACGTCGTATCTTCGCTGATTGGGTCATTGAAATGCATCAAAATGATCCGGATTTTCATCGAAAAATCATCTTCAGTGATGAGGCCTATTTTCACCTCGGAGGCTACGTTAATAAGCAAAATTGTCGAATTTGGGTCTCGGAAAATCCCAGAATGATTGTTGAAAAACCTCTCCATCCTCAACGTGTCACCGTTTGGTGCAGTCTTTGGCCTGGCGGTGTGATTGGACCTTACTTATTCGAAAATGAGGCTGGTGCAACTGTTACGGTGAATGGATTGCGCTACCGAGCTATGATTAATGATTTTTTTATGGCCGGAATTAGAAGATATTGATGTGGACGACGTTTATTTTCAACAAGACGGCGCTACGTGCCACGCAAGCAACGAAACCATCGCAATTTTGCAAGAAAAGTTTCCTGGTCGTGTTATTTCTCGAAGAGGTGATCACAATTGGCCACCAAGATCTTATGATTTAACACCTTTAGACTTTTTTCTTTGGGGCCACGTGAAAGATGAGCTCTATGCCGATACTCCACAATCGATTCAAGACCTTAAAGATGGAATTCGTGAAGTTATCGAGAACATACAGCCGCAAATGTGCGAATTGGTCATGGAAAATGTCATGAAAAGGTTATGGTGCTGCAAGCGTAGCCGTGGCGGCCATTTGGCTGATATCGTTTTCCATTGTTAATGGCATACCTTCGTCTTTACAATGAAATAAACATCCATTGATTTCTCTTAAAAAATACTCGTTTTTTTTTAATATCAAAATGAAACCTCTTATTGGAAAACCCTGTAGAATAGGCTGTTCGACGATGCTGTGTGTAATATTTGGTGTTTGATGACAACGTTCAAGAGAAGCCAGTAAAGGCTGTTCAGCTTCAGATGAAACTTTTTACAGTCACTTTGCAAAAAAATTTAGTTTATCAACAAATTGTAGAATCACTCTTTATAACAACAACAAGTTTCCAGTGCACAGATTTGTTGATATTCCTTCAAAAATTACACACTAAACTACTTACCTTTTCCAATAATTACGACAGTTGCGAGAAAATTCGCTGCTGAATAAAGATTTAATTCAATTTTTTTTAATGCTAATTATTGCTGTCCGATGTTCAGGAAAACACAGGGGAGACAATAAAAACGCTGCAGCTTTGAGTTGCGGGATAATCTCTGTAGTCACTCAACAGAACACACATGTGGAATATTTATAGTTTATTTATTCCATGGTTGAGTACATGGTACATTATTTTGAAACATTAAACATGATCAGTTACATCACTGTATTTTGTCATTTTATTTTAAATTCTTCTAATATTACATAATATCGGTTATTATCACAAAAACATGCATTTTATAAAAATTATCATCAAATAAAATTTAAGCACCTTTTACAGATACGCTAACATTCGCCATTGGGCTCAGTAGTGACGTTTATCATCATATCGCTAAAAGGTGCTCGAATTTATAAATTTATACAAGCAACAATTTGAATAGTAACTACGTTAAGACTTAACATTAATATATTTGTTTTTCTGATTACTTGGATGTATTTACATGAATTTATCGGACAAATATACAAATTTGAATAGATTTCACAGCACCCATATAAACATAAAATTGGCAAATTTCTTCACCAATACGAAGACAATTTTAGTCTCTAAATTATCAATTTCTCAATTAAAATCACGTTAATAGACGTTGTTTTAATTCACTGGAAAACCGATTAGATACTAAATTTAAGTAACATTACCCTGTTATCAATTCGTTCTACAATCAATCAACAATTTGACGAATTTCTACGAAAAACCACAAAGTTATAACAATTTGGCTTTAGAGTTTTTTTTTTGTTTTGTTTTTTTCAAGTATACTCAAATTCTATGATTAGTCTTAATTTTAGTTCTGCTTACAGTCTTATGTTGAAAATATCCTTCACTTGATGTATAAAAACCGCATTGTTTAAACTTCTACAGGACTTCGCCGGCATTTCAAACTAGAAGTCCTGGTGACCGGTTTCTGCTATATCGCATAATCTTTACACGGCACATTGGCAATTAGAGCAATCGGCCCGTTGCCAATATTACAATTATTATTGATCTTTTCGAGATGTTCTTGTGAACTATTCAGAACATTATTACTTGGATTCGGTGTTGTTTGTGTACTACAGTCTATCATTGGTGGCTTAGGTTTCTTTAATTCCTCATCTATAATGAGAGTGGTTTTTGCCCCTGTGAAAACTGATTTTAAATTCGGCTTACCTTCTTCAATTGGTGGTACGTGTCGTTCGATTTGTTGTTTCTGATCACAAGTGGCTGCTGTTACCATAACTGCTGCCATCATACTACCAGATCCGGTTGTTGCTGAACTCTTATTGATGGCACTGTAACGCATCGGCATCATGCTCTGGCGGACATTACGTTCTGGCCGTATCAGAATTATGTACAACTAGATACAAACAAATCAATATATGTAAATCTTATTGTTTACTACAACGATGTATTTACCTTTGGCGAGAATAGACAAACAACAGTAACACTAGCTGATAAGCTGATAGTGACTGACATACTCGTAATCCTCAACGCTACATGATTGGCTGTGCCAAAATAGAGCGGTACGAAAGCCAACCAAATCACACAAGTTGTGTACATTGTAAAGCCTATATATAGATGGGAAAATGTAAACAATTTACACCAATTAAAAGCTTCATTACCTATGTGTTTTGATTCGTTGAAAGCTTCGGGAATTTTTCGTGTGAGCACAGCATAAACCGTACAAATAACAATTAAAAATATTGGATACATGAATGCAATCATATAACTAGCATCAATATACGAGGAACAAACTAATAAATTATCTTCTCGTGTTGGATAATGATGGATGGCTCTGGCTGGTGATAACATCATCCAAATTGCATTTATCAGAACCTACACACACACAAATTAATTCGGAGTAATCCTCAAATGATACAGATTTAATAACAAAGCTACTACCTGAACACCAACAAGCCCAGAACAGATGATTAATTGTGATCGTGGCGATATAAAACTTGGTCGTTTAGCTGAATGCTTACCAGCATTAAAAATGCGTGAGATACGGTTAGTTTTTGTTAATAAAGCAGCATAGACGACTGTGAAACAGAAACCAGCACTAAACCTGCAATTTAAGCCAATGTCTTAGTTCTAAATCTATTGTTGAATCGATTTATTCAAGAAATTTGCATTTATCATAGTCAAAAGAAAGTTATTGGAGTTAAATTGTTCTGATTCGGTAAAGCTGTTGCTCAGATTGTGGAAACATCAATGGATTCTAGTTGAATAATTACCAACATAGATTTTTGGCATTTCCACAAGTTTAGCCGTCGTTACGCACAGTAATCTATTAGAAAGTTTGTGTGCTGCAACAGGTGTGTTTACAGTTTATTCTATCTCTATGATCTAGAATTTCAAAGGCGGAATGTCTCAGCCCACTGTGTTAAACAAGAAAAGCCTCTTCAGTAGATTAGATATAGGTGTCAGATTCTAGTACTTCCTATGAACATAATCGCAGAATTAGCTGTGATATTATCCAGTTTAAAAAGAAGTTTTTTGCATGAAGAATAAGCCTTTGTAAAACTTATTTTTCGTTTGAAAACGATATGCGATAGTTTAAAAATGCATAATTTAATTAATTCAATAGAAAGTACCAGTATCAATATCAGAAAAATAGATTCACAAAATTTTTGTGGTACTGTTTTCCTGGAAAATTGAAAAGAATTATTTGGACTCAAAAAATTAGACAAACAGTTATTTGGCGTATCCCGAAATCTGTGGATTTCTTTCCTTTCAGAACTGGTAGGACACTACATCGGGTTTTTCTGTGGATAATCGGATTGGAATATCAAAGGCCGACGTATTTTCCCAACGTTTATTGTCAAATTCTTTAACGAATCTTCGTCAGGTCAAGAAACTGATTGTATCAATTGCTCTGAATAACATCCAACGAATCTCAAATATTAGTTTAGAATTGGTGGATTAGAGAACTATTTCTATATGATGTGCAGAAGTTCTGAAAGGGAAGCAATTGGCATGCAACATGATTCTTGCTTTTAGGCCCTCATTATCACTTTACATACGGTTCATTTTGGATAAGGAAGACCTAACGGTCTATGACGATATTCGACGATCCACTGTTGTTGAGTTGTGCACCGTTGATATTTAATTTTAAGAAGAAAATCCTTTAATATTCGTTTTTAATGGTAATGAGCTACAACCTTGAATGATTTTGGAAAACTTCCCGTAAAACGTGAAAATTCTTTAACAATTCCAATTTAAATCAATGTTTTCGTCTTTCTCCTTCATTTATCGATAGAATTAAAAGAAATTTATGTCAGTGATAGTCGCTAATGTGCTTGATGTCGATATGAATTGATTTTTACAAGATTCACATCAATTTTATAGGAAAAGCAATGACTTCTTTTAAACAATTCCTGTACATCAAGGTTTTCAGGCTGGAACGTTGGAAAACGACAAAGATAGTCAGGTTATTAGACAAAGCTTTATAGTTGCATTTAAATCTATTGTAGCAAGAGCTTCTTTTTGGGGAATTAGTTTGTTCGTTGAGTTGATGTGATTTCTCTCTGAATTGTCCGCAATAAAGCTTTGAAGTCTTCCTAGTAGATGGAGGTCTAAAGAGTAAATCCCCATCTTAGTAACGTTGTAATTAATTATATAGGTATAATCCAGATGCCTTTATCATTCCTCAAACACACTATTTGGGTATTTACATTTGGTTAAGTGTTTCGTGTACGATTAATAGAAACTATTCCGACTGCAATCCACAGATATGGAACCATATATGAATAAATAAATAATAGGTTGACGATAGAGTAAGTGTCTGTTGCTAGAGAACGTTTCTGAATAAACTAATAAAAATGTCTCTCTTAAACTGACAAGTTTTTACGGAGACATTCATGAATGTTTCTCAAATGAGAAACTGACAATAAGAATCTTGAAAAATCACGTGTGCGAAACTCAAATCGCAACTGACTGCCACATGAGATCATAAATCTTTAATATTTCTCGATTATTATCCAGTCTGCAACCCAATAGTCAGGTCACGTGAAATGCAAACCCACAGACTTTTTGCATATTAACGGAAGATTTACGATAAGGTGTTACAGTAGACAGTACGTGTTCCTTATCGAAAACGAAGTGAAACTGCTAGAAGCAATCTATTTCCACTATATTTCACGCCTTATATTTGCAACAGCCGATGATGTAAACTTTACGATCGATGCAAAGGGATGCTTGAGGCAATCCATTAATGAAAGAAAACTAATTGGAATATGCGTGTGTACATGATTTTCCAATTAAAATTAAGCCTGAACATATTCGTTGTCTTAAGAAATGTTATCTGCATAGAGTTTCATTAGAATAAAAATAAAACAAATTGGATGGATTAATTTGTAAAAGTTTGTCGAGTTACAATCCATATTTTAATTATTGCATCTTTTAATAGAAATTACGGTCGGATCGTTGTGTTTATTTTGTTTCTATTCAGCTGGGGGGAAACTGTACAAAAACAAATACAGTGGCCGGCGTCGGAATTGCTTGATTAAATGTTTGGCGTACCAATTATTACTTTCTCTTTTATTATTGTTCGTATGAATGCTGTTAGGATCATTTCAATATCAGAGCAGATATGCGAGAGCTTCCTAACAAAATAAAAATTACAGATCAATGTAATTTGTTCGAAGCATGAGGAACAATCAATAATTAATTAGGAGATGTCCGAAATCTAACACAGTAATTTGATAACATTGCGACGAAGGCAAGTACGAAAAAATGATTTTAATTAGTGACATATTCTGTGTTAAACAAACCGTTCAAAAATTGCTTGTGTCAGGTTAACAATACTGTAAAGTTCGCTTTCGACATTTATTTAACGAACTTGTTAGTGTCGTGCAACAGTGGAATTAATTATCGATTAATCGATATATAAGCAATTGACTTACCTTTGTATACCACACACGATATCATTAGGACGTAACACTAATGCATAAGTAACACTATAACACATTAAAATACCAGCTAATAGTACATAACTCAATTCGCGTCCAGAAGCTCTAACTATCGGCGTATCATTATAACGTATAAACACACCACAAACGAACATTGTGATTAATATGCCCGTAGAACTGAATGCCATCGCACCGATCGCCCAACCACTATCAGGCTGTAGATATTCTTCCGGTATATCATTACAACGAACATGATGCGGATCAGGAACCGTACCTTGTGGACATGGAATACATTGTGTGGGATCAGTTGGATGTCGTATCTGGAATTTTGTTAATTTACTTTTATAAATAAGCGATAAACAGGACTGGTTGATAAAACAAACCTGATATTGAGTACAGTTGAAACAATGCCAACAACAACTTTCACCCTCCACGTACTTCTTAGCTTGACCGAGATCACAAGGGAAACTACAAACGGATAAGGGCGGCTTTGAGTGGCCCAATCGGAATTGTATCTCTGAAATCAAAATATTTGTTGGGTCAGATTATAAGGGTTGTAGATCGGTTATAGTAGAAATAAATTCAGGATTTAAAATTTTCTTGATTCATTAGAAAACTTAACTAATAATCCTAGGAAATCTTTATCATTTATTATTTTTACGTGGAAACAAATATGAAGCATCTTTATTTTGTAAATATTCTTACCAGACATGTTCAGCCTAAGCTCTCCCTCTACATATTCCCCAACACGAACCCAACGATATTTACCAGGGGATATCTGTTTGAAATGGATTATGTTGTAACGAGCAGGCCCATCACCGTTGCTGTCAAAATGGAAACGATCACCGCTTAATCCTGAAACAAATATTGTGTATAAATTGTATGGCATGATAGATTTCACGTTTTTCTTTTATTTTTAAATTGATCTATCGATTTTCGAAAATTGCGTTTATTTTTTGATCACTGTTCAAGATGTACTGCAGGTTTGTTTGTTGGCAGCAGTGACATGTTCACTTAGAATATGTGATTATTTCAGCTTTATAAGAGCATGATGAGCTACACATTGTCAGCATCTCAAATATTCAACATAACATATAAAAGCTGCAATGGTAATGCTTCAAAAGAATTTAATATCATAGGGAGTCGCAATGGAATGCTTTTGATATTTTCTATTTCGGCAGCATTTTTAGGAAAAAAGACTTTATTATCTAATGTCCTATACAGGATGTCCCAGCTAAGTGTTCCATTACAATGTCTATATTTCAATTGACCGATACAATTTTCTTTCTAACTGTTTTGGAAATGCCAAAACATCATATAAGGTCTCGAATATAACTCAATATGAGAAAAACAATTACCTGCAATCAATATTGCAAATGAATTTGATACTACATTCTTTTTTTCTCTTAAAAATTTCTCATTTGCTACTCAAAAAATAAAATGAGAAAGTGCGATTCGCCCGGCGCCTCCACCATTCTGCACGATGAATTGTTACGTCTTTGATCTGAAATACAGTCTTTAACTCGAAATTTTGTTCATTCGGGTTTTTCATTGATTGGTTTCCTAATATTTAATTTTGACGTAGGCTTTTTTCATCAATGAATCCCAGAGAAGCTCTAATTTATTTTTGAGCAGCAAATGAGAAGTTTTTAAAAGAAAAATATTATTTTCATATCAAATTCATTCGCAGTATTCATTGTAGGTAACTGATATCCTCATGTTATGTAATTTTCGAGACCTTATAGAACGTTTTGGCATTTCCAAAATAGCTACGTATGAGGTATCCACACCAAAAAACATTTGCAATCATGCTGAAATACTCAATTTTTTAAGCATAGTGTCGCCACCATACCAATCTTGGCAAATATTCGTTTATCTATTAGGTGTGCAAAAATGTTCCACCCATTTTTTTGTAAAAAATAAAATTTATTTAAAAAAATCCTAATCAATATAATCGCGATCAGCATCTACTAGCCTTTACCAACGCTCAGGCAACTGATGAATCCCATGGCGATAAAAAGCTTGATTCTTTGACGAAATAAAATCATCTATTTTTTTGCACTTGATTTTGTCCGGGTTTGAGTAATAAAACATTACGTTTTAGTGTTGATATCGTTGGTTGTCTTAGGTCTACCCAATGTTTTCGACGTTTCGGATTCTCATAATAAACCCACTTTTTGTCACCTGTTACGGGTTTCCCAAAAAAAAAACATTTTTTTCTTACAATGAAAGCAACGATAGACAGGTGTTAACTCGTCTTTCACATTATGCTGGGGTTGATTCATGAAGTACCCATTTTCTTTCTTTCTGAATCTTATCTAAAGCATGTAATCTTTCAGAGATAGCTTGTTGAGTGACGTTCAACTTTTCTGTAAGTTGTTGTAGCGTTTGCGCAGAATATTGGTCGAGTAATTCTAGCAATTCTTCATCACTGATTGTTGGAGGCTTTCCAGAGCATAGTTTATCATTTAAAATGAAATCTCTTCTACACGTAATATCATCAATAGCACTGTCACCATAAATTGCACAGATAATTCTTTCAGTTTCAGCAGCACTTTTTCCTTGATAAAATTCGTATAGAAGACAATGGCGGATATATACACTATTAAGGTAGGTGTTTGTGCGGCATCTTTCAGAAAAGAAAAGAAAACGAAGATTGTGGATGAATAATTTATAAAAACCAAATCTAGCAACTGTTAATTGAAGTCTTAAACCTTTCATATATATTTATTCCGCTTCGCCTGAACACAATTACGAGTTTTACTCAATATTTTTCCACATATGTGCATCGGTTTCTTTGTTGAAGCTATCATAAAACTATGCGGTTTTTGTACATTTGTAATTTTCTCATTTCCATCGGAATCTTCAGAAATGTTTGCAAATGTTTGCACATCGATTGCAAGCCACGAACCCTTGGTGTGTCGTTTGTTGACAACTCTCGTAAACGTTCGCAAACGTTTGCAAATGTTTGATTTTGAGTAGGGCCGACTTAGGAGAAATCTCCAATTTCTCTATTTTGTCAAATGAAGTGAGTTACCTAGAAGGAAGTTTAATTTCCTTTTCAGTATGGTATTGCATATATTTGAACGTTTAATAATTCCAAGATCACAAACGTTGTTTTGTTGTCATCAATCTAAAGTCCTCTTCCTGCTAAATGATTAGTTGCGGTTATTACAAACTTGAATAAAACGAGTGTCCTCTTAGAAATGACTGGTAAAATTGTGCGAACATAAAACCGCAACAGCTAGAAATTATCTAATAAGGAGTCGAATAATAATTATGTTAGTTAAGGGGGTCCTCTGGTTTAATAGGTTCAAAAAATCGATTTTTTTTTGTTGCATAAATTGTTTCCTTAATGTGTCTAGAATGTGGAGGTAAAGTGATTTTTCGATATTCGAAGCCATTATAAAGATACAGCAGTTAGAAGGGACAGGTGTTCGGGGCGTTGAGCGGAGCGCTTGGAGGACGAGCCTATTGTTCTCTTTTGGCTCGATACCTGAGACCCTTCTGAACAAATAAATACTTAGGGTGGATGTGGGCAAAACGGGGTACACCAAAAATTCAGCTCAAAAATGTTTTTCCCATTAAATGTCTCTAAAATACTCAAAAGTGGTTTCTAACATTATTTTAAGTTATCTTTTTTTACTAATTTAATACTTCCTAAAATCTATTTACAATAATCACAATTAAATTCAACATCTTCGTCTGAGACACCCGAACATGTTGCGTGAACCCACTCATTACGATTCTGATATTGTGTCCATGATTTTTATTTATTAACTTAATTTTATAGTAAAAAAAAATTTTCCTAACTTTTTGGAGGGGCACCCCATTTTGTTCGCAAAAAAGATTATGGCAGCTGAAAATTTGATTTATCTACTTTAATTCCATTTAAAAAGAGGAAGATTCAGCATATTTAAACCCCTGAAAACTAAATATTTTCTTAAGTACCCCGTTTTAGTTATAACTGTAGGTATTTGAAACTTTAAACGCATTGTTTCATTTAAGCCAATCAGCTGATATCATGGAGGAAGTGGGCGTCCATTTTTTTGAGGCGGGTGACTTTAGACCACTATAACCTTAATTCTACTGAATATTTTTAGCTAAAAATTTAACTGTATAATCTTGAAATATGTATAAATAACTGGTCAAAAGTTCAAAGTTCTAACTCTTTATTGGTCTTTACAAAAAAATCCCAAAGAATCCTTAAAAATCAGGGCGTCAATCCAGAGGACCCCCTTAAAACTATTAACATGCATTTTAGCTTGTTGTTACTGTTTTGACAGTAAAATACAGGCAATTCGGAGTGTCGATTCCATAACTTTCCTTGAATGTAACCTGAGTATTGCACGAAGAGCAGCAAATTTTACTTTCCGTTGCCATTATCATAAAATATATGTGGCAATAATATATTTTTATAAAGCTCTAAATTTTTTAAAGGTCCACTACTAATGGCGTGGGTACTATGTTTCAATAATCCCGTGTCTCTGTTTTGTATTATGTGAACATAACTTACGGCAGAATTGCAGAAACAATATATTCCTCGAGTAAAATTATTACGATTTTTACATATGCTTTCAGACAAAATATTCTCATAAATTCAACTATTTTGTCAGTAGTAAAGTATTTTTTTTTTGTTGCAAATTGTAGCTGTTAAATTCTAGCAAATTCCAAGCATTGTTTTTGTGTAATATTTCATTCAATTAGAATAATATTTATGTACGCACTAGCTAGCTGAAAGCAGGAAATTTAATAATGAAAAACACTAAAGCAACGTTATAAATTTACTACATCTAATGTTTTTTTAATTAAAAATTTTGCGATTTATTAATGGATTGAATTAAAAAGTTTTAGCTTTCTTAAGTGTCAATCATGAGTTGTTTTAAACGGAACTAGTTGTTTGATTCTCTTGTTAAAATCAGTGGAGCAGATCAAACTGTTCGCCTCATATGTTGCTACAAACAACAGAAACGAGTTCTGCTATTAGAAAATGATTCTCTAGAACTTTAGCTGTTGTTTAACTTGATGCAGTTTTAGTTTATCCTATAAACGGTAATATTAAGAACACAAATTATACAATTTGATGAACGTGGAGACAAATCTTGAATGTTTTAAGAACTATGTAAAACGGTGTTCGTTTATTTTGAATAAAATCGCACACTAGAAAGTTTATAAACAGATGGGGAACATTAACCTCTCTAATACGGACATCTACGGGACTTGTAAAAAGTGTCCGGAATAGGATGTGTCCCTATTAGGGAGATTCTGCAAGTTGAAAATTCCATTTATAAGATTTAGTATGAATGTCTGTATTTGGGATGTTTCACTGTAAATATACAGTGAAACCTATTTATATACAGGTCAGTAGACCTCCGTTTATATTGAATCAGTTACGGCGTTCTTCTTTCGATTCCTTTTCTTCGTCGTGGCGCTAGATCGGATATTTACTGTAACAGCTGGGTTTTTTTCACATCACTAATCAATTCAGAAAATATGAGTTGTTTTGATGGAAACAACCTTTCAAGAAATCAATTTGAATAGACGACGTTTATTCAGGATGAAAATGATTTTTAAAGTAGCCGAATATGTTGTCGATTTACCGTGAATTTCCAATTGATTGGAAAATTTATGTGCGATAACTTATTGTCTTGGAAATCTGGCAAATATCGCTACATTACACGAAAAATCTGTTGTTATTATTATTATTAACCTGTTGTCAATTTATTCCTTGAACGTTTTCTGTTCAGAGAAAGTTTTTGTTTTATCGATATTTAATAAACGATTTGTTAAGGACTCACCTTCGAAATCAACTTTCCTTAAATATTTCAAGAGTTCAGCACCTTTTGTTGGTTTCATAGCATCACAAAGTCCCGGCTTACCGTGACACAACTCTTTGTGCATATCTCTGTAATAGCAACATAATTCAATTAGTATATTCTAGTTTGTAAGACAACTAAACTCTCAAAGTTATTAATATTATGAACAACTTCCGTAATTAGAGAATTACTTTCAAACCACTAGCTTTCTATTATGCTACCGTATAGCGAGAAACTGTGTAATCTACTAGAAAGTAGTGATAAAGAAACAACTATTTAAGAATCGTAAATAATACAGACTACTCTACCTGATTGCATACGCAAAAGCCATTACGGCATCAGAGACGAATTGTAATTGATCCTCAAACACTGTATTGTTGCGAGTCAATTTCTCTTTACCAGTACATTGTGGTGCATGTTTCTGATTGTATGGTGTTTTTGAACTGTTCGGATAGCGACATTGGAAATGATGTTCCCAGAATTCTGCAACAATACAACGTACGTTTATTATACTTGCTGCCATCACATATGCGATAGCATATGATATAGAGGATCATCTTTACGCTGATATTAATGCGATTTATTTTGGTTGGCGCACCTAAACTCTATGTAAACTTAATTACGAAGTACTCATTTGAAAATACCAACTGCTTGTGTAATGATTATGGGATCAAAATTTAATTAAATCTAAATTTTTGTAATATTCCCAGTTCACGGAGACATAATTACTTTTACCGTAATATCTCTACTTGTCCTCCCATATGTACAGCAAAACGTTTTATAATAGAAACATAATGTTCGATTTTAATGGTTTCCAGATTTGGGAAGGCTGCAAATCTCAAGTAATTTATTTAATCGAAAGTAACATTACACACAAAGCTTTTGGAATCATAAAACCGCTTTTCACTTTAAAATGTTCACCGAAAATACAATTCGCTAAGGCAAGGGGAACTCTAAAAAGCGACTATTTCACCATCAAATCGCCACATTTATTTGCTGATATTGCAAGACCGAAATAACTATCGATTTTTAATTAGAAGCACGAAATAAAAAATCAAACGGAAAGTTTAGAATTCAATTACCTCCCGGGGAAAAATTATTTACCACTAAAACCGTCTAGAAGCCGTGATAAAATTGGCAATTTCACTTATAAAAGATTTGCAATTTAGCGCTAAGTGTATGGTTACGAGAGTAATGTAGTTACAGAATACATTTATATGCAAATAAAGCAGCTGTTCCAATAGTTCGTAGGAAGTAGTTTTTAATCGAGTTTTATTATTGATTAAATTACCGTTCTGTAAAATTGCCACTTATTGGAGATAACAATAAAATAAATAGCGTGTACAAAATAACAAATACAACTACTGTTTCTATTATTAACAAACTGTCATTGTTAAAGAGTTTCTAATTGCACATCAATTACCTATTGCATTTGATACTTTACGGATTTTAAATGAAAACGTATACAGGCTTTATTTATAAAGGATTTGAATCTACTTAACCATTCGGGTTTTTTTCTAATCCAGTTGCAAATTGTACTCTTATTTGATATTCTTTTAATCAAACATTTTGTTCAAAATCTAATGGAACGTAGATTAAATCAGATATGATTTTTAAAACCTTTTTAAATTTACTGGCATATATATTTCAACAAATTTCAAATCCATTGTAGAGCGTAATTACTTTATAATTGGTAGAGTACTGGTAAGGAGTACTAAAGTGACAATATTTTGGTCCTTTTTTTCAGAGAGTTTTTCTAGTTGAGAGACGTAAATTTACATATCATTTCTTTAATATAATACAATAATCGCTACAAATTCAAACGTTTATTTTTGTTTTCTGATAAATTATCAGTGTAAGTAGTAATTTGTTTGGCGCAGAATGTTTTAGGTAGTGTGATTTTTAATAATTTCATTTTTTTGCTCTTTTTCCCCAGTTATAAATCAGACAGTTTTTGTTCCCTTCTTCAATCATCTCAACAATATCTTGTCAATTTACCAATTATCTCTTATAACATTTCAATTCTTCCACAATTACTGTTCCAACATGTTGACAGAACGTATCATTTTTCTGGCTAGCGTATCTTTTTTTGTATACCACCTGACATCCGTTATTCTTTCAACTGACGAGAGCTTAGTTGTTCTCTTCGTAAAAATCTGATCATCATTATTTTGCACAAAATCCATTGGACAATATGATAGAGACGAGTTATGTTTTTGTGATTGTCCGCAAAACATTCTTGTTTAACTTGTTATTACATCACAACGGACTTTATTAATTGGTCGATGTTTTGGCTTTGTGATAAAATTATTGGACATCTCACAATCCAAAATGTAATATTCGATAAATGAATTATTCATATCTCAAACAATAACTGTATGATTTGGCTTATTGTTAATTGGATATTATTCAAATTCCGTATGTCAACAGTAGAGCAGCATTAGTTACTAGATTTCTGTTATCGATAGATTTTATTATTGATTGCAGTACGTCCCATTAATAAATTTCGATATGCTTTACAATACTGTAGGCGACGACCTAAACTTTCAAGTATTTGCTGCCGAAATTTACGATTTAAACTATTGTTACTGTATAATAAATGATGAAAGTTAGCAGACAGATTTTGTAAGTGCTAAATTGAAACGTTATTTGACAATCGTCCACAGTGGTCTTTCAGAAGAAGTGGCAGCACTATAAATTTTGTTACAACATTTAATGCTCTAGACGAAAATTTGAGCTTAAAGAAGGCTCCAGCATTTGTCAATATTTGATTATGAATTAAAACGATTATTTGAATGCAATGTCGACAGTTCTGTACGCCTTTTAGTATTACAAATTAGAAGCGTAAGAAAACAACCGAAATAGGTTTTTCATGGCAAAAATATAAGAAAAGCTTATGCGGACAGGCGACCCAAGGCAGGAACCAAGTTCCTTAAATTCTCCATGGGATTTTCTCTCTTTATGTTTGTAATCTGAAGATTTTATCGTTTATTTAATATCGTTTTTTCAATAATGTAAAATAACGGATCAGATCAAAAATTATTATTTAATATTTAAGGAAAGATTTTCATTTATTAAAAGCCAGATATAAAATAATGAATTATAAATCATATAAACCGAGAAAACTAATAACGCCACTGGGAGTTCAGCGGTCAGAGCACTTTACAGCGGCCAAAGAAAAAAGGGAATTTGGGTTCGATACCCGGCCAATGTGCTAGTTCGTTACGCTTTTTTGTTACGTGACGATTCATGCAATTTTGGTCACCTGTTGTAAGCCGTATTAAAGAACTTCGTTCCAAAAACGGAAACGCAAATAAAAATTTTCGGGATTTCAGTTGATTCAGTTGATTCGGAAGTGTTGCAAGCTACAAATTGTGTAATTTACTGTAATTATGTGAACGCTTAAGACTCCCCTTTAGTCTTAGCATTACAATTGATTGTGACTAAATATTTTTATGCTGCCAATAATGCCATTTTGGCCGATTGTTGCAATTCTAGAGCAAACTACGGACTCAATTATTTTTCGTGTATAAACTCTCTTCAAACTTTAAATATTATCTCAAGCATTAAGTCTTTTCTGTTTTGTGTTTTAGAAGTTGCCTGTACACTTCTTGAGAATTTAAGACTTCCAAAGATCTATAGAGGAAATATAAAGCTTGACTTATGTTTTGCAATAATGCCATGGGGGAAAAACCGGACAAAAGTATTTCAAAAACGGAATTCCATGATCTTGTATAAAGCTCATAGATTTGTGATAAACAGTAAATGAGGAACATGGGGTTCTTTATCAAAAAAGCCTTATCTCCAAAAGTTTCCCAAAAAATAAAAGAACGGACAGAACACCAATGATTCTGTAGTTGATTTGAGTAGCAAGAGTATCTTCAACGGTTACCGTTGAAGATTATTAACACATTAGAATATTGGAATTCGTCTACCAAGGAGCTCTTATTGAAATTTGATTACGGCACATTGCACTATTTACATATATTTCGTTGCAGTCTCAACGGGAAATTGAATTGCCCTAGAGAGCCTTTAGTCAACACTCAACACATTCTTTAGTTAAAAACTGCAATCTAACATTACTTGAATGTGTAATGATTAGTCCCGTGAATACCATTATATCCGAACACCATTTTTAACCCAAGTGTCCCTCCCATATGTGACATTATTTCAAGCCTACCTGCCCAACAAAACCCTTTTTTGCCTCGAATTAATGGCTAAATCGTGATTATTTAATCACCTAATAGCTGTATTTTGTACAAACAACAGAAATCACATTTATCATGCGATAATGGCAGGACATTTCCGATAAAATTCAAACTAATCGACGTTCCTTTAATTAGTGTGATGCGAATTTGAATAAAATCGCACCGGTGATACGCTAATTTTAAACGACAATAACTTTAAAGGTAGTTGACATATTGGTGACATATTTTTAATTAAAACGCCAGTTGTTGCTGTGACAAATGAGACGTCACTACGACTTCAGCAGTCTTTTTTTTACAGGATTTTTTCCAGTATTTAGATTGGCAATTTATATTTACATTACTAAACAATTCTCGGAGGGGATTGTAGTCAGATATCAACAAAAATTCGCTTCCATCGAAATCATCTCAAATCAGAATTCTTGACATGTAATAACTTTTAAGACATTTTCAACGATAAATTCTGTAGCTTATAGGAAATATATTTGAATTGATTGGTATCGACAAATCGTCAATGGGATTCTGTTTTATTGAAGAACTGCTAAAAAATGTTTTAAAAATTATGAGAGTTGACGAAACTTTGAAATTGATTGGATTGTTTGCGACACTTTCACATAAATTTCTAATTTATCGTCAATCAACTGTGTTTAATTCAAATGTATTCAATCAAAAGAGACCCTTTTTACAACTCTCTGATAAAAATGTTGAAAATTTCATTTGAATTTCAAAAGAATCTTAATTAACAAGTTTCAAATACAAATTGTTCGATAAATTCGACGTGTAACTCACCAATAAACCATGGATTACGTCGATTATTCTCCACATTCAAATTGAGAAAATATTCTTCGAAACCCTGTACCGGATTCGCTTGTGGTTGTACCGATAATGTGCCTTCTACTTCGGCTTCATTACCATCGGATACAAGTGAACGAGCACTCCATCCATCTGATCCGATCCATGAAAAACTGCCGGTTGCGTTACTGCGACGTACTGCTCGCATCACGCCGGCCACTTCTTGATCCGAACCGAAAATTATACATCCTGCAACATTAAATTTCCATCTTTATAAGCATTTGCATGGTGACAAACACTAAATTAGCGTTAAATTTAGTAGTTCCGGTATCCACACGACGAAACCGACCGGGTCTTATTTTAAATACTGACCAAAAAGTTGAGATATTTTAATCAACCGTTTATGATGGTGTTCATTAATGATTAAAAGCAGTTTGTCTATATTGCAAATTAACGAGATCAGTAGTCTCATCTACACAGAAGCGGAACTCTTAATTGGAAAAAGTGTAATCGTTTAATATTGTTTTGCGGAGAAATTCACTGAAAATATATCGAAAGCGAGATCGAAAAATCTATTGCGTTTTGTGGTATTTTCAAATGTATCAACGAATATTTGCTGGCGAGAGTAATCCAAAAACAGCTGGTGATTTTGGCACGAAATCTTCCATGATCGAATTTCCTACAGGAATGATTGCCAAATTCGATTTGTTTGTAGCGAGGGTGATTCAATTTCTAAACAAAAACATAGGGTGGCTGAAAGGAACCAATCATCCTAAATCAAAGTCGGTTTCACCGATTTGCATTTAAAGTACGACTTTACCAGAATCGAACAGAATTCTATTCGATGAATAATTATGCTGTAACTACCAATCGTAAAAGTTATTTGTATGGAAGTACGGACGACATTATTGCAGGGCTTATCGCATTGTTAAGTAGTTATTTTACATTTCTAAGGGATAATTGGTTTATAATGTGCATGCATTAGTTGCCTTGAAGTAAATCGATTATTCGATTGTAGACAAAAAAAGCACAAATGATATTAGAAATGGAGAGTTCTCGTATAATAAAATTTCAATTACAAATGAAGATGAGTGTGTCTGCTTGCTTAGCAGACTTGCTTAGCGCCTAAATTACAAACTAATCTCTTCCATCTGTTCTATTAGGAAAAACGACCGAAAATATAATAGCAGTTCACTCTAATCGGTCGCATGTGGGTAATTTCGATGCGAATTTCAGAAATAGCTATAAGAAATAACCAAATTAGATGTAATTAACGATATGTTTTAATGAACGTCGTTAATATAAGTCAATTTGTAGAATTATTTGCTAAAGCCGCTAATGATAACATTGAAATGAAATCGGATAGAGAACTTGAATAGCAATAAAATGAGAAACGTACGCGTGTAAAAACAAAACAACAGATGTTTCTCTTGTTTTATACAATAAAAACAAGCAAAAAAAAACAAACTCATTGTTATCCAATAAGAGAAAAGTGGATTATATATTTCTTTGTATTGAGAGAAATGTTTTTCCACTTGGTATTTTTAAGATAAAAGCTGCTGTGTTCGAGACATAACACACGAGTTTGGAAACGGATTATTAAAACAAAAAACAAAAAACGAAATAAAAGTTGATGATAAGTCGAATATAGACATTGAACGAAAACGAGCAAAAACATTCTAACAAATCTTACCTCTGGCTCGTGGTTTCGTTAACAACTTCTGTACGATATTATCATAAGCTGATTCATCAGCAACACCAGAATCTTTCACTAATTTCTCTTTAACGGCAATACATATGTTGTGTTCAGCTAGTAGATCTTCCAGTTCTTCGAAAGCCTGTTAATATAGAAAACTCGATTAGGGCTTGAAATCAAATATGAATTACAAATCAAATCACTGAAGAACTAATAATGAAGATGAACTGCGAATTCAACAGAGTCTTGTATTCGATTCGTGATTATCGGTCGTATAGGCAAAAAGAAATCGAATAAAGTCGACTGATTTTTTATTTGATTAATAAATTTTCAGTTATCCTAAATACAACATTCTAATTATAGTAGAGCTTAACATGCTGTTCACGTTGGATACGTTTTATTGTTTGCTACCACCTTTATGCAGAATGTTGCTACATTTCTTTGAGAATAATGTAGTTCGTTTATTATAAATAACGCATAATAGGAGAAAACCTGAATAGCCACATGATGAAAACGACAAGGCAAGCTACGAGTGAAGGCAGGCGAACTAAAGCTAATACAGGATGGCCCATCTATCGGTTGCTTTTTGAGTTATCGATTATTTCGGCTTTGACAGCTTGAATGATTTTGGCAATATGTCAAATATTTAGTAAAAGGTTTGCGGTTTACGAAATGGTCAAGTTTACGCTCGAAGAAAATTGGGAAATATTGAAAACTTACTTCCAAAATGGTGAATCTTCAACCGAAACCGCAAGAAAAATGCGTACAAAATTCGGGAAAAATGAAGCGCCTTCCAGGCAGTTTGTGGATAAATTTATAAAACGTGTACGTGAAAGTGGCTCGTTAATGTACAAAGCCACGCGTTCCCGTGCTCGTCCAGTGCGCTCAATCGGAAATATTGCTGCTGTTTCCGAAAGTGTTAGTGACAATCCATCTACATCAACTCGACACCGTTCGCAGGAGTTGAACATTTCGCGCACGTCCCTTCAAAGAATTTTGACAAAAGACCTCGGTTTGAAGCGGTACAAAATTCAATTGGTGCAAGAGCTGAAGCCGCACGACCATGCGATGCGATTTCAGTTCGCCCAATGGGCCGAAGAACGCTTAATGGAAGATGAGCATTTTTATCAAAAAATCATCTTTTCAGATGAAGCTCATTTCCACCTCGGTGGTTATGTCAATAAAGAAAACTGCCCGCATTTGGGGCTCAAAAAGTCCCCAATTAATCATGGAAAAGCCACCCACAACGAGTGACTGTTTGGTGCGGTATGTGGTCCGGCGGCATCATTGGTCCGTTTTTCTTTGAAAACGAAGCGGGAGCCGCCGTAACCGTCAATGGTGAGTGCTATCGCGGCATGTTGGAAGATTTTTCTTTCCCCGGATGGAGGAGGAAGACATCGGCGGCATTTGGTTCCAGCAGGACGGCGCCACGTGCCACACGGCCAACGTTAGAGTTGAACTTTTGTGCGGTACGTTCGAGAATCGCTTAATTAGCCGAAACGGCGATGTCAACTGGCCGCCTCGCAGTTGCGATGTGACACCGTTGGACTATTTTTGTGGGGAGCCGTGAAGGATATGTGCTACGCCAAACATCCAGAGACGATTGACGACCTAAAGCACGAGATTGAAGTCGTCATTGCAGCCATTGAAAGCCACACCATCGAAAATGTAATAAAAAATTGGGTCGACAGAACGGGCTACTGCAAAGCCAGCCGGAGCAGCCATATGAATGAAGTGGTCTTCCATTATTAAACCGCAATAAAAAAAAATAACTGAAAAATATCCACCCGTCTTTTTTTTTATAGCAATTTTAAAATGCAACTTTTTCGCGGGCCAGCCTGTATTAGACAAAATGCAACAACCTAAAGTGGAGTAATAAATAAATTACTAAACTAAATCTGTGGCCAGTTTATAATACCTGACTGCTGTTTAATTGGATAAAGGAATAAATGTTCCCATAAGTGTAATTAATAAATGACATGCTTCATCATTTGGATTTCTCTATTTAGAAACTCACTGAACACAACCCGACCTCATACACTTCTAATCCGAGTCATTATGCTTAGAATAGTGCACTTCTTTCTATTAAGTCTGAAACCGCTTCTACTGCACTCAAATTATTATAAAACTACAAAAAAGTCGTTTCATTAGATTAAGTCCCAAGCCGAACCTAACAAAAATTGTAGCATCATTTGATAGAGATGGATCGACGATTTCTACGTCTCCAAGCAAATAAATTAAAGATCTCAATACACAAAATGATCCGAGCGCTGTTTTAAGGTTTCAAAGAAAAACGTTTCTTGTTGCTGTTTGTTTTCTTTCCCGTAATAGAATTCACTTGTTTCTTATTGTTACCGTTTACATGTCGGTTGTAATTTTGTGGAGAAGTAATTGTCTAAGACGAATCAATCTCGAGAACGACCATTTCTTTAGACCGTAAACTAATCGGGATTGTTAAATTTCAATTGAGTTGGATTCAGTTATCGTCAATTACTAGAATGAGATGATAGTTTGGATCACAAATGTCTCGTTACGAAATTCCAGATACAATTCTAGTTTGAGAAGTATTCATTTCCTTCAACTATTATGGTGCTACATTAAACGTGAAATAGTTTTAACAACTATTTTAATTTCCGGTTTTGTGGAAATTCTAAATTAATCATATAAAACATTAGTTGTGTTTATGAACAGACAGGATTATGAATCCCACTGTAGATTTGCTTGTTTGTGATGTAAACGGCTTTATAAACTTGTTAGGGATATCTTTGTTGTAAATCTAAAATTTGCTTTGTTCTTGACAAATTTATCAGAATTCTTCTCAACGCTCGTTCTTTGTTTATTATTTATTTGTGCACTACCAGTATTTGAATTATAGCAAATGCAAAGTAGCTTCACAGAAACAAATCTCAATATCCAATAAAAATTGAACAATAATAACTAGGAATGCAATCTCGACTAACAAGATCGAATCCTGTTTCATCTACAACTGCAGAAAGTATTGTAACATCAAAAGTTCGGAATTCTGCTTGAATTCTAGAAACTCAGATTACATCAAATACAGCCGAGGTAATACTAAAGTTAAATTGAGTCTTCGTATTCGGAACAAAACCAGACGGTTCCAACATCGGTGCAGAAATATTATTATATCTTAAATTGATGATTAGCTTTTATAGAGCTTGATTTTTTACGTAGTTTAAGCGATTCTAATTTGTGATAGAAATTAGGAAAAATGGTGGATGCGCCAGAAAGCTAGTAACTCTTTAAAGTGGCAAATTTGCATTTTAATTGCCAAATTACCATAGCAATGACGAATTCTCAGTGAAAATAATTTATTTCAGATTCATAAAAGTGTAATCTTTCAGACGGTTAGTGGATAGCGACTTTTGGTATAGATTTTCTAGAATTTCACATTACTCTCTAATATTACCATGTTACTGAATTTTTGTTGGTTTTTATCTCGACAATTCAATTAAGTCTCTCCCACAAAAAATATATGGCTAGAATATCAAAATGTCGCATTCCGATTACGCAACGGTTTTATATTGAAGATATTTTGTGTGTCATTGCTGCTGGTTGGATTTAAGTGACATTTATCTTAGTCTGTTGCTGAGTTATTCAAACGGGATTTGATGAATAAACCTATTGGAACTGGCGGCGAAACGGATTTACCAAAAAAAAAATTAAATAGCCCCCAGCATAAATATACGAATTTTGATAAGTACGGATCGATAGCCAATTCAATCAGCGTTCACTTTTTAGCCGTATAACACGGAAACACCATTTGTAAATATTAGCTTTTCATCCCTTTTTTTGCATTTCTTTTTCGGCAGATTACGTTTTCTTATCAAACAGGCGTGAGAGTCAATATTCGAATGTCGTTGCTTTGCTTGAAAAGAATCTACATTTTAAATTGTAAATCTATAAAAGACCATTATTTTACATTTTTAACTAGTTGTTTTATTTAATCTATGGGCTGAAATTCGAACGGTATTCAGGCAATGGTAGGAACGCTAAATTCTTTTGCTTTTGTATGTCTGTGTTGGGTTTCACGTTCATTGGAAGATTGTTGTATACAAAATCCGGTATTATTCTCCACCAGGGAAATGTATACAATGTTTTTTCAATTCAAAGAGATTTTTTACTACTATAAATATGGGAGGTTGCAAGATTTTCATCGACAAAATTGCTTCGATTGTAGAAAAAAATTGATATGTTCTATCTACAGCCAAGCCAAAGGATTTGTATTATTTCACTTACACTTATTTTTAGATTTAATGTTTTTCATCATCGTTCATTTATCGTCAGCCTTCTTAATAATTTCAAGATTTTTTTATTAGAAATATTATAATGGTAGACTGTGTTGCTTTGGTTAGAAGAAAAAACAAAATCAATATTTATAAGAACCGTTGTTTTCTTACAAAACAGCAATTTATTTTGCTTGCTCCAGGCAAATACGATCAAAATAATGATAAGCATAAATATTACTATAGCGTCTAGAATAATTGCTTTTCAATTTTATTTACAATTAATTTAAGCAAAAAGTTTGATAGAGATTTCCAATATCAATAAATTATATTTACAATACGACTCGAAAACATTCTTATCTTTAGTTTATCTTATAGTTAAATAGAATGTCCTCTCAGAGGCACACCCACCTTAATTCCGTAATTCGATTCTTCATAAATGATTGATATGTAACTCCAGCCCATTAATCGTACAATATCCACCATGGCTTTAACTTGATAATGATCAGATGGTATTGTTCTTGTGAAATATTCAAAACGTTGTTTATTGCTGAGTTCTGGACTTGTTGAGAAGAAAGACACCTGAAACAAGAAGTATTTGCATAATCTTCCGTGAATTTCGTTGATTAGAATCAACGAGTTGTCAAACTAAATTATGTATTTCCATAAATTTTCCAGTAATCTATATGGACAAACTTTCAAATTCGCATTATAAAGCTGCTGGTAACGAAATTTTACAGTATTTACTTCGGTTATGAGTTGAATTGACGTAATAAATGCGATTTCCAGTTGTAAGATTTGGCGGATGCGCCGGGTGACTGAACATTAGAAAATAGACAGACGTCCACTGTTCATATTTTAAGCTACTTGTTTCGCTTCTAGTCTCGTATAATATAAGCCTCTTGAGGCGAACCATATTGCTAAATTATTGACGAAACTACGAGCAGATATTTCGTTATTACTTACTCTCTGTTGTCATTGCACCATGCGTTTCTGCAGTAATAGGATTAAGTTTGTTTCAATTTATTTGTTATAAACACGACGAATTCTAAGAAAACGCTTGATACGTAGACAAATTATAACGTAATAAAAACATGATAAACTTGAATCGACTTTACTGGAATTGTAGTAAGGTATCTGTAAATAAAGCGGAAAAGAAATGTGCTGTTTCAACTTGATATGTGATGCATGATGATTTCGAAATCCTATGGAAAATATTTTTCCAACATTAAGGGGGGACAAGGGCCAGAAAATTTTTTCTGATACTACAGCTTATAAGAAATATTCTCAGAAAATTTGAAGTCTTTATCAGCAAAACTTTCTGAGTTATAGACGATTGAGTCTTCGGGCACAAAAGTGTTATAAATCTTGTACTGCACACGGTGGTAAAGTCCCTTTATCCACTCGCGGATTTGACTCATCTTGTACAGTAAATAACTATTTTTCTCTATTTTATTCATGCCAAGCATTAATCGCGTTTTTCTCAAAACTTTTTTTAAAAGTCGGTAGTCAAAATTGCTCGAAAACCTACGGACCGATTTCTCCAAAACTTTGCACACTTCATTTACATACTAAATACTCGTTTCTGAACGAAGGATTTTTTGTTTCAATTACAACTTATCTTTTAATTAACCAAAGAGAGCAATTTTTGACAAAAATCAGAGTCTTTTAATTGCACCTCCACCAAAAATTTAAAAAGGAATATTTTGTTAATTCCTTCTTTCAAATAGAAGAAAAGCTTATGTAGTTAACAAATCCCTTTGGTTTTTTAATATCAGATGAAGCAATCATGAGTTATCCTGACTTCCACATGGAAACTTATTTTGAGGTGGCTTGGTTCTCAGGACTACCACTGGCTGACTTTTCAATATTTTTTTATGAAAATGTAGCACAATATTCTTAGAATAATCGTTAATAATATATAAAAAATTTAAAAGTATTAATAAATAAGGTACTCTGTAAAAAAATCACAAAAACCATATTCGGACATACATATACTAACTTATTCAAAAAGTGGTGGATGCGCCGGGGCTGTAATGTATTTCTTCATTTTAATAGGGGTCTTACTGCAAAACGAGCAGCGATAGTTTACTAAGGAAACCGCAAACAGCTATTTTGGTCTTAGTGTTTGTCGTTATTGTGCTTTTTGAGTGAAATATTGCCTCATTTCTATAATAAAGAGCCTTCCAATTTGAAACGAAAATCTATGAACATCGCTCATTAAAAAAGAACGAACCATAAGCTTCTAAATCGGGAAGTCGATAACGACAGAGGACTCACGTTAAGTACAGAAAAGGAATGCACATAATGGGAAACAAGACATAGTTTTTATTTTATTAATGGTGGTCAGGTTGCAACTAATAGAAAATACTATTTAAACGTGCAAACAGTTTTAGAAATAATTACAAATTCAATTAAACTTCTAAGAGACATAAACTGTAAGGTTGTATTGGACGTAATGAACGAAACAAATTGTTGTAGAAGAATGTAAATTTAATTACACTCCAGTCCAATTAATTCAACAAATTGAATATATTGAGCGGTACAAGAATTGAGTTTCAAAAGAATTTTCCAAAGACATTTGTAATATTTAATAAAAAATTATAATAAATTAAGCTCTGGGTAATAGAGTTTTTGTCATTTAGGCCTCGTACATAAATTAGTATGTGAGATAATAGTTGTGCAGGGCAATTTACCTCCAGGTGCTCATAAAATTACAGCAACGTAATAAGCGCTCAACTTCAACATTTCAGGAAGTGTAAATCATCGATTAATAAACTGTCAGTAGATTAATTAATGCGTAGAAAAGGTTGAGATCATCCCAACAATCGTGTCACTAATCAATTTTGAATATTGCATGCTTCAATTTCAAGTTGTCGCCATTAGATTCAACTTTAGTAAAGTGATATGTAAAATATTGAACTTATTAGGGTATCTTATTTATTAGTTTACATTCGATAAACTTTCGTTTGATAAATGGTTTGTACTATATAAATCTAGCAGAGACTCAACGAAGCTGAAACATGGAGCATAATCGGTCATGCTGCATTACCATAAGAGCGTAACTAAATCCACATCAATTTTTACTAGATGTGGTCTCTAATCTGTTCCCTGCACATTTATTTACACTAAAGTTGGGCAAATCAAATAAACGGTCTTTAAGTGGAATAAATTGCAACATTTACATTCCTGAAACATAATAGAAGATTGAAAATGAAGTAGAAATATCACCATAAAGGCGTGGTGAATAATATAGCAGCCTAAATCACTGTTTACTAACAGTATAGAAAATTATTTGAAAATTTGTCTTGTAATAATTTTCAAGACGCTGTCGTGTAAGCCAGCCATAAAGATAGATACGTTCTTGTTTTCATTTGTCGGCGGTCGTGATTTCATCAAGATAGAACGTGACATAACTGAAATGTCGATAGCGGAAATAAAATGAATCACAACAAACTACCTTTGTTGTTTCTGCTTTTTGTTCTGTTGTTATTGTTATTCTTTTCTCTTTGATGTTATGCGTTGTTTCTTCCTGTTTAATTTTTCATATGTCTTTTTATGTTGAGAATTGTGATAAATTGTGCCTAAGTGTGACAAATTTTCTATTGTATAGCAAAGAAAGAGAAATTTTTTTCAATTTAATTCCACCCAATCTTGGAGAAATTTATGTAGATCTGAGTGTACATTTTATAAGATTTGCAAACTAAATGAAACAGTCTGAGTAAGTTTCAAGATTGCGACATTTCAAAGTGATAAGCACTATACCAATACAAGCTTATGTAAATGATGTTGATTAACTCGTCAGAATTTTAATAAATCTCAAAACGTCAATTGAATTTCTTCAGATTCACTGTAAGCTTAATGGAATATCAATCAATCGTGAGACAAAAAAAAACGTTAAATTGAAGATACATTTATCATCTGCTGCAATCCATTTCGTGGTACACAATTATTGATTGCCGTACATTAGTTTTCGCTATTCTATTCGATAAAAGTTAAAATTTTTATAGTAATTTTACTAAATTTGTGTAGGAAGTTTTTACGCACCACATTTTTGAAATTGTAGAACTCAGTGTTGTAATTTTACTACACAACTTATCACAACTCAGTTTCAAATTATTACAAATCATCAGTCGCAAAATTACTAATCATTTACTAGAACTATGTTTAGTAATATTACTATACATTATTCGTAATTTTACTAAGCCAAATGTATCAAATAAATCTAGTAATTTTACAAAAATTCATTGTAATTATACTAGATAACTTATACCAATTTAGTTTAGAAAAATTACAAACTTTCTGTTGTAATATTACTAACATTTAGTAAAAATTGTTTAACAATATTACAATTCGATAGTTGGAATTTTACCAAACAAATTACATCAAATAAATTTAGTAATTCTACAACAACGCATTAAAATTTTACAACTCAACTAATACCAATTTAGTTTAGAAAAATTACAAACCATTTGCTGCAATATTACTAACGTTTAGTAAAAAATTGTTTAACAATATTTTACTAATTTGTCTCATTATCATATATTTATCAAAATGAAACAAGTAACATATCTCAAATATATGGGGGACGACTTCAGACGACCTTTTACCATTTTTACAGCCACCAACCCTTTCATGATAAGGAATCCTATTTCAATTTTCACGATAATTGTAAATATTGTATTTTCAAGACCTTATTGCGATGAGTTCTACAACAACAAACGACTTAAAACGTTGACGCCATCTATGGTAGTTTTACTAAAATTAGCAAGAAACTCTTCTAACATAACCACTTTATAACAGGACCGTTCTTATAATATATCATCATTTATAAATTTCATACTTAAAAAGTTATAGTTTTGGATTGTTGTTTGCATTACTATATTATGTGCGAAAAGCGATATAGGTACATATTTTGTTCACGAAATTAAAAAATACTTTAATACAATCACTCAAAACATTCTAACAAAAACATATACGAAGTTAATAAAAAAAATTATTTACTTAAATCAACGTAAAATAGTATTCATTTGAAATTTATATTTAATTCTAGTAAGTACAATGGACATACCTAGCTCCATGTTTTATTTGTCTATATGGACCTCAGATTTCTTTGATTCAAATACATCGTTTTTGACAAGAATATTCCTATCATAAGCTAAATATCGCACCTGCCTCTACTCAAATGTTTAAATGTAGTAGTCTCAAATACTGTGTTTAATAAATATACCAAATTTTCTACTTGAAACTACCCAGCAGAATTGGAGGATTACATAAACGTATGTCATTGTAGGAGACACTAGTAAAAATACAAACAAATGTTGTCTAAAGTAAATAATGTTTTACATTTTTTCAATCACTTTTTGCAATTTGAATTACGTATTTCAGTTAGTCATTTTTTTGACAACCGTAGTAAAATTGGACTACAAGTATGTATCAACATTTTAGACTCGAAATTACAATTGAAAATTGTAAAAACAGATAGCGCTTTTGACTAGAATGAAATATTGTAAAAATGCAAACAAAATTAAAAAAAAATTAATGATCTGTAAATTTCCAGTCATTTCTTGTAATTGTAATTGCAAATTTTACTGATAATTGTGGTAATATGTATAAAAATTTTACAAAACTTTAGATTTAATCCTACAATGTAGGATTGTAAAATTACAATAAGTATCTGACGAATACAAAAGATTTGTGAAATTGCAACCTGCTTAGTACTCTAGCTATTACAAAATGTAATAAAGGTGTCCGCCGGGAAGGTATACTACTTTGTTTGTTTATAATTTTTGATTAAATGAAAGAGAATTATATTGATAAATGTTTTATTTAATGTCGGCAATTATGTATGGATTGTGTTTAAAGGGTCCATCTTTGTGGGATTTGAATTGTAATTAATTAAAATTCTTTCAAAGAGTCAATTAGACTCTTTGAAAGAATTTTAATTAATTACATATATGTATGGAATACAATATCAGATAAATGTCCGCCTCTGGTAGCCTCACAAATGCGAGCCCTTTTGAGCACATTTTTCATTACATTCTCACACATTTCACGCGGTATTTCATTAATTTCATCACGAATATTTTGTTTGAGTTGCTCCAGCGTTTCTGGTTTGTTTGCATAAACCTTGCTTTTCAGATATCCCCACAAAAAGAAGTCCGGAGCAGTCAAATCAGGCGACCGTGGAGGCCAATCAACATCACCATTTCTTGAAATAACTTGTTGTGGAAAGAGGTCTCGCAGTAATTCCATTGTAATCCTGGCTGTATGCGATGTGGCACCGTCTTGTTGATACCACATGTTAATCAAGCCCAAAGCATGCAGTTGTGGCGTTAAAAAGTTTTCAATCATATCGCGATATCGCTCCCCATTGACAGTTACCGTTACGCCGTTTTCAGTTTCAAAGAAGTAAGGTCCAATGATTCCTCCTGACCAAATTGCACACCAGACTGTCACTTTTAATGGATGCAAAGGTGACTGATGAATAATTTGAGGGTTTTCCATTGCCCAGAACCGACTATTCTGTTTATTCACATATCCATTCAAATGAAAATGTGCCTCGTCACTCATTATAATTTTTTCGTGAAAATCGGGGTTGTCATGACCGAGCTGTAACATCCTATTGGCATATGTACGGCGGCGTAAATGGTCTTCTGGAAGAAGCTCTTGTGTCAACTGAATCTTAAATGGAAACAAATGCAAATCCTTGTGCAAAATTGTGGCCAAAGTTGTTCTTTGAAGACCAAGCTCCTGAGCACGGCGTCGAATTGAGGTTGATGGATTGTTTTGAACACTTTCTTGAGCAGCAGTAATGTTTTCAGCCGATCTTGCAGTACGTTGTGGTCCATGCTTGGGCCTATCACCTACAGTTCCTCTTTCTTCGAAATCATTCACTACACGATAAATAGTGCGTCTTGTTGGCACGTTGTTTCTCCCAAAAATTTCACGTAACTTTCTCATCGTCACAGTAATCGATGATTGATTTTGATAGAATGTTTTAACGATTAAAACGCGTTGGTTTACCGAATATTTTTCCATAATAAATTTGCCACGGCTCTACTTCACGACTGCCAAATATGAACTGTCAAGACTAATGTTTACCAAAAATGGCGACAAAACAAAGTGGTATACCTTCCCGGCGGACACCCTGTATTACAACAGAGGCATGTTAAAATTCCAATGCAATACAAGAGTTTGTAATTTTACTATGCAATTGCTTACTAAAAAAGTTGTAAATTTACAAAAAAAATTAACAGTGTAGAGTTAACAACAAGAACCAGTAACACAAAACGCATTCGGAGTGCATTTACACTTACGTATCATCAGATTTTCTAGTTTCTCTTTAATGATCTTTGCAATTTATCAGCTTAGTAGCTTTGGTATTGTATTATTTGCCTTTTTAAATGCTTCTTCTATTTTTAAATTATTTCAACTTAACTGCATCATTTTCTTTAATTACAACAAACTCATATACTTGTGGAGTCTCAGAGTTCGCAGCTTTTTACTTTTATTAAAATTAAGCAACAAATAAGCTTCAAGATGATGGAATATTTGCCATTGTTTAATTTTTATGAAGTTACCTTCCTGTTTCATGGTTGCTTTAAACGTAAAAGTTCCAAAAATAATTAATCTTTCCTATGCCACAAATATTGATCGAAACGCAACAAAGGATCAATGATTCTTTGAGGAATTAGTGCGTAAATTGATCTTTTGTTTGTAAAAACGTACAAACAAAATTTATTGAAATACATCAAAGAGAAGAATTCAATTTAAAAAGAATTAGGTAGACTTATTAAAAACGAAATTCAATATTTGTTATGCATTTTGACAAAACAATTTTTATGGCATAAAAAGAATACCTCAGTTGAGATACAATATTAAATAAACCGGACGGGCTTTTCACAAAAAAAAGCCATTATACGAGCCGCTCTATCTCTCATATTAACTGTAGCAAAGGACAACTTTTATTATACACATTTCACAAATTTTTAACGTGGCTTTTCCGAATATTAAAAAAAAAATGGAACCTTGAAAGCGTTCACCAAAGAGGACTACAAATCATTTGGACAATTTCGATTAATAGTTTGTGTTATTGTTACCAGTTTTTTGTTACAACCCAATTGTCTTCGGCATTATTTCTCCTAATCTATGAGGTGTAAACTCAACCCCCTGAAATGCTATTATGATTGGGTTTCAGATAAATCTCTCACTTTTATCAATTTTTGGTTATCTTTTATTGTCGCTCCTTGCTATTGGGTGTCAATATTTATATCAGCTGGAGTTGAAAATCGGATACGATTATTCTTGTTATTTCGCCTACTTGTCATGTCGAGATGTAGTTTTGCTCCTAGATATCATAGCCAAATTGTCAATCGATCTGAATGTAAAGAAATATGGGACCGACAAGGTCCTTACGTTACGTTTTTTAATCGTTTTGAGTCTTTAGACGTTGATAGTTACTGATTAATACTACACCGATTAATTTCCGTTAATTAATAATAATGCAGCGTAATTTTTACGATCTAATTACAGTATAAGGTGGTCTAGTTAAAACAGCTTTATAAAAATTATTAACTCAGAAAATGTTTGATTAGCAGGAAATTAAATTCGACTCGTGTGATTTGCTTTACATGTCGAAACCAGTGGCATTTACTAGCTAATAGTTGCTCCTTTCAAACGGGTAACATTGTTCGTTCTTTGATCGTTTTCAATTTTCAAGCTTGTACCAACTGGACGTTCGTTTTGTGTATTTATTATTTTCTTTCGTTCACAACTTAGCTATTTCGTTAGCACGGCATAATTTTATATGCCATGACAGTCTATCAACAATATTTCTTGAATATGCAAAGACGTGTCTAGAAAACGTGCAGCATGCAACCATTCCACACAAATATGTTTTGATATTTTTAAAAGACATAAGTAAGTTATAATAAAGTGATGTAGTGCTGTCTTTTCGTTAATTTATGAAAAATTCAACCGCAAAGCGACTTGTAAATAGATTGATCGTAAGGAAACTTCTATTGCGAATTTTCACTTTGTCGTTTGGTAACAAGTATTAAAAAAATTATAATACCGTAGACAATAAAGTCTCATTTCAAGTAAGAATTCAACAAAAAAGAAATAGCAAAAATATAACAAACTAGAGCTATCTGAAGTCGCTTAAAAGATATTAGAATTAACTTCTTTTTATATTTGATTTTTAAGCGAGATTGAGTTGCAATTGCACGGTAGAAGCATAAAAGAGACACTACATTGCACGAATTGCTACAGTTTTAATAAAATTGAAAGTTGTCAGTGTGCAATTATTCCCGTTTAGTGAATATATATTACAATAATTAATTAATTTTCGTTCTCAATTGGAAATGATTCCCATTCAAACGAAAACGATTCGGAAAATTGCATGTACACCAAACCGGCGAGATTTATACACCATAAATTTAATACAAAAACTGTGTTGTCACAGCTTAAAATAGTTCAGTGGTGTTCGAGTTGCTTCAGGAAGTTCTGATCAAAATTAAAGTTTTATCTTAAGAGGCTTCAATGTTATCACCAAAATCCAATAAGAACTTGTTGAATAAATCACGACCCATATCGAACTGCAGATGATCACCTTAAAGGTCATTTCTATTATTTATGTACTTATCTCAAGAACTCCTACAAGCTTTATTAATAATTGTGCGATAACTGAAAATCTGTAAGTGATTGATGGGGGTTCCCATAATAAATTTCTGACGTTTCTTGTAGCTGTGACAATTAATTAGCCAACTAATTGCCACCAATACGCCATTGTCGCGACTAGATCCGTTGATTATCATTATAAATAATCAATTAATACGAGAGACACGAGCTGAATTACGATATTGTATAGAATTTAATTACTTTATAGTCTAGATCTTGCAATAACAAATAATGTGTTGAGCACTTACCTGTGGTATTTTGAATAATCTCAGTAGATTCGCAACTTGGATTGATGTAACACTGGAGGCGGCTCCAACAACACCTGATATCACTTTTCTGATTTGTGTTTTATTACAATGATCTTCGGCACCATCAATGTTACTAATCGAGCCTGGAATCCAATAGAAAAACATTTACATGAGGAGTCAACGTCAATTTCTATTTTAAATATTTATAAGCAATATAAATATTAAAATAGAAGAATTTTACTTGAATCAATATAAAATTAGAGAGTCTTCAATATCACTCGTAGATTTAAATAAGTCAGCAGGAACATATTTAGATTTTTTTCGTTTTTCATTTATATTAATATTTGTAAATTTCAAAGGAACTTTATTAAAATACGGCCGGTATTCAGTCCTCTTAAAGAAAAATTCTTTTAACAGCCGATAGAAGAGATTTTTTCTTTTAAGTTAAAAGAACAAAATTACACAATTTACATGCAGATATCATATAATGCGCATACAGATTTGTATTTTCGCTAGAGGGCATTCGTTTTTATATGCAAAATCTACTTTTGACTATTTCTATAAACGTTCTTGCGTTATCTGTAAATAACAATATCGATTGAATTCTATGGGGAATTATCGGCGTATCTACATGTCTTACAAACTTCAAAATTGATGCCCTGATAGAAATAAGTTCAGAACATGTTCATTTTAGAAGCGTGATTTTAACTGCAATTGGTGTCAAGTTTTAGAAGTGTTAAAAAGCACTAAACCATTATTTTTAACAAAATATTACCATATAACACAATGCTATTTTGGGAGTTATTGTAACTACGACCTAGTATTAAGTCGTTCACCGTAAATACAGTATGAAAAGCAAACATTTTCAATTACTAGATCTGTTTTTACAGTGCGCTTTTTGTAGTCGTTATTAAGAAATACTATTCAGGCGCCGACGTTGAAATTCTTACTTGGTTCTCTATTATTTATCAAGTTTCTTCACGGTAAAGGTGACGTGAGGTTAAGCAGATTCCATATTCAAAAATCCACAACCATGAGAAAGGGGGAGTTTGCACCAAAAGTCTGCTGCTTTGCATTTACTTGAAGAGTCTAATCGAATGGATCGGCTCGGCAAACATAAGCTTATGGGGGTCCTCTGGTTTAATAAGTTGAAAAAATCGAATTTTTTTTTGCATAAATTGTTTTCTTAATGTGTCTAGAATGTGGAGATAAAGGGATTTTTCGATATTCGAAGCCATTATAAAGATACAGCAGTTAGAAGGGACAGGTGTTCGGGGCGTTGAGCGGAGCGCTTGGAGGTCGAGCCTATTGTTCTCTGCCGGTCTATACCTGATACGCTTCTGAATAAATAAATACTTAGGGTGGATGTGGGCAAAACGGGGTAGGCGGGCAAAATGGGGTACCCCAAAAATTCATTTAAAAAATGTTTTTCCCCTTTTTTTTACTAATTTAATATTTCCTAAAATCTGTTTATAATAATCACAATTAAATTAATTAATTCTGACATTGTGTCCATGATTTTTATTTATTAACTTAATTTTATTATAAAAAAATTTTCTCCTTACTTTTTGGAGGCTTACCCCATTTTGGCGGCTGAAAATTTGATTTATCTACTTTAATTCCATTTAAAAAAAGGAAGATTCAGCATATTTAAACCCCTGAAAACTAAATATTTTCTTAAGTACCCCGTTTTAGTTATAACTGTACTTGAAACTTTAAACGCGTTTTTCTCAAAACCATGTTTTTCAAACTTTCCTCCATCATATCTCAAAAACGGCATGCCCGATTTACTTCAAATTTGTAGGGTCTACTCAGTACATCTAGACGCATCGAGTGGACTATTATCATCCCAAAATTTAAAAAATTTCTGTTTTCTTGTATCAAAAAGTTCACAAAAAGACATGAAATTCGGAGTTTTTTTGTTCCGAAGTCTGTCAAAAATCCAATTTTCAAATTTTTTTTTATCGTAATCCACTCGGGGTATTTAAGTATACAGATTAAAATCCCGCCCGATTTTTTTGTTTCATTTAAGCCAATCAGCTGATATCATGGAGGAAGTGGGCGTCCATTTTTTTGAGGCGGGTGTCTTCAGATCACTATAACTTTATTTCTAATGAATATTTGTAGCTAAAAATTTAACTGTATACTCTTGAAATATGTATAAATAACTGGTAAAAAGTTCAAAGTTCTATCTCTTCATTGGTCTTTACAAAAAAATACCAAAGAATGCTTAAAAATCAGGGCGTCAAACCAGAGGACCCCCTTAAGGCCTTATCTAAATCAACAAAGACTCTGTAGAAGAATTAACGATTGTGAAGGACCGCGAAAGAACTTTTCGCAGACCCGGGAAACTAGCGGAAAAGTCATAGATGTCACTACGGTTACTGCGAAAAGTCAGTAATGGTTAGATACTCTGTGGACCATATTCATTCCGAGATAAAGTCGAGGAAATGCCAGTGTTGTCTACTGCTTCATAAATATAATAAGAAGAAATCCTTCACTTAATAGGACTGGTAAAAATCAATGCACAAAAAAATTCTATGTATATTGATTACTTAAGTAAGTATAAAAAGCTATAAAACGTGTAGCAGACTTTTGCTGCATCAGCTTTTATATTATATATCTTAATTGTGAGCGGACCACTTTTTTATGTTCGTTTCTAGCAAGAAATTATAAAGGGTGATTTCATAATCCCTTCTTCTAGCTAAAAATCCAGCAGATAGTCCGTGAAAATGAGAAAACAACTTTATATTTTTAGTTTAAAAACTCTTAGACTTCATCAACACAAACAATTTAATTGGAGAGCCAATTAGTTAGAAAATTAAGAAAGAATGTAAATAATTTCAATGCTACATTGCCCGCAGACGTGAAACTGTCTAATTGATAGACGATTTGCTTTCAGAATGAAAAATTAACAAACTATTGTAAAATTGACACTTTTTCCGATTTAGTGTTTTCAGTTGATTACAGTTTGATGACTTAATTTACAATATTGAGGAAAAATTTAGGTGTCGTACCAGTGTTCTACAAATGCGGTAAAAGAATACTTCCATACACTCGAATTTCTAAAAAATAAACCTTTAGTTGTTATATATCCAACAATGAGTATTCAATAAAGCACCAGGACTGCTTAGTCCTTTCAACCCACCGTTTTTCCGCTCTATTGTGACATTGAACGACGAATCGCTACCGAAAAAAATACAATCTCCGCAAGCTTTTCATTTTGTGTTAGAATATGTAGATCATACCCTTTACCAGTAATTTTTTTATAACTCTACGTGAGACGACTATTAAAATGTCACAATATGTGGCTTAGAAAAAACGACTCTTGCGTACAGAAAACATTAGCTCTATAGGATTCGACTATCTCTATGAAATATAAAACCATACAGCGAGACTTTTTTGTTGCGACACGATTTCATCAGTTTCTTTTTTTTTATCAAACAATTTATTATTATATTCCACTTGTATTTTACGTACTACGTCTGGATGTAATGGTCAACACTCATTTTGGACATTGTCTACAATTTTATCCTTTTGTTTCATACTAAAACCAAAGCAATGATACGAGTCAAAAATACTTTAACTTTAAAGTCCAAATCGGGCTCATTAATTATTGAAACGTACTTTCACTGAAACTCATAAAAATTACAACGAATGCGAGCAGTGTTTGCTTTTTTTTGTACTCAGCGAAATTAATTGAAAAAGTTAATGTAGCACAGTAAATTAACAACACCCATGTTGACAGGAAAACGATAACTTTAACCACACCCTTGTATACCATGTGATATTTATATTCGTATTTCCTACAACAGAATGTTTTCAACGTTATATTATCGAAGTAAAATGCGTGGAATTTTTATCAAACGTTGTGGATTCAATACAGCGAAATGTATTCAACGAAAATTTAATGTAATATAAAGCGACAACTGCGTTCCAGTTGGTGTAATAACTAGGTTTACGGCAATAACTAAACGCTATTAAGCTCTTTTTTTTATATCAGACGCATCAAGATAAATCATACAAAAATTGCAGGAGTAAAGAACAAAAGCTGGTCCATAAATTACCAAATTCAACAAAAAACCGTCACAGATTGTGACTAATTTATGATATGATGCAAACTCTTTTGTATCTACAATAGTAAAAATGGATTGATTTCTATACGGAAAAAATGAAATCCAATCGAGGTATTGAAACTATACTATCTTTTAATGGATAGAATTATTTGCCTGTCAGTAGGATAAAATTTAAAGCTTCAGTATCAAACGGAGCTTCATAAATAATGCATGTTGACATAAAGGGGAATGAATACGGTATGAAAGAAAATCGCTGTAGTTCAAGCTGACTTGTTTACCGGTGACATGTGAGCATTTAACTAGCTTTTATGGGAACATAAGCAATTAACTTGTCTTCATCTGTCATAAGTTGGGCACTTGTTGTTTATACACTTATCTGTAGCTTTGCCCACAATTCAGAGATTGTACTGCCGGATTGTAGTAATGATTGAGCGACTCTTCAAAGGGACGCAATTTAATTTGCTAGCACATATAAAATTCTATTTTTAATGTAAATTGGGTAGGCTGAATCGATAGTTACTCTCCATCTATAGAAAAAAGTTGGAAAAAAACTAAAAGTGAAGCTTTTGAGAGACGTTTGTAAATTAAATTCGCTGCTTGACGAAGCTCTCCAACCGATACAGGCAATGCTAAAAAATAGAACAGGATTTATGTTTAGAGAAAATAGAATTATCAGTTGGATGGTTTCGTTTTAACATGATAAACATGCTTACATTTTGTCACTGTTAACAAGTAAATTACGTAATGATATTTCTATGAAATTTCTTAAGCTCAAAGAAGAAAAAGGCCGCCCAGTAAAATTAGTTTTCAATAATCCAAAAACTGATTATATTACTTATGGTTAGAACCTTTTCCTATCCTTTGTGTTTAGGTGCGTAACTAAGGGATCTTAGAAAATTTTGGTCTGTGATGTTGTAAGCGATATATCACTTCCCACTCTTTGCACTAGCCCTTATACGATGACAAGAAGGTAATCTAATACACAGATAACCGTAGGGCGAGAGGAAAGATTATCTGAGCCCTTATGTGAATCAGTAATTGGCATCTCTTTCCCAATTAAAGATAAGAAGATTTAATAAAAACTATTGAACCAAATTCAATCTTTAGTAAATCAATTTTATCGCTATACAAACCCAATTTTTTCTCATTAAGAGTCGATTTGATTTCAAAAAGGCAGAATTTGACAAGAGATTCAATTCGGAACGGAAATATTCAGTGCTGGACTGATGTTCCCCAATTTTGCCGTTTTTTATAAACACCGACTTGTGAGAGTGAGAATTTTAAAATGTAAAATAGATATTTAACTACTTCATCTGCTGTCGCTTTGATGTTTTTCGGATGACAACTTGATCAATAATAGGAGGTACAGTTCATATTTATTCGAACTAGTTTTTGTTGGTAATCAATTAAGCTAATTGTTAGTTGGACATTAATTAAATTGTGCGTTGATTATAGACTACAATACATAAATTCATTATCGATGAGCACCGCTGCGATAGCTGTAGCTTTTCACATAATTACAGTAAAAACAAAGGCAACAAAATAGTCCTTGCACTATTCCGAAACGACATATTCTTGCTGTAATTATTTGCTTTATTGATTGATCACTTATTCTGTTGACATTGTTCTATCGATTTCCTATACGTTGAAAATGTACAAGTCATCATTTTTTATTTACTGTGAAATTAGTGGTAGAGTTCAGAGCAGTTAAGCGAAAAATCAGTTTGTTTTTTAGGTGTTCTCATGAAATAGCCATGCATCAATGTCATCTCATGAACTCGGTCATGCTCACGCCTTTCAGTTGCAATTATAATCGAATCGTCCACTCTAGACTGAATCTCTTTAGAGTTTTCTAGTAAATCGAACACGTAGAAATAATTTAGTGTTTAAACGAGTGCAATTAGACGAATATGGAAAATTGTTATATGTTGAGGTTGAAAGAAATTGTCCTTGACATTACATTTATAATAAGCAGACTAACAACATACAATTTGAATGCTGATAAAAGTGGAATAATAAGTAATGCGTAATGCTAATAATACATTTAGAGATGAATAATATACGGAATAAATTTAATTCAGTTCGTTCTTACTATTTTTCATTTGTGCTCTGGTTTCCGATTTGAATATTTCCAGTTGTAAATAATTTCCTTTGTGAAGTGAATTGAAAAGGGGAAAAATTTATAACAAAAGGAACATTTTCGACATTTTTTTTGCGAAAAATTTGACACTGTGATTACTTGTGGGCGTGCTTGGCAGCTTTCAAATATTAACATTGTAGCCGGCCGCATTGAAGGACTTTCAGGAATTCGAGAAATTGGAGTATTGCATTGTATTTCCGGCGGTATTATAGAGAAAAAAAAGATAATGTTTTTTGTTGCCAAATGATTAGAGAATTTTCATTCGAAATTTGCGTCCTGAATACTTGGTAGCGTATTTAAATTTGTACGACGCATTTGGGTTGAAAGACGTAACATTCGGTCAGAAATGTACAGTGACATACAATATTATTCCGTCGACCATTGTGTATTTGCAGTTCTAACAGGCTTAAAAGATATTGTCAACTTGAAAGGTTTATGGTAAACAGGGAATAATTATAAAGTGGTCTGGGCTCTTAACAATACCGGTCCCTCGATATCAGAAAAGACTCCTAAAAAGCAAAACTTTTACAGAACGAGCACCGTTTTTTCTTAGACTCTTGCATGTTTGCATTTTGTCACATTTCTATCCAAATTAAGCTTGGATATTGTACTTTAAATTCTTGAAGTTTTTGAAGTGAAACTTCTTTAGCCGCGCTTGGGTGTAAATATTTTTCAATGTATTTTCCCTATGTAACGAAAATGCGAGACCCCGTGAGGGGAAACACTTCCCCTCTAACAGACAAATGAGAGGGAAGAGTGGAGGTGTTGCCAATAGCGTCGTTTATACTCTGTCATTTCTGCCAACTGTGTAAAATAAACACTAGGGTCTAAAGTTGGTGTCATTGATCGATGTACAGCGCCCTCTGGAACGAAACTAAAATTTCAAGGGTTACCCCGATTTATAATTTTTATATTTATAATATTAATTAATGGCGTTAAATTGAGATAAGCGAAATGCCGAAAAATACAACTGCAGAACAAAAACGAGCCTTCAGGCAACGACAGAAAGAAAATAAACCAAGAAAAAAATGAACTTCATCTCTAACCTAAGAAGTTTCACTTCTAACGCGCGGCGTTTCACGCACTTTCAATTTTTTTTCCAAATTTGTCCACAAATAATTATTCCACAACTTTTACAAGTTAGATGGGTCACCCGGTGTATAACTTCTACAGTTGAGGCTCAAACAATTACGTTAACTCTTGCAAAAGTGACACATAAATGGTGGATGCGCCGGGCTTTATATAATTGCGCTTCTGTTCAAGATGATTTTTTATAGCACATAGCAGGTTAATAACCACATTTATTTGTGTCTTTTTTAAGACAATTATCAGTAATAGATGTCCTTCTTCCGTTTCCATTACAAAAAATATGCTGTGATGTAAAACAAAGTCTTTCAAGTCTAATAGTCTAGGGAACACTTGCATGACATCTGCCATTTTAGTGAATTTCTCTTCAATGGCAATCATTCGATTCGGAATGACCTCTAGAAACTTTTTGAAAAATTTGAAGGTGCGCCGGCAAAAATTGCAAAAGTTATAAACAATTTAGTAAAAAAACTATGGGGGTTTGGTTTTTTGCAAATATCTAGGAAACTATTAAATGTATTGGAAATTTGAAACAAGATCCTCAAAGAGGAGGAAATTTCCTAAAAAAGTCCTATCTCCCTGAACTCAACCACTAATATTAAGATTTTTAATTTTAAGGCGAAAATAGCGCTAAAACCGGGTGACGGGCGTTTCGTGTGTGCTGACCTAAACGGACTCTTGAACAATAAAAATAATTTTAACCCATTAAATATTAAGAAACAAAAAAATTCACATACCTTCTAGACACTTGAATAAACGAACATCCATGGAAAAAAAATTTCACGTAATTATTTTATTAGATATTCTTTTGCTAATTAACTAATTTTTACAAGTTTAAAATTTACATAAAAACCCTGATAATTGTTAAAGTAAAAACCTCAAATTTTCTTCACTTCTTGGAGCTATTTTTGAAAGGTATTAGAAAAGATCCCCGTTGGAAAAATTAAAAAATGTTGATGCTCCACTTTGTTATTAATAGTCTAAGAGATCAAAACTGTAAATGAACAAACGCTTTGAAATTAAAAATATTTTTTAAGAAACGATTTTGTTCTTAAAAATTATATATTTATTGATGATTATAATCCAAACAAAAAATTCAATTATCTTATAAACAATGCGTTTTTTTATAACAATTATTTAAATAATTAGCGTAAAAAATTATAAAAAATCATTTTTATGTAACTTTAAATTGCTTAAAACGCATTTGTTAATTAACAATTTTAACCTCTTAGATTGTTAATAACAACGTGGAAAATCAACATTTTTTAATTTTTCCAACAGGGATCTTTTCTAATGCCTTTCAAGAATAGCTCCAAGAAGTGAAAAAAGTTTTTTCTAGTTTAACAGTTATCAGGGTTTTTATGAAAGTGTTAAACTTGTAATAATATTTAATTAACAAAAGCATATCTAATAAAATAATTACGGGAAAAATTTTTTTTCCATGGATTTTCGTTTACTCAAGTGTCTAGAAGGTATGTGTTTTTTTTTTAATTTCTTAATATTGATATTTAATGGGTTAAAATTGTTTTTATTGTTCAAGAGCCCGTGTGTGTCAGCGCGCGCGGAACGCGCGTCACCCGCTTTTAGTGCTAATTTAGCTTAAAATATTGATGGTAGAGTTTTAAGAGGTAGGACTTTCTTCATGAACTTTCCTCCCTCTTTAAAGATCTGTTTTCCAATGTTAAATATCTTTAATAGTTTCCGAGATATTGGCAAAAAACCAAATCCCCATTTTGTTTTTAATAAATTGTTTATAACTTTTGCAGTTTTTGCCGGCGCACCTTCAAATTTTTCGATAAGTTTCTGGATCATAATTTTCAGTGCCCTTGAAGAGAAATTCACTAAAATGGCAGATGTTGCATAGACTATACTCGATTAGAAGATACTGATCTCCATATGCATAAATTGTGTCACTAGTATTGTAGTGGAACACTAACAGCCTTTTGATTTGTCTTCTTTTATCTCATACTCTTATTAACTTTCCTCTATTCCGTCACGTTTCCAAAATTAATATATAAAGATTCTTTGTTTGTATCTTCCACTCATTTCTCTTTAGCGCACTTAACCAATTGTTCCCAGTCTTCTTTTTGTCATATATTCACGCTTTGCTGAATGATGATAAGAAGTTATTGCCACAATATATTTCAGTCCATATCAGTGCATTCAATATATATTTACAAAGGTTATTATTACATTGTTGACTTTATAGCACATTTATTGGTTTAATAATATTGCAATTCCGGAAAGTTCGACAGTTTTCCAAGCGAACAACTACGGAAACTGTTATTATTACGAACTGTTATTGCCACTAACAATAACTCTACACTTCAATAAAATACTGCCATCAGAACTTCTATATATCTGAGGTAATTACGTTGCTTGTTTATATCTAAACATATACGACATTTATTGATTAGAATAATTAATATTAAAGACGGAGAGATATGAAAGCGGGATTTAAACGAACTGCCATAGAGTTGCGTCTCTGTTTATTATTAATTACAAGTTCCTCCTATTCTCTGTTGGTAATTATATGTAATTATTTTAATATACCAACATAAAGCTAAGTGATTTCAAATGGAATTCACGTGGTAAGATTTGGCAGTCACAATCAAGATTATGGGAGGGATAATTTGCAACGTTTAAGTGAATTTAACGGCCTTAATTATGACGGCTCCATTGAAAACTTATTAACTTCACATAATAAAATATGAAGTAGACTTTCGTTACTTTAAGGTATTTTGTGATAAAGTTATATAATCCATAAGGACGCTTTAGTACATAGATATTTTTCATAAAGCCTCTGATACACGAAAACTACTATATATTGGGACTCAAATGTCGGCTCTGAATGAAGACGTCCAGATAGGATGCTTTTCTACTTATTCTTGCACTCTCTAGGGAAATAACAGGACCTCTGTTGCGAATATTTCAGTGGAAAATATTGTATGTCGACAGATCTACTTCATACATACTCAAGTATGTTTTATTTTTATTGAATTGACAAGAATGCGTTTCTGGTCGAGACGGATGTTAATCTAATTAAAAACGTAATAACACAAAGTGAATGGCAAAAAATAATTTTGTAAAAGAAAATTGAATTAAGGCATATAGCAATGTAATGAGTTTAATTGTGAGTTTTTAATAGAATTTCCCAAAAATAATTAAATAAAGCCGAAAACTTCATCTGAGAAACATTTCCAAGTAAAGACAACATTGTCTAATTAACAACTTAAGTGGATTTCAAAATAAATAATTTTTGCCGTTTCGCATATTAACTTTCAACTGGAAATATTTTGTTTTATACGTTTAATAATTCACGAGGTTTCACAATAAATGGCTGCCATTAATGTTAGGTTTTTTTTTTTGTTAGAATCTGTGAATCAACATGAAAGGTTGAAGGCTTGATTACTTTTGGGAACGAATAGGCAGTCAAGCTGGGGGGTATTTGTCACACAAACAAGTGAATATTCAATTCTGTTTGAATCAAAATTGACAGATTAAAGCCACTTTGACCACCACCACCACCATGTACGGTTGAAGTAACTTTCAGCTAACCTATAGGTAATTAACACATCTCAATTATATTGAGACTTTAAGTCTCTCAGTAATTTAACGTTCTTTGATGGGAAAGTGTAGACCGAGGTAAATTTGTGGATGTATTAATGACCATCGGAGCGTAAATGCTTTCTCATGTACCCCTAATAATGGTACTAACAAGAAATCTAGCATATGGTCTAGTGAATTACAGTCATAAAACTATTTATGCGGTCGCGCATGAAAATATTTTGTGTCAACTGCATCAACGTTAATTTAATTTTAATAAAACTAAAACAAAAGGAAAAATAAACTGTTGACATATGCTGGGAAACCTTGTAAATGTACGTGGCTTTTATGAAAAATGCAACCTCCTTAAAAGCTTTTATATTTGTAGCTCATTCAGTTTATTACATTTTCCTTAATTAATGTCCTTTGTTTGCTCTAAATTAATTCCATTTTGTGGTGGAGTTTTTGCTTCCGATAAAAAATACCTCAGGTGAATGATAAATGAAAATTGAAGCTGTATAGCTAGGAAATACCAGTGGAGTTTGGCAATTTATCACCCTGTTTATCTTTTAAATCAACACATGTGGTAAGGTTAATCTCGATCTGTATTCTACATCTCTACAAAAATATTTATCTTTAAGCAAAAACGGTAGGAGGATATTGCTTAATCCGGATTGCCAATCGTTCTAAATTCTTCAAGCGTTTTTTCATTTTAATTTCGAGCTTCAACTGGAAATGGGAGGAAATCCACAAAACTCGCCAGAATACAAAACAGATAAGTCTTTATATTGTTGCACACAAATAAATCTTCCTGGTTGTAAGAAAAGTGTCTGTTAATACAAAATAATAAAAGAGTTTGATTTACGCGCAACAGCATTTAGAAATGATTTGAGTTGATTTACACTTTAAAAGGAAGCCGACTCGGAACCAATTTGACAAATCCCGATAGATTAACAATTGAATTGGAATTGTATACTAACGAATAAAATCCCTCAACAAGCTGGTTTTATTGGCTTCCTAAGTCAGGATTCTCACTCAATTCTTCATTCGTCTGTGCAAAATTTTCTTACTTTCTGGGCAGTAGCGAAACGTTTTGTAGAAGTACAGTCGAACTTCGTTAATTCGAACCTTCGTTAACTGAAATTTTCGATAAGTCGAACAAAATCACTTGGCAATAGCGGCAAGCATGTAAATCTTATGGAATTTTTACTTGATAAGTCGAACTTCTATAAGTAGAAATTCTCGATATCTCGAATTAAAAAGCTGACACATAGATTTTATAAGTCGGAGGTTTCAACAGATTTCGTAAATATGTTACAAAAAAACAATATATCGCACTCTGTGATACGCAGTTTAATTCATTCTGTGTTAAAATTTCATATTGTGTGTGTGTATGTTTTTAATCGTTAGCATGCCGCCAAAGCGTATTTTGAAAACTTTAACATTAGAAAATAAGTACAAAGCCATAAAAGAAATGGAAAATGGTTCAAGAAAAAAGGACGTAGCTGTAAAATACAATATTCCACCAAACACGTTGTCTTCAATTTTGAAAAACAAAGAGTGGATTATTAAAGCAGTCGAAGATGGAGTTACTTGTAGAAACAGCAAACGTCTGAGAAAACCAGTATATAAAAATTTGGTTAGAGTAGTTTTTGATTGGTTTAAAATCGCCAGGCAACAGCACTTGCCCGTATCTTGTAGGCTAATTAAAGAAAAAGCTTTAGAATTTTGTCAGCAATTAGGGGAATCCAATTTCAAAGCAAGAACTGGATGGCTGGATAATTCAAAAAAAAAGGTAGTAAATAAATCCTGCTTTATAAATAATTTTAGTTTGTCATGATTGTTTTGATTTAGGTATGGTATTTATCAAAAAAAAGCATGTGGTGAAAGCAGTGGCGTTTCAAATGAAGACTGTGACAAATGGAAACGTGAAATTTTACCAACCTTATTAGAAAATTTTGAAGACCGAGATATATTCATTGCGGATGAGACAGGGCTATTTCTTAGATGCCTTCCAAATAACACTTTAACATTTAAAAATGAAAAATGCCATGGAGGTAAACATTGCAAAGAAAGGGTAACATTGTTATTAACAACAAATATGGATGGATTAGAAAAATTGAAAATACTTTTGATTGGTAAAAGCAATTCACCTCGTTGCTTTCGTGGTATTAAATGGCTACCAGTTACCTATAAATCAAATTTGAAGGCATGGATGACGTCACAGATTTTTGAAGAGTGATTGTTAACATTAGATGCACACTTTGAAAATGCCGGGAGAAAAATTCTTCTATTTATTGATAATTGTCCGGCCTACCCCGACATTCAACAAAAATTAAAATCTATTACACTAGCTTTTTCCCCTCCTAATATGACATCAAAATTGCAACCGCTTGATCAAGGTGTGATACATAATTTAAAATCATTAAACATTTAGAGGGAAACAAGAAATGCAACATTACATTGAAAGATTGTGTTGACGAAATAGCAAAAGCATGGAATTTCGATATAAAGTCTGAGACAATTGCTAATTGTTTTAAAAAAGCTGGATTCGGACAGTGTTCTACGTGGACGGAAGATGATGATATTCCTTTGATTTATATAAAAGAACATTTAAGAACTGACGATGAGGACAACGCTTCAGTGGAAAAAGAATTTGAAACTTGGTTTAGATTACAAAATGAACCAGAAACAGCCACCACTACTCTTAACGATTATATGCACGTGGATGATAATATTTTTGCAACGGGATCTCTCACTGATCAGGATTTTGTCGCGAATTACATTCCTACACCTACAACATCTGATGTGAACGAAATTCAAAGTGATGGTGAACTATTGGACGAAGAGAATTTTCAACCATCCTCTAACAAATTAACTAACTGGGCATTAAAAACTATATATCTTTATTGACAATCAAACGATAACACAATCGATGATATTTATAAAAGTTTTAGTAATATCGAGAGCTTTTTTGAAAGTAACGTTAAAAAAAATGGTACAACCATAAATAACAGAATATTTTAGTCCATAATTGATTCTTTTCTGTATTATTCAGTTGTTAAATGTTGTATAAATTGTTCTTCAGTTAATCGTTTTTCGTTTGATTAATTCGATAATTCGAAGTCTTGATAACTCGAGCTTTACATAATGGCACATCGTGGTTCGACTTATCGAAGTTCGACTGTATTTATAAATGTACGAGCAATAAAAGAAATTATGGAAAAAATAAATAAATTAAGGTGGCTAATTATGAAAATTATTATAATCGTTTTTTCCCCTCCTCTTCCTTGTTTCAAATAATATGATACATAATATATTTTGAAAGTGGCCTAAGTTCATTTAAGGGTTTGTGTTTCAATGCAATTAAAAATTTTCATATAGGAGGATATTAATGGATTATAGTACTGCTTAAGTGTATCTAAAGGTGTTCAATTTATAGTTTCTATTAAAATAATGGCGATTATTAAGTAAATAATATGCGTTTTCTTACCAAGAATGGAAATAATTGACAAATGGACTTAAGCCACTTTCAAAATAAACGGCTGATATAAAAGTTTTATTTTAATAAGTGAAAATTAAGTTCTAAATAGAGTCTAGCTAAGGTCTGTTATGTACTACAAGTATTTATAACTAGAATCTGAATAAACACTAGTAAGTGCTGAAACAGGAAAAAAGCAGAGTTTGCTAGATTCTAACCAGTACATAATTTCTTTGTTATTTATAACCTAAGTAAGTACTTTTATGTTCTGATATTCAGAGCCTGACGAGGTCTTAAATTTCGACTCGGGCTAACAAGAGTTTCAACAGGAAAATTTCACGTCACAAAATTGAGTCGCAATCTATATAGAATTCTATATAGATTGCGAGTCAATTAATTATTCCCTCCTAGAATCTAAAATCATCGAACTTAAATTGTGTCAGTAATTCATTATATGTCACGATGGGTAGAAGCGGCATTATGGCACGCAACCACTCATAATAGTAGCTTGTATTATAACGATTATAATAGATTAGTTTTTAATGGATTGTGTCCTTTATTTGAACCGTGTACTCTTAATAGAAAATTTTCGATCTCTTATGTGCTCTACTAAACCTCCAATTTTCCCATTTACTTTATCTGTAGAGAGATAAGTATTAAGATAGTTTATCCGTTGTTGCCTCTAGGGTGATTCAGTGACCTTATTCTTAACTCCTCCATATTTATCTCTTCCATTAGATATCCTTTAAAGCTCCGACATTTTTCTATTCTGCTTCAACTTTATTTCGTAAAACACGTTTACATGTCAACTGGTTTATTAATTTTTGGTTTTGACAGGGTGTACGTTTAAATTTCACTTGAAGATACACCGGATATATTGTAAATCGTGCACAGTACACGCGGACGAGGACGTTAGACTTGATCTCAACATATTTAGCCCGTAATCAAAGCAAAATCAAGTCCACAAATACCGACTGCTTTGTTTAAGCTAATAATTGTACATTCTTGATTGTTCTAATTAAAAATACGTTATATGATCCGATATTCTAATATTAATGCTATGCTTGATTGCTTTGAAGTACTTAATCCAAACTACATGAACTACAGTCGATGGAGTAGCACAGACTTTGTTGTATTGTTGTTGAAAGATAGTCAAGTCTATTGAGAAGTCTACCAATAAATCCTTGCTCAGAGACGGAAAGCTTTTACCATCGGAATGCGGTGCTTGTGTCTCGTCTTTTGCATGTTCAAGAGGTGTGGCCACTCTAGCTTACATACTTGTCTGACATGTTCTGTTATGGCCGTAATTGATCTTATGTTTCGAACAACGTTTGCTCAAATTTATGACCGTGTACATTGATTTCCGATCCAATCGGTGCTCTAATTTCTCAATGTACCACCAATTAGCTAGATAATGGTTGAATTTAAGATACCGCTTAAAGCTTATATATTTTAGACCACAAATAGGGTCGATAATGCCGAAGAATTAGAGAAAATCATTCACTGAGTAAATCGGAAATTTATTTGTATAATGATGTTCCCTGTGGAACCTGTTGAGTCTCAACCATATGTGTCGACAAGGTTGAATCGATATAATAAACGACAATGTCGTTGATATTATTAGAAATGATTTTAGAAAAATAACTAAAAACGAAGCCTTTTGTAGTTGAAGTAAGTTTAATTACACAATAGCACCTGTTACGACGAAAACTGTATAAAAGTGTTTTTTCTACAATTCAATTATTTCTATCCGTATATTTTGAATAATGCACGTTTTAATTAAAACTTGTTCCAATTTGTATTATAATTTGATAATGTGAACATCACACCTAATAATGGTGGAAAATATTTGAGTTTGCCGCAATGGTTGATCAACTTTAATGAAATAATACAGTCTAAATTGGCCGACGTTGACTAAAAAATTGAGAACTTTATTAAGAAGATAATAAGAGCGATGGAAGTTTTTCAATTTACAAAATTTTGTTTCAGTAGAAACTCGTCTCGAATTTCTGATTATCGTTATAAATAAGTTTGAATTGATAAATGTAAACGGTCTGAGGACATTTACCGATACAATTTTTATGCCAGTTGTTGATTTGATTATGGACTTGACTAAATTCCGATATAAACTAGACAATGATTAAACCTGTACAGTTAATTTTGTCTTGTCGACAGATACGGAACAAATAAGAAGAATAATACAAATCAAGTTTACAGAAGCGACTCCCTAGAGCAACAACTTCGTATCTACAGACATTTTATTATGTCATATTTTCTTTTTCATAATTCGAGTGTATAAGAATTTGCAGAGTAAATACGTTGTTGTAGGCAATGTTGCTGCAGGACATCGTTCTTCGATTACAAACTTCTAGCCAAATACGATAGTATTTCAAAATATTAATACTATTTTATCTCTCAAATAACTATAAAAGGCAGTAATAATAAGATAATGAACATAACATCCTGCAACTATAAGATTGGATTTTATCGGTTTGCTGCTGTGTTTCTTATCTGTTCGCCGGCCCCCTACATTCGTAATTTAATTTAGATTGTTTTTATGTTTACTAAGAAACTGGAAACTTCCGTAAAAGCTAATGCCTGAAGAGGTGGAGTGGTTTTGTAATTAATCTATTTAACGAATGATAAAATTCTTGTTTTGAATTGCTAGAGATACGAATTGCCTTGAGGTGTAATATCTGAGACTTCTTTGCAATAACTTTGAAAACTATATCAAAGGAGCAATTTCAACAGTTAATACAAGCAATTTTACACATAAAACAAACTTCCAAAACGATATGTAGAATTTAAATAGACACGTGGATAGAATCTAGTAAGAGGATCTGGATTAACATTCTATAAGGCAGTCGAATTTATTCGATCTTGTTACAAAAATGGCAAAAAATACTAAAATAAATAAGCCTTAGAAAGTCTATTAATAATGCCAAACATGAGAGTTCTGCAAAGTTCTAACTCTGTTTTGAACATTACATAGTCTCATTTATACGAAAACAATGACCTGTAAGCGGTGCAAAATATATCCGAAGACAAATATCTGCAATGAAATGCTATTGGAATGAGGTAATTGGGGCAAAACGACTATCTTAAGGAACAGTACAAGTTCGCTTTCTTAAGCCACTTTTGTGGCTTTATGAATAAATTACGGAAACGGAAAAGAGTATAATGACTTCACTTCAAAGCTTTTATAAACCCCAAAGCAAACCAAACACGATCATGTAGTACTTGATTCATCTTTGATGATATAAGGCAAACGAATCTTAAATGTAGGGAAAAGAGGCAAGCGAAGAAAGCAACAGAGACAATCACTTGTTATTGTTAGTAAACAACGGGGCTCCGAGAAATTATTAATAAATTGTTAAAAGCCCTCTACATTGTGGTTATTTGGTTTGGTAGACATTTGAGATTATCAACTACGTAAGAAATCTTTAGGGACACGTTATCGATTGAACATCGAGAGTATAATTCTACAAAATGCGTAATTAAGTTTACTTTGTAGTATCATTAATGATCAACAAACATTGCGGCTATTCTAACATACTATTATTCATTCTAGATCTACATGACTGAAACAAATAATCTTAATTACAGTTGCTACTCACAGATTTAGTTGATTACCATTGTAAATTCTGTTTGTAAACTTTATAATTATTTTATCACTGTTGAATTTAGTACATAATTGTTGTTGACCTACACTCGATTCTAGTTGACGGTACAGTCTCTAGTAAATGTGATGAGATACTCTGTTTCGTTTATATTATCATTGTTTCTACAGAATCTCTGGTTAAGCTCCTGTTGTTCTTTTTTTTTGCCTTACAGTCCTATGTTGGAATGAGTGTAGTTGACTTGTTTTGGTGGAAAAACCCCAACTTTGATTGTTAATCAGCGATTTTGTGACAAGTCGGATTTTGAGATTTAACAATTCTACGGTTGGACGACTTGCGTCAAACGCTTCTACAAGGCACTGAATTATTTCAGTTGGCAGGATAATTGTGAAATTAAAAGAAAAAACAGGGAATGAACGAAGCGTACAGTGATGTTGAACGACATCTGATACAGCTTTAAGCGTACAATCGTCAAATAAACTTGTCTATTTTTACAGTCAACTATCGGTGTCGCTACCGTTATGAATTATTCCTGCATCACTCGAATAATTCTAGAGAAATGTCTGTACAGCTCTCAAAAGCATCTGGAATTTTAATTAAACTGTGTGTAATTTTTGAGATATACATCCCTGAATCGTGTCTGTTTATTATATTTAGGAATTCGTTAGATATTTAACGTAGGCGTTAGGGAACTATTACAGAAATATTTCCAACGGAAATTTGTCTAAAACTGTTATGTGGGGACACATAGCCGATAGTTGACCGTCAACCGAACAATGTCCCGTTGGAAAGACGCTTCATTTGTCAGCTAGTTTCAATCAATCTTCTCGTCTGCTTGTCTGCCACATATTGAATCACTTTTAACGTTAAATTGCTTGCAACTTTTCAGACGAGACAGAAGCGGCTGTAGACTTTTGGGGACAAGAGACTAATTATTTCCAAACTACAAATATTATTGGTATATGGTTGAAGACTGTTTCATTAGGGGCCCTGAAGCTAAATCATTTGCCTTATGGTAAATGCGCATGTGAGTCTAGAAATGTTGTGTCTGTGGAGAAATATAGCCAATATAAAGTTTAAATTCGGACGGGTTATTTATGTTATTTATATCATCAAACCACCTACTGATTTTAGTGAATTTAACATTATTATAGTAGCCTTTGTTCAAGCTTTTCGCTATCGAATTCATTATTATTAAACTGTCTATCAACAAGTCAATCTGTACGTACAAAGTATAACAACCTCATTTCATTGATAATTACAAAATGTTAATAATAAGGATTTAATGAGAAGGAATTATCAGTATAATACTAATTAAATGAGCAGTTGCCACATTATTTCATCCAGCTAATCTTATCTTGGAAAATAAAACCATTTATTAAACGATTATTTGTTATCAAAAAACTAAGAAATCACAATTCCACACACCGCAGTAGTTACAGAAAGTACAGCTTGTCAAATCTAGTATTGCGGGTGAAATAGTCCCGCCCCTAGTTGCGTGGTAGAAAATTTGATGCATGTGACTAAAGTATAGTGGAATTTATTTTAAAATACTACAAAACCATAAAACTATTGCCGATTCATTTCTACACATTGCGAGAACCTATATAGGGATTTCGCCCAACCCCTCTGGTTTCTTTCTCTTTTTTTCACATTACAATGTTGAGATGGTGAGACTGTCAGCTTTACCAGTTGTCACATCCTTTGCAAAATAGATACAGCCCATGCCAGAGGTCCCAAACAATGAAAGTAAACATTTTTCAAAGAAACACTACTTTCATTCTTTTAAATCTTCCGTAATAGGGGATTTCTACTAAGTTCCAAGAAGGTAGTCAAAAAAGAAATGAGTTTGAGAACCACTGGTTTGCCGTTAAAAGTATCCCATTTGCGACCCAACCATGTGGATTGTGTTCTCTCACTTTAATCATAAGACTCTATTGAACAGAAGAAGAAGCATAACACAAAACGTGTATTTGGAATGAATTTTATGAGGGAGTAGTTACGTCTTTCTTGCACTTTATGACATTGTAGTATTTTTAAATAAATTCCACTATACATTCAACAGCAAAAGTATTACTGTAATTTTTTCATTTGTGTATAGATTCCCGTACGATCCATATCGTCTACAGCAATCGCATAATCACCCCTTAAATTATTATAGATACATAAACCACTTAATGACTATGGAAACAATTATAATTATATAATAAGTATGATTTAACTGATCTATAAATACATTGTTTTTATTCTAAATAATTATATCCTACAATTCAAAAAACAGAATTCTGTCACAGAATGTGCTTTCGAGTGCCTTATATTTCCATCTCTATATTCCGAATACTTTCTCACTTCTTTATTTGCGCATCCCTTAAAATTTTCAACCGCAATGCTAGATTTGACAAGCTGTATAGTGTGTTTCCGAGGGGGTTCTCTAAACTGGGGGACGGGGGATTCTACTGAGATTGAAGTAATTCACCAATAATGTGCAGTGAGGTGCGAAAAACACAGTGAGATCAATTCTCAATGGTAGAAAAAATCTCATTTTTCATCTATAATACCGCCTAGACAATTGTTTATTTATTTTGATTCGTTAGAACGTGATTTTTTCAAAGTCTTATCGTAAACATTATAGTATTACACTTTACAACTGACACACCCGGACACACCTCCCCTGAGGAAATTAGCAAAAACAAGCCATATTTCGGAACACAAGCCAACTGATTGTTGACAAATCTGATTGGTTTTTGGGTGTAAGTTTTACTGAATTTGGCTCTCCATTTCATCTTTTGGAATAACTGAGGAAACAGATATAAAAAGTTTATCGATCTAGCAGTCGTCGTTAGTAAATCAGACGGCGAAATCCAGCAATCTTCTCTCATAATGTTAAAATCACACCCTACTGTAAGACAAAAGGCACATTCATCAAGGGCACATGGCCAATGATTGCGACTTAAACAGTTTCAAGTCAATAAGGTTAATCCGAAAATTTGTTAATTTCCCATAACAGAACTTATAAATTTGCATCCAAAAGCTTTGTATAAACGCGTAAAAAGAAATAATTTCAATTTAACAAAGTGTATTAGAAAATAAAGTCGTAAAAAAATCGTAATAACTTCAAGTCCTAAGTAGGAATTTTTGCTCAAGAAGCCGCGGTCTGAAACCGACTGCTAGTTGAATAGAACAGTGGAAAAAAGTTTAGAGCTCGTTGATTTCTTGTTAAAATAGATAATCGCCTTGTACTTGTTTTGCGATAAATGTACCACCCAAAGTTGATAGTATTACACTATAATTCCATTTATTACTAACCCAACAAGTTTGATCGTTCCCACAATATAGGCATTTTCTATTCATAATCCTATAGGGAATCTTGACGGTTCGATTTACATAGAACTTCCTAATCACTAAATACATTATTAAAATATTCTAATTAGATTTTGGTTAAATTTATTGGATTTCAATATAATTCTGTAATCTTAGACATCGAACAAATTAACACTAAAGAATTCAGATCAAGATTCGCATTTGAATTGGAATCGGGCCGCTAGGCGAATTGCATTATTAACAAATTGGATCAGTTGAAAAGTTGCATACCGCAGAAAAAGGAGAATTTACGAGCGTGTTCAGATTCGTTGCGCCGGAAATTCTAACGACAAGCAGATATATGGGCCACATTTCACTTGATTCCATCGCACATTAATTTATCAACATCCAAAGTCATATTATTCGTCTTATACGCTTCCTTAAATTATCTCGAAATACCTGAGTGTATAAATGAGATTGCGCCAGATGTTTACGGATATTTTTTTGTGGATATAAGAAGAAGCGAAGAGTTTTTATTGAACAACAACTTAATGTTAATCTTGTTCGTTAATTAGATCTTCGGAAGTTGTTGTTGACAACGTTTTTGAGAAGTTCAACTCGCCTGCCGGAAAACAAACAAACACAGATTTAGGTTGTTACTTCGGATTGACATCGGAAATTGTAAGACTCAAAGATTACAAGAACACGATGCTTGTTGTTTATTTATTAATTCACTGATTTATTGATAATGAGCGTTAGATCAAGACCGATCACTGATAGGAGCTCTAATGTTCCTGTTCCATTACGAGAATTATTAAATGGATGAACAGGATATATGATGGATTATTTACATTTATCGTACATCGTATAACGGAACATTAAACAACTTTCTTCAGAATTATAATAAATTTAAAACGTAAACTCCCCCTTTAGGCTTTTACATAATTGGGGTAACAAAAAAACGCCTAACGCCCATCTTCACATTCATCTTCTACCATTACCGAAATTGGTGTAGGGCTTCATTAAAAATTTGTACAATTTTATATGATTATTTTAGTGGAGTACCGAAAATTTCCAATAATTTTTGCCTCAATCAACTTCCTTGGCGTGATTTCCATGAATACGAAGCGAGATAATGGTAAAATATCCAGAGATTATTTGTAGAACGATTCTATATCGTTCTTGAAATACATATTCCATTATAGCTTATGATATTATATATATATTTCCTCCAAGGAAGCTCTGTTATTATCTGTTGCTATTGGAAATTTCAGTCAAGGGCAAATTTATGATTATGTGAATCTTTTATAGAATCAACCGTGTGCTAGATACCCAGAGGTTAGTTGGAAATAAAATTAGTGCAACAAGAGAGTTGTTTCTTCTCAGGAATGATTAAATCAAACAATTTAATTCGAATAACTGAAAGTAGTGATTCTTATTTTTTGTTGATTTTATTTTATAACGTTCTTTGATAACAAAAAATCTATAATATATTGCACGGACAATAACAGCTTACATCGGCGCTCACATTTGGGACTTGAAAGTTTGCAATAATCCCACAAGTTCACCTGAAATCCCCTTCAGAACTGGCTTTAATCCGGATTAGGATATAACCCAAGCAAAACTACGCGGCATGTCACGATTTTTTTGTTACATCGACAGTCATTTACAATTAGAAGAATTCATACTGGTACAAAGACCTACAGATATCATCGATCGCGACAAAACAGATTTATTCCAAACATCGATATAATACGGAAACTAAGTCCTTTGTCGGTGCTATAACGCTTCCAGATCTCTTATCTCTCCATATATTTATCTAACAATAAACTATAATGAAACATTGATATTCAAATAAACTATTTTTGGGCGTTATGATATTTGAACAATACTTTATTAGAATGGTTTCGTTAAAACTTCAACATTCTCCATGAATTATTTATGTCAGATAAATGATAAGGTGATTATGGCAACAATGGTGTTACCTCGGGCAACAGGTAGCTGAATTTAAAATTGAATTGAAAATATATTCAAACTTTGTCCATATTTCAATTGAATTTTGTTAAATGTGGCCGAAATCTATGGTTGTATTTCCGATGAAAATTCGCTTACAGCACCGGCCAAATTGATAACGTGATGGTATTTCCTGGCGCCTCCACCATTTCTCGGATGTTATTGAATTATGTATGATTTTTATGGAACAATTAAAATTTACACGAACTTTATAACATTGTAAATCGCCCTAGGATTCCATAAATAAACGAAAATGAACGGGATACCCTCTCTATAGTCGCTGTATAAATTTGATAGAATTCTTTGCCTGTTATATAATCCAAACAATGCTTCCGACTTTTCCATTTTCACTTCTCTTTCTTCTTACAAGACTTATGAGAAAAATAATGGTGATTTATGATTTGTGGCCAACTTTATACGTGTCTTCCCAGTTGTATTCTCTCTTGTGGTTGACCTAATTAGTAATAACTAATTGTAAAAGGTCAAGGTTTGCTCTTTTACACTTCTTTACAAGTTTTTTTTAATATCTGCGTATCTCACAGGCCACCGCATTTCTGTTTCTCATTTTGGACTATCTGGCAGCTTTTACCGCTTTTATTTGCCTAGAAAAAGCTATCAGAAAGACTCATTTATAGCAAAACTATTGTTGAGAATCCTAATCGAGAACTCTACTTTGTTGAAAGTTAGTCAATTTTGTTGTAAGGCTTCTCGCGAACATTGTAATCCCACAACGATAAATATTAACAAAATTTACTTCACAAACTGAATAATTTAAAATTGTTGTTCTCAAGCAATTTATAAAGCTTGCAACTCAATTTGTTTGGAATAAACTAAAGATTAACGAAAAACCGACAAAACTAATCCTGCAAAATAAAACAAACTGATAATAATCACTCTTATCACACCAACCAATAACTTATGTAAATCAGGAAATTAACCTTGTTGGTGGTCGAAATTGGTTGATTATTTCCAAAACAACTATAATAAGATCGTTAGAGAAATGGGCGAATTAAGTGAACGCAATAGAACAACAGCCGTCTACGTGGAATGATTACAGCTTGCAAATGGAAACGTGGTCGGAGGCTTAATGTATTATAAAGGTTCGCATTAGAGCAGAACAGCCAGTAAACAAAGGGCCGCATACAGAAAGTTTGATTGAAGGACACGGAAAACCTCTCCAAAAGCAATAAACTTCTAGTGGTTTTATTATTATTCAGTTATCAATCAGTATCGTTGAACTTTGACTTACTTACGCCTTCAGTCGCACATCTTCACATGATTCACAAAAAAATACATAAATGTAACGAACTCTAACAGTCTAAATTTAACTGCAACATTTGATTGGTTATAGTAACTAAAGGGGAAGGCAGGTAAGCGTGAATTTTGAAAAGCTCCTTAGTTTAGTTTATGTTTTGCTTTCTAGATATCGAAGCAGCAGTTTACTTTGAAAGGCCAATACACGACTCTTGTTTTTGGTTCTCTACTTATTGATTTATGGAAATTTACAAACATACTGCAGAATAAAACAATGTGCTCTGTTGAGAATTGTCGAAATACAGTTAAACGATTAATAATTGTAATAATCAACTGACTTTTGTTACAATTCCCTCAAGCTGCTGCCATAAATTTCAAATGGCTTCAATCAATTCTCATATTTTCCGACTACAATGCAATTCCCAAATTGCCTGCATTTAACCGCTTTATTGATTAATATTAATCGCTTTTTCTATATAAGTATAATGAGCATGCAAATGCAACGTTAGCTATTTCCGTTTGAGACAAGAAGCAAACTTTTATAGCTCTGCATTTTTCACAAACTTCACCGTTACATTTCCTTTGTTCGAAAGCAAACTTAAGGGATGAAAAACTACCCGTCATGTACAACATTTCCCCTTTTTATCGATTAGATAAACAAACCATTATATTTCTCTAGATAGTACAATTCAAACACGTGTACTATACACGAACGTTAAGTTGCACAACTCACCTTTAATAAAATCCACAGCCATTTCTAATCCGTACGTATCTTTATCACAATCATCCAATATATGTGCACCTAAGGTTATATTCGGTAATAATGGATCCGGTGATAGATTTAAACGATCCAACGTATACAACATCGCTTCTAATGCTTGGATACCGCCTTGTGGCATTACCGGACCACAGGTGATCGTATCCTCACGTTCGTGCACCATCATTAGACCACCTAAGACTAGATCGCCTTCAACGACAGCTTCCTTCTTCACAGGCCATAGTATCTCTTGATTGTCGTGACGATGTCGTAATTTATGATGTACGGTTGGTATAATTATCGGATTTGTTGTTAAATTGATTTCACGATATGTATTCGTATCGAAATTGTTCTCATCTAAATAATGATAATTCAAATGATTGCGATATTTGTGATGATTATGGATTCGTTTACTATTAACAATAATTATCGAAATAATTATAATATAAATAAAACCGTACATCGTGTTATTGTCACTGTAATTAAATTTGAATTTTATGTTCACTTTTAGTCGGTTAGCTTGTTAGGGAATTGATGGGTTGTCATTTGTTGCCTGAAAAAATACTTGTTTCAGAAGAAAAAAACAACAAGCACTTGAATTGATTGCTCTCGCCAACAGCCATAAATCAAAAATAAAATTCTCTACAAGAAAATTATAAAATTTTATTTCAAATTTGGGTACTTTATTGTCTAAGAAGTAGGTCAAAATTTTCTCATTATTCCTAATTCTAAATTAATTGTATCGATGGTTGTTAATGGAGAATCTATAATTCTTAATAATGGATGAAACTCGGCCTAATCAATTTATCTGTAAACAAGGGAGAGTAATGATATCCCAGCGAGACTGGCTAGACCGGGAGCGCTTCGACAGGGGCGAAGAGATAAATTCGAATGAATCCTGCATTACCAGACAATTTCGGATTAGAGACAATAAAGTTGGACGTGTTTGGAAAGAACGAAATATACCGCAATTATTGAGCTTTTCCGTATTGGAACAATGAGCGTCCTAATGATTGCCGATGAAGATGCGAACAGAATGACCTGAAGATTTTCTTAAGATTTGTAGAGAATTTCATTTTTTTCATCTCTTTCAAAATAGAAAATATAAGTTACCTCATTTTTTTTCAATTCAAATTTAATCCAACAACTTACAAATTTTCATGATCTGTAAGATTTTCGATAACTTTCAGTAACGATTCAAGTTCTAGTTGCGATATAATTACGCGGCAAATTACGTTCCGGTATATCCTGATAGATATCACGTCGATAGAACGTAGCTAACTAAAGCTTGAAGTGGTGCTGGCTGGTTGTGCGAATGAATAAAATTGGAAAGACAGGAGTGGATGCGCTCGGCTAGACTGCGCGGTGCCACTGTATTTCTCTGATATAAAATTGGGGCGTGTACAGCTACATTAAACTTCTCAAAACTTTATAAAAATTATCAAAACTATTATAATTGCAACACCAAATATGTACCCCTGAGATTTACAACGTTTCTTTAAGATAAAGTTATCTGTTAACGCTAGAACGCAGACACATCTGACGCCGATTGTTGAAAAGTTTAGTTGTTATTGTAAATACGTGACATAAGCTTGTATTCTTTCTTGAAATGTGCTGGAAATGTTCAGTGAAAAACTCGCTTTAGTTGCCTTTTAGAAACGATATTGTTCAGTTTGTTCAACTTGTCAATCAATAATAATAAGGGATGAGCAAACAGCTACACTCAAAAGGGGAATCCATACAAATGCACATATTTCACATAGATTTGTTTCTTTTACTGCCTTTAAGAATTTCAAGCTTTCGACAAAAAAAAAGTCACAACACTTGATTGTGTTCGATCTTTCCTTTGAATTCGTTGTTGAGTCCAATATCCCACACTTTCTGGGTTTATAAAACTTCAACAATTGTCATCAAGGGTTCAAGCTCCTTGCTTTCCAAAATTCTTATGATTGTTCGATATTTGAATTATTTTTCTTTCAAATGCAACTGTAATAGATGCGACGATAAATCTGGAGCTTTCGTCTCGCTTTGTGCTATAATTTCCGGTATTTTCTTAAGATGGACTATCGTTCTATCTTACTTGTCTTGTTCATGATATCTGTTCCCAATGTACGCCTTTCTTTTCTCAAAAACACTTAAAGAACCAACGTTAATACTGACTGATCGAAATTTACGTCAAATAGAAGAAGACTTAAATTTACATGAAGATTGTGGGTCACCACAACGTTTGATGCAATCGTTACAAGAAAATTTACGTTCCAATCTTGTAAGGATTGTTGGAAAAATATTAGAATAAATGCAATAGTATCAGAGCAATAAAGCAGCAGTCTACGTTGTTGCATAAGTAAGTAGTCGTTGAATATTATGAAATTGTAGGAAAATCGTTTGAATGTATTTCTATGTTGTATTGTCCACAAGAACAGCTTATTATATTTGCAAATATACATAGGTACAATTCATGTTAGTTTCATATTATTCTGAATTATTTCCAACATGCAATACAAGCAATTGTTGCAACAAACTATACAAATTCAGAAAATTACAGTATGAATTACATAATCGTATGTAATGTGAAATGTGTTGAAATAAAATTAGCTACAATTGTTTAACGGATCAATATTAGAATTGTTGCACTTTTTGCAACAGTTTAGCAACTACAGTTGCAACTATTAACCACTATTCAGTATTTGTAAAGTTTAAATTAAATTAACGGTTTCTAATATTGAAAACCGGTTGTAATTTTGGTGGATGCGCCGGGTAGCGATCGTATAACTTTCAAGTTGATGTTGAAATCTATCAAATTCGCCTCACTACGACCATTTTGTTAATCAAAGCAAATTTTCATTCTACTTGTATAAAATTTGCCACATTGTCTAGTTATCGAATTTGTGAAATCGATCGCGCTAGTCTTCAAACCAATCTCATTTGTACTCCTATGATAAATTGGCTACTAAATAATTCGGTCATTAAACGAAAACACCTGTCTAATTTTGTGTCAGTTGTTCGCTTAAAAGACATCCTTAAGAACCAGTTGAGTTTGTACTGGGCGCAGATGGGGTAAATGGCTCAAATGGATTATAACGTCTACTAAAAGGTGTAGTAGAATATTTGTAGATTAGCTGGATTTGATAGATAGGTTGTCAAATTCGCTTCTTCTATAAAATTGGTCAAAATTGAAAAGGATTACGTAGAGGATTTGCAATTTTTTTCCTTGCACTTTGAATTTTCTAGTATTGTCAAACTGCCGGCTTCGCAAAAAGTTCTAGAAAAAGTATGCAGCTCGGAGTATTTTACATTATATGAAAACTTCCATAAAGCTGTGTTCACACAGATGATTGGATTAGACTCAAGTCTGCGTTATAAATTGTAATTATATCGTAAGATTTTAATAGACAACAAGCGATAAGGTTACGCTTGCCAGGTAAACAAAGCAGTCGCTAAACTCTGAAAGTATATATTAATAAGCAAGATATATTAATACCAGACCAATGAAATGTAGTGCCTGTAATTATTGCCTATTGATGGGAATATCCTGGCGAAGGCGTGAAGGTGTACTGATTCTACTAACGAGTAAGTTCTATAATATACAGGATGTTCCAGGTAACAGTTTCACTTCAAATATCTCGTTTGTTTGTGAATTGAAGTGGAAACGTATCTGCATTCGATACGATTTTCTTTCTACCTATTCTGGAAATGTCAAAACGTCATATGAGATCTAGAAAGTATTAGGATACCAATCAACCAGCTTGATATGAAAATTTTTTTTTTCTTTTCAAAATTTCGAATTAAAAACTGTATTTCAAATGAAAGACGTTCCAGTTTATCGCGCAAAATTCACCGGGCGAATCGCACTTCCCCCATTTACTCTTTGAGTGGCAAATGGAAAATTTTTAAAAGAAAAAAAATATCAAACTCATTTGAAGTGTTCATCGCAAGTGATTGATCTTATCTAAAGTTTAGACATTTCCAAAATAGGTAGAAAAAAAATGTGTCAATTAATTGAAGTATAGTCATTAAAGTATAATTTCCTCAGATACTTTTCCACTTCAATTCACAGACAACCAAGATATTTGAGACGCAACTGTAAGCTGGGACACACTGTATTGCATCACACCAGTGCAAAACGCATTGTTTTTTGAACACAGTTCACGAGATTTTTCAAGTTCTGGAAAACACATGAGATTATTATGTTTAATTGTAAGACAATTTTGAGCAGAAATCTCAGTTATGTTTTGATGTGGTCCGAAGAAGACATGCTGAATTCCATACACGGGCCAAGTGTGGCAGCCACATCAGGCCCGTGGCACAAACGTAACCTATCTAAAGTTAAGTGCACACACAGCTACTTTTGCTACGCTGTAGCATAAAAAACTTGCAACTTTAATAAAGCTTCGTGTGAATAGGTCCGCAACCTGTAAAGTAGCGCCTGCAGCACGGTTGCTTGCAATATTTTAGAGTTGCGCGCAGTTTCAAAAGTAGCCTAGTGTGAACGGCATTTCTTACGAGTTGCAGCCGCAGTAAAAAATATCAAATCGGTTGAAACTTTTGCAGCGGTTGCGGGTGCAGTTTTTCGTTGAAGACTAGGGAGAAAATGTTGGTACACAATTTTTCACTGTAATAATAATATTAGTAAAAGATGAGAGAGAAAATTAGAATATTAATAGAAAACTTTTATTTTTTTTTAGACCTTTGATACTTATTTAACATTATTATGCTGCGTCCATTAAAATGAAAAAATCGAAAATTTGAGGCAAAGTGGCCCATCCAAAAAAAAAACTCATTGATATTTTTCATTGTGTATTTTTATTTTCACAATTAATTATTAAATATTGAATAAACGGATGGTTCTTTTTACCCCTCTTTATATAAGAAATTGCAAGAAAGTTTGGCCCCATATTTTTCTGAAGCTTTGAAAATTTGAAAGGGACCACTTTGCTCTTCCCTCCCCTATCTGTCTTCTTGTTAAAATAAATAATAAGAAGATAGATTTCTGACAGTTTTCAATTTATTTATATTAAATACTACTATCATCATTATTATTATTATTATTATTATTAATGATAATAGTAGTATTATTAATACACGGTCCACAATCTTCAACGATACGAACACGACAACGGCGCAAAACAAACTAAAAATGTCGCTGCAAATGCTGCATTTGATGCAAAAGTAGCTTGTTGTGTGTGAATACTGTCGCAACCTTTTATTGACCTTGCAGTTTTTACGAGACAGGTGCAGTGTAAAAACTGCATCCTGCACTCTACTTTGAGGATATGTGTGAACACAAAACGCAACTTTTGCAGCTGCAACTCTAAAACTGCGCTGCAAAAGTAGCTGTGTGTGTACTTAGCTTAACTATGTTTCCTGTTTAGGTGAAGGTCTGGAAACCACACCAGCCGGTGGTATCCTAATTTGACTTGATTCGGCTTCCTACTAAGGCAACGGCTTGCAAGCCGTTCTCTTTCGGTTCAATTTGTTTTTGTAAATTCTTGTGTTTGCTATGACTTCGTCCTTCATCGAGCATGAGGGAAGTAAATTATCAGATCAATAAAGTTTTTCTATTAATGAAAGCCAAGTCAAAGCCAAGCCTTTATTTTATTCTTATAGAAAACTGAGAGAGCACTAGTCATTTAAAATTTCTACGTTGTAGTTACAAATAATTCCTCGTCGAGATATTGTACAAAAATTTCTTCGCTATTAAAAGTTTATCTACATTGTAGAAGTTTGTAGCAAGAGATAAGTTATGGTTCGATGAATCCTAACGTTTATGTCTCGGAAACCAGAACAGTCACGAGATAATAATCGAAAAGAATTTGTAAACTTAGCAATAAATCTCACATTCTTGGGGTTGGAAGGTGATTCTCGTCCCCGACCATAAGAAAACTGGAATTGGTGCTTATTTACTCGATGTTCTTTTTTACCAGTCAATTGTAAATACGATTGCTTAAAGTTGTTCTTTTTTATTTTGCCTCTAGCTGTAAATGAATAGCCTCTGTTTCAGTCGTTTCAAAACGCGGATATTTACAATTATAAACATTTGTATATCAGTTAATTGTCTATTTTCTCACATAAAAGAGGCAATAATTTTTTTCTTTATGACTTTCTAAAATCTCTGATTTTCCAAGTAGTTTTTATTTTCTTTCCAGATTTCTAATCATCAATCAATGGATGAATCTGTGTACGTCTTGGTAAATGTAGAAGTAACAGAATATCGCTCAATAAACGAAAAAGATTTATACGAAATTGTTTCCTATTTCAAAGTTCATCAATCGCATGAGACAGAAGCATTTTTCACTTTTGATTCTCCAGTCACTGTAGTGAACAATCTGAGCCAGTTCTCGATGTATAATATTCAAGACACGTAAATGGTAAAATATTGGATTCCTTATCAATACAACGAAACCGAGTCGGAAAATAAGACTTGATGTCAGCTGGATTTCACACGTTACTAAACTTGGTTTCGTCTTGGTGGATATATTTTGCCTTGGTTTGAGCCTTGATTTCAGCTTGGTTCGATTATGTTATAGTTCACATTTTCGATGTCTATTCAAATCGACCATTTTACTTTTTACCCGGACATATACTTTCTTATCCGAGTAAATAGTGTCACAAATTGCAATTGAGTGAGCCATTAATAGTGATATTACATCCAGATAAAACCGGTTGAATACAGAACAAGTTTTCTTCTAGTCTTTAACCGACTAGAGAAATCGTGATTTCAAGTTGGAAAACATAGTGAAATCAAGTTGAAACCAAGTTCAATTTTTCGAGTCGGGAATATATCGGTGTTTATTTTCATTCTTGACTCAAATATTCCAGTTCTTAGTGAAATTCATTCAGTTGGATTCCTATTATCTCACATTTATTTATATGGACGAGCAAAAATGACTGAATAATGACAAGATTCGCGTGAAATCACTACATTGAAGTTTCATAAATAGGCGTTAAGCTTGTTTTGAAATTTATGGGGAAGAAAATTGTCAACAAAACCGGTCGATTTTTTCAATTTATTGTTCAATTCAAATTTCAATTTCAGCAAGTTTTACTATATTGTGGGACGCATCTTTTAGTGACACTCACACTCTCTATGATTGTGTCATTTGCATCTGATAAATGGCTACGTCCCTCTAGCCATGTATTTCTTGTTTATCTATAAAAAGGAAATCAATTATTCACAAAATTCTATAACGCAAAAAAAACGTTGTTGCAACGGTCATTCAAACCATAAATCAGTTATGTACACACAGCTTAAGAATAATCCTGATAAATTCAACCAAATAAATTTGACAGAAACCATTGCCATTGATATATCTCGATATCGTTATGAATTATGGTTTAGATGACCTTACGACTAACAATAATACGATGTAATAGCACAGAAGAATTGTTCAGCTTCATGTGACATTATTTTTCATTAGTTTTTATTTGATAAATGCTAGAAAATTTAGATTTTTTTTCATCGTCATTCCATATTTGTTGAAATATGAATGTTGCGATAAAATATCCACTTCCTCAAATTGTCGATCTCGTTTTTATAAAAGTTCTACTGAAAAGACTTGGCTTATTTTTATTATTCCACAAAACACAAAAGTATCCATAAACGCGTTACAATGATTGCGGAATCCTCAATCTTCTGAGGAAAAAAGTGAGATTATACAGCTTTATTTAAAAGAAAAACAAACAACGGAAGAATAGTAACGGTGAAGATGAAACGAGAGGAGGAAGCAGAACCGTGTCATTGGTAAAGTAATTTACAATTTGATTAAATCCACACGTATCTCACGAACAATAGTCTGTGTGTGTGCTTCATTTATCCCCTTATGTCACCCTATATAGTTGTTCAGTTCAGCAATTATCCACTAAAGCAGAACCGCATATTCATCAAATTACTAGTTCAAGTATTACATTTACCACTACAAAGTGTTAATAAATAAAGTGAACGCACAAACAAAATAGCAGCTAGTGGAGTGTAAAATTAGAAAAAATATCAATATCGACATCGTCGATATTTTGATTAATTGAGTATCGATAAACGATATCGACTAATAAAAAACTTGATCATACGCAATAGGATCACATTTTGGATCACTTCAAAATCGTAAAGTACGCACCTCATAATAAATAAATAAATAAACTTGTTGTTTGTGGTAGTATTTTACAAAATACAATATATCAATATAAAGAAAGAAAAAATATATCGACGTTTTGATATCGATATTTATGTCTTAACATCGACATTTCAAAAACATCGATATTGAGGGCACATCACTAATAGCAGCTCTCTTTTTATCTAGCTCGCTACACGACTTTCAGTGAAGGAGCTTTTCAGCGCACGCAATGATGCCACCCTTAGTTAATAGATGGCGCTGTGTTACTACTACTGAAATCGCTGAAATTTTACAAACAAATAGCGTCATCTCCATACCAACTTTTGAACTTGCTGTCTATCTTTGTAAAAGCTTTCATAGACAGCTTACATTGGAGCATAGCAGATGCCAGATAAATTCTGAAAAAGAAACAAACAAGCCAGGCGAAGAGTAGGTTATTTCATTACCTTCGATGTTAAATGTTGGAAGGAAATGGGATTTCTCAATAAAACCTTTCGAGAGAGAATTTCATGTTGCATTATTTCTGTAATGTATTACTGGAAGACTGAACTAAGCGCAAACGTTAAATCGTTACAGGAACTATTTGAATTTCTATAAAATATTCATGATAAAATGTTCACAATTTGCGACAGTTTTCGTACCGTGGGCATAATAGTTATGAAGTGGAATTTTTAGTTGAATAAATTGCAAAATTACAGAATAATGTAGAACTATGTTAATGTTTAATAAAACATTCATGATTCCGGTAGTATTTCACAAAATACTAATCTTACAATTCGCTTCTATTGTATGGAATATTTATAGTTTTGGAAACGCTTAATCATGCAGTCTGTCCTAGATTTAAATTAAAGCTTAACTGACCTTTAAATTTTATATACGAATATTAATTTTAATTAAGCTTCTCTGAATTCATCAGATGCTTTAATATTCATAAAAGAAATTAATTAACATCAGCAAAAAAGATTTATTAAACACATTTACAAGAGTTTTTGTTGAGTAGAGCTTCGTTCTTTGGGAATTTATTAATAAAAAGTTGATAAGTCGTAAGAAACAACAATGCGTACCTGGTAGTGGATATGGAAAAGAAAAACATAACGGGAAATACAATTTTAGGCAACTGGGCAAATTAATGAATAATAAACATTCCATATTCGAAAATCACTGTATTAGAGAAAAGACTTTGTTTGCTAACATGTGTCGTATTAGAAAACATGTTAGTATCATAATTAAACGGCTAATTGTCATACTATTCAAAAAGCACAAAAATACGAAAACCATTTGATCCTTTGTTAAACGTTTAAAGGGCTTTTTTATTCAAATTATAAAATTCATTTTGCAATTTTAATATTTTCCATTCTATGCCCTTTTCATCACGCCAAATAATAATTTACCTTCTGGTTATAAAAACTAATTCAAAGCAAAATTTCAAGCCTTTACAGCAGGAAATCTGTGCTTTATTTAATGTGTATATTACGCAAGTATTCTAAATAATAAATAACATTTTATATACTTTCATTTTATGCATTCTGTTCGAGTTATTATTTATAGCGTGTAATTCCATTTAATTTATTTGATTTATGTGATACGTTCTTAATGCGAGCACATTCCTACGACGAACACAAACTGTCCAATAATTTTATACCAATATCTATAAAAGACAGTCGAGATTTGAGAATCTTGCGTTATTGAAATTAATTACATAAGAGGAGCGTTTTCGTTAATAAAATTGACGGCAACTGCCATCATTCATATAACTTCAATTACTTGAAATCAATTATTTGCAACGGATCAAATTGATTTGTGTGTTTTTCCGAGTCCAATCCTGTTTTATTTGTGGAAATAACAAAACATCGCTCAAATGGTGAAAGAAAAGAAATAATTAAATAAAGATGAGAAGCTTCCATGCTACACTCTTGGGATATGTCATTCAATTAAGTTTAGCTAAATTAACGAGTTAGGTAAGGCTCTGTGGTGTGCGTATTGTTTATTTCCAGGAGGAAAAAAAAATGAGATTCGAGAAATAGCAATTTGCAAACCTGTCTTACCAATATCATGTTATTCATCTGTTGCTTTTATTAGTGTTTCCTTTGTTATTATTTACGGAATGTCAGAGTGAGTGTTTGTGAGGCAGTAGTTGATATAAAAATGGAATAAAAATATTTGCTTTGGTAGAACTTTGTGGTATTTCTAAATAAATAGAACGATAGCTATAGACGGTGGAGAAAACATTCCAGCTGTTCTATGGAATAAATTCTCGTAATATTGAAGACTTGTTTTATAATAAAATAAATTTCAAATGCAATTATTCAGCTGTATGTAATTTCTCCAAATAATTTCTATTTGGAGGTATGAAATTACCAGAGCATAAGTCATTGACGAGCCGTGAGTGTACTTTCAAATAAGTCATTAATAATGAGTGGCAGTGATTTAGTAGATGCAGTTGTAAGTCAGTTAGCATTTCAGAATTATATATTACCGGAATAATCGTACTTTCCTGGTAAAATTAATCTTGAAAAAGCTATCTTTACCTTCTAAATTACGTATAATTTCCAGGTCTACGTATCAAATTGTCATATCAGATGCCCGTAATTTACACAAAAAGAAACTCAACATCTGGAATGTTATCAGAGTTGAGGTTATTTAGAAATTATATAGCAAAAAGCAGCGCCTGGCATAATAAAACTGTTCGACATTTGGCGGAGGCGCCAAATGAGATGTAGCTATATAAAATACAGAAATTGCAAAATATAGTTTCAATTTTTGATCGTAGTAATATTTTTAAGCTGCAATCAAAATTCTGCTAGTTCACTACCGAGTTTCAATGATGTTCTTTACTAAATCACACAGTTTTATGTGTATTTCTAATGGCCCATAAAGATAAGACTTATATGTTCTCTACTGATCAATGTTCTTACAACCCGTATAGCTTGTACGAACATTTTTATTAATTCGTTATGAAATCATTTGATCGATTTTTTTTAATCGGTTGGAAGTCATTAGCAGTTCTAGTTTCTGTACGTGATTTTTATTAGTGATTTATTAATATCCAAGCCAACAGCACTATACCCGAGTCGAAAAATCAAGCTTGATTTCAACTTGATTTCATATCGTTCTACTTTTATTTATTTTGTTCTTGATGTAGAAATATTAGGTTATTTTTATTTTTACTAAACAACAAGATGATGTGAATTGATTGCGTTTTCACCATTATTATTTATAATATTCTCCAATCTTTCAGGCAGTTTATCAATTTCTTCCTTGCAAAATATGACTGGCTTGGATTGAAAGAAGTTCTTGACTTGCTCTTCTGATTGAAGTTTTGTAAAGAAGTTAAAAGATGGAAGTCTGTCGGAGCAAGGTCCGATGTGGTAAAACAGACCACCCAAATTCAAGAATTTTGTTTTGAGTTGTTCTTGCTGTATGTGGTCGTGCAATGTCGTGCAACAGATTGACCAGTGCAGGTCGCTTTTCATTGAGTTTCTCTTTCACTCTTTGCAGCTGCCGGATGTATATGTGTGCAGTTATCGTTAAATTGGATGGCGTCCCATCATACACACAATAAAATCTTTTCTTCATTAATGTTCGGTTTTGAATCTGGTAGGGGTGGCTGGTCTTTATCAAGCTATCTTTTGCAAACAGTATTGTTGTAGGTTGCCCACTTGTTATGACTCTGTCTAAAAGGCTACATTCCCTACAAGAATGTGCCCGGATAAAGCTTCATCTCAAACGGTTCGAAAGTTATAGCATTTATAATGGACAAAATTTCTTTTGCGTTTTATTTAAATGAGAAATTTCAAAAGGCCATCAACACCTTTTAAAATTGAGCTGAAAATTTTCAACATATATTTTTGAAACCATAAATTCGATAGGTTAGTCATTTTGGCTCACCCTAATGGACAAGTAATTTCACAAGAATAAATTGGTAATTTTTCATTAATATTAACAGAAAGCTTCTACTCTACTCTATTTAATGCATAGAAGGTGGAAGCTTATAGGTACACAAATTATAATTCAAAACTAAGGAAAGTACTGAAAGATGTAGAATATTCATTCACACACTACGAACCTCTAGAAGATATACTAAAGACAGAAAATTTACTGACCAGGTATTAAACTATACATATACTGTTGTTTTACTTTGGAAACCAATGAAATATATGAGCAAAAATAAAAACAAAACGCTTCTCTTACCCTCTAAAATTATTCGTTTTTATTAAATAGCATTATTAATGGATAAAATAACTTAATAATTTGAATTTTGAAACGTGATTGTCTTAAGTAATTGAAAAAAACCCACTCCAAACCTGCTCAGCTATCCTGGTAATTCGGGTCTCTGACGGGCGATAATGCGAATCCCAGTTACGACAACATTCTCCAATAGTTCCACATAAGATATATACGACGTAATTTCATTATGCTTTTATGCTACTGGCAGTAATATTTTATGAGTAAACGAGACGTCAAAGATTGCTTTACTAGCCAACTAACAGTTTGTAACGGCAGGAATTGAGTTTAGTCTCAATATGCAATGTGGAACAATTTATTATTCTGTACTCGATTGTAGTTCAACCGAAACAGTTAATGTTGCTTAAAGTTGTTAATAGTACTAGAAGTTACCATCAATTTTATTGTTACAGTTTATGAAAATTAATTTATTTGTTTAATTAGCGACTTATAACTTTACAATTAATCACACAGTTTTCCAACTAAAACAATATGCTTTAATGTTCTGATAAAAAAGTCTTGCTTATATAAATACAACGTTGTCGCAGTGAATGTCTTTGACAGTTTTCTACAAAACACATGGTGTCGCTGTAACGTTTCTCTAAAAATATTCGTAAATGTAATAAAGTTGGAAACACTACAGAAATATTTATGGCTCTATATTGGAACAGCTTTAGTGGAATAGGTTTTATATAACAGAAAAAAAACACCTTTTACATCAAGGGATACAGTATGTAAATGTTGCCTTCAAGACAACTTCTTCGCATGTATTGAATTATTCAGCTATTAGAAATTCAATTCATCTTATTTGAGTCTGAACACTTAATGCTTTTTACGAAGTTTTGCCTTCTAGCATCCAATTATAACAATATTCTGCTGATTCATATTCGTTTGATGTAATGCCTGCTATATTTTATTTCAAGTACTTTAAAAATGCTTTTCTAAGTTAATTATGTTATGAATTATTCATTTAGATTTACATTTTATTGTTATGAATTCATTCGGTCGTGTTTCTCTATGCTACTTACTATTTTATCTACGTACATATATAATAAATCTGTCGACTGTAGTTTTTTGTCGGCGAATCACGCCGAAACTACTGAACGGATTTTTATGAAATTTGATATGACTACTGATTATCCAGCGACTAATAAAATTAATTGTTGCTTATTTGCAATCTACAGGACCAAAAATTCTGCCGCTTCGGGTTCAAAGTTGATTCTACCGACGAACAAATGATGCATAATTCAGTAGTCCATAAATGTTTAGACGGAAACAAGAACAATGAAGTACTAACAGACAACAACCTACTGAGACATGTAAGTCGCGGATACACCTAGTTTTCCGATAGAAATCCTACAACACATGATCCTGTTGGGAAATAAAGTGGCATTAATGTTGGATTTAGTGAGATTGTTTGATCGAAACTTTTATTTGAGAATTAGCAGATAACAAAACAACGGAGGCAACATAAGATAAGAACTGGTAAAAAATAGTCGCAAATCTCCTTGTTTTCTATATGCGAACGAACCGTCTTATTTGTTATTCAAAAAGAGTAACAACGAAAGTTTCTAACAACTTCGATATACTGGGAGAATGTGAGAGCAAACAAGTAGTTTTCACAATTTTCCACACATGTTCTGATACAATATGTATTGCAATAAAAACACAGACACTACAAAATTGAATAAAGTGTGTTGACGATAGAAAGATGTTAAAGACTTGAAAAGTTTCTCGAAGGATAAGTTTCAGAGTAAAAAAGACTACAGAATTCTAATAATGTTTAGCAAAACTAGGAAGTAATAGAATAAACTTCTACCAAAATGAATTACATGTGAAAAATGTAAAACACAATTTAGTAATTGCTAGATAAATTCTAGTTTCAGGAATTTGAAGAGAACAATTTAAACGGCTATCTGATGCCAAAGTATTATTTTCAGCAAAACGCATTATTATTTTATATAGCTTGAATCGATGAAGTTTGATTTAAGACCAAAATATGTAAGGCGGTTTTTCCCATTAACTATTCAAAGGATAAAAGCTAAAGATCTGGTGCAAGTATACGTCTTTCAGATTGCAATAGTGAATAAAGCATAGTTGGAAATAAGTAAAGAGACTTGTCAGAATATCTCTATTACCCCTAACTTATTTAGCGGCAAAGATACAAACTTTATAGTTATATAACTCGTTAAAAAGTTTATTAAAAAGATTACTTCAGTTTCCCATATTCTTTTTAAAGTACTGCCAAACCATCAAACACAGCAGACTACAAGAAAAAAAACTTGTTGTATTTGATCGATAGCATCAGTAGTTTATGAACCTGTGGGAAATTATCGTTATATTTTCCAATATCAGTTCAATACTTTCGCCAAATGAACGTAATTTGAATGTAAATATTGATCGAAATAGAATAATTTATGAGATAACCGATCAGTCCTTAGAGGATTCGATAGATAACATTTACTAATTATCAAAGTTATCTCGTTTCAGCTTTTGTTAATGCACTTTGAATTATAGCAGATATTAACAATTGCAAATTTGAATAATTTACATAAATAGATCATACTTGATTTCTCACGAAACCAAATTGAAATTATGCACGTGCACTCGCAATGACTGTGTTCTTTCTACTTCCTTCCCAGAAGTCTGTACTTTATCTGTGTCCAACTAAATAGTAATAGAACCAGGTGAATTCTTCGACTGGCGTATATTTAGAAATTCACAAGTTGCATTATAATTTACTACAGCAATACGTTTTCTCTATTCTACTGTCCGTTGAAACGATTACATTATTCTGTGTAGCCAACGTTAAAATAATTGACAAATATAGTTTGCTAAAAAAGGCAATAGCGCAGTGTATATTGTCATTTCTAAAACCAGCTGAAGATTCAATTCTAACCGCATACGCTTGAATAAATATTCATTTATTCGCACTTTTATGGAAATTTTTCGACATTTACCTTACAAAAACTGAGTTTGATTTTTTTTATGGTAATTGCAATGTAAAAACCGCTTCGTATCGTTAATTTTTCGTTCCGGTACATATATCGGTTTAGTTTAGGTTTTCGTGCGCCAAAAATATTGATATCTGTTGATTTATCACAGGGCTTCGTTCCTGATTTCGATTCTGGGTCGATTAGAAGAACATATAACAGCATATACCGGTTTTCGTTCCAGAAAAGATATCGGTTATTTACGATTTTTGGTTATAACTAAAAAAAAGCCACGAATGTTCGCAAACATTTGGAACCCAGCTGCAAGCCATAAATACATTGAAAATATTTGTCACAAACTTTCGGGAATATTTGCAAACGTACGTCATCGCAAACGTTTGCAAATGTTTGGTTACACGATGTGCGCTTGGTGAGTACGCGGCTTTATATCAAAGATATTTGTTAGAAAACATGTATCTTTTTTGGAACCACTTTAATTAAAAAAAGGTAAAATGGAAAAGATTTAATTTGCGATACGAATTGGAAACTGAAAATTACTGTTCACCACATTTCTCTATCGACCTTTTTTTTCTCGGGCATCAATAAAGAGCCGACCGTTCTATAGGTAAAAAAAGGTATTCTATAGCATCAAGTTCGGGCACTTGTTAAATGGGAAAGTTGAGGAGTGTTGTTCAAAACTGTATACCTATAGGTATACGTTTTGGTGTATTGCCATCTAGTTAAAGTAAACATTTGAACGGCAACTGTGTTTATTGACAATTGTGGTCCGTCAACTTAATCGGAATGAAGTAATTAAAATTATAACAATACAGTAAGGTCTCGATTAAATAAAACAAACCAAACCAAATTGTCGCTGATGATATAATTCTAGTCTGGCGACCGAGAGTTTTTTGTACTCAAATAATCAATAATTTAATAGTAATTAAACCACATTCATTTTAGTGAATTATTCTCTTCTCGAAGAAATAATTGCATCGAATAAAATTAATCGCTCTTCTTGTATTAATAGAATTCCTTTAAGAATTAAGAATCTATAACTTACCTTTAATAAAGTCCACAGCCATTTCTAATCCGTACGTATCCTTATCACAATCATCCAATATATGTGCACCTAAAGTAATGTTCGGTAATAATGGATCTGGTGATAAATTTAAACGATCTAACGTATATAACATTGCTTCTAATGCTTGGATACCGCCTTGTGGCATAACCGGACCACAAGTAATTGTATCTTCACGTTCGTGCACCATCATTAAACCACCTAGAACTAAATCACCTTCAACAACAGCCTCCTTTTTAACCGGCCATGGTATCTCTTGTTGTATCACTTTTGTAACAAAACTACCACTATCACTGGTATAATCACTGATTGTTGCTAAGACATCATCACGATTGGTAGCCAATGGAAGAATTGTAGATAGTTGCTGGAACAATGGGGTGGTTTCTTGGTAGCTTTGTGTAACATCCGCCGATACAATAAACTTGGTGACATAATGACTTGGAGGCGAATTTGCTAGAAATTACAAATGAAACAGAATCAATGTAGGAGAACTGTTTAACTTTTAGATTCTTTGGTTTTATCTATTATAAATGAGAAATGTCTGAATTACGCAAAAAAAACAAAATTTTTATAAGGAATTGATTATAGTAATTCAAACAATGACTAGAAAATTTATCTTCGAAAGAATAGTTAAAGAATAGAATAAATTCTCATGAATTTAAAATTTTTGCTTTGGCATTTATTTTCAATCGCTACGGAATGAATAAATTATCTCGACGACGGATTTTTAATCAAAATAAAAATGGAATACATTTGTGTATAGTAGGACCACGATAAAGTGGCCCACCATAAAATAACAAAATTTAACACCACATTATGACAATAGGGCTTGTGGGTCACGGAGTTGATAGAGAGATTTACAACTTCTCTAGCTAGAAGATTTATACTAGCAAAGAGTGATCGTTGAAAAAGGGGCAAACTTATTGAAATTACTTCAAGAGAAAGTTCTGGGGAATTTAATTTCTCTACATACGTTTCAATTTTCTATAATAAATAATCCATTTATTTTCTTGTAACAATTTTAAGCAAAAAAACCCTTGTCGACATATTTTGAAAATCTCTTTAGCTGCCATTATAAATCTTCTGGCTAGAGAAGTTGTAAATCTCTATATCAACACCGTGACCCACAAGCCCTATTGTCATAATTTGGCGTTAAATTTTATTATTTTGTGGTGGGCCACTTTATCGTGGTCCTACTATACCGTTTGGCATCTGGATCTGTTGCAATCAATCACTGAGAAAACTTTATAGAACAAACACTACCAAGTGCAATTTAACAAAGTGTTTTGATGTCTGTCACATAAGGAATTGAATAATTTTCATGCTTGCAAATTTGGGAGAAACCACGCCGAATCTTCTACTTATACTGGATAATGTAACGACATGATAAATGTTGATGGATTTTCAAGAAGGAACCTGATACAATGATTTATGTCGATAATCTGCTTCCTTTGCACACTTTCAAAAACCACAATGGATCTATGCAAAATTGCCTCTAGAAATTTTGTGTTTAAAGATTATATTGGATATCTAAAGAAACTTCCCAGTATTATAGAAAATCCAGTACAGTTCACTTTATAAAGAAATTATCGTCTGACTAGTTTTGTGAAGTAGATTTTCTAGAAACTTACCACTATTAGAATAATCGCTAATATTCATTTCTTTGTCAGTAACTGGATCCATCGTTTCTGTGGTACTATTATTTGTTGTTGTTTCGTTGTTATTTTCATTCGATAAAGATGATCTGATCCCAGCTGGGGTGGAATAAAATCCATTGAAATTTGATATTCCAGTTGGTGATGATAATATACGACCATAACTTGGAAAAAATGGTTTCTATCGACAACAAAAATACACGTTGATATGACAAATGTTTTATTCACGATGGTAAATTTACATGAAACAACAAATTGATATTCACCTCTGTTTTTCTAGCAATTCCAGATGAGATTGTTGTTTCTGCTCCACTTGATTGACTTTTTTGTAATAACGTTGGTGTCCTCTTTGATATGCTTTTAATAAATGATGCACGATCGGTATTTCTAAATTGAAATGCGGGTGTCGGTGACATATTCTGATTTGATGAACTATGTGCGGGGGGTGTTGGCGATGGTATTATTGATGTACTGCTGTCTGTGAAACAATGCGAAGGAAACTTTTCAATTTAATAATTCAAAAGCTTTTACATTTTAAATTGACAGAAATGATTGAATGCGGGGAAAAAACGCAATTCTGTTTATTTTAACGAAAGAAAAGCGGTTGTTTTCAAGGGTCTCAACCATTAGTTGTGCTAAGTAAATCCGGTGAAACAATCTGAAAAACTTTCAGAGAATTATTCATTTTTAGGGGCTGTCAGATAGGCTCGGATTTTAACGACTACTTCATTTTACATATTCAGTACTTTCTGACATGCTATTTTAATGCCTTAATGCTTTAAAGACTTGTAAATATCTAACTTATAAAATAAATAAAACGGCATCTATATACATTGAAATTATGTTTACTTTTTATTTACATTTGGTGAATTTTTGGTTTCTCTTTTTTTTGATTAAAATTTCGAACGCATAAAGCGGAAAAACCATTTCGCATACCAACGAAAATTGTTCTTCACACAACATAAAAATTTCCGAGTAATTTACCAAAATACCGATTCAATATTACGTGCCCTATCGTCTAGTTGAAATGTGTACAAAATTCGATTTTATATATATTTCGCCTTTATAGCTGTAAATAACCAACTCACCTTTCGAAGTATTATCGTTTAAATCTTCCAAAACGTTGGTAGTGTGGACGATATCGGGACTTGTTCGGTTTTTGCCAGGATTCTCCGCATTTTTCTCAAGCTTGATGAAAGGGAGTGCTTCTAATGGCGGTCGAGTTGCATTTTCGATAATTTCATGTTTTCCCCCGCTATTGGTTTGTGTTTTATCATATTTCCGACTCGACTGTATTTGCGTTTCTACAACAAGCTGTATTTTTGATTGTTCAATTTTGGATATTGGATTTTCTGTTGGATGTTCGTATAAATATTCATCCGTTTTCAAATTGTTGTTGTCGTTTTTCTGGATCATAGACGATCTATCTGTTACAACACTGGAGTTATTCGATGTGTTTGGATGGATCTGAGTCTGTGACGATAAATTCACCGGAACGTTCTTATCATGATAGCTCCGACATTTCCTACATAATTCTTCGGGATTATCGCTATGTTTGCCTTTCAATTGGAACGATTTGTTTCCGTTATTGATAAATCGATTTATTATTGATGAATTGTTTAAATTTGTTAAATTTTCAGTTTGATCAACGGTAATTTGTTGTTGATTTGTTATCGCCACAAAAACTGTTAGAATTATTGTCATTTGCAGTGTTGGCAACATTTTTTTGTGATTGAGTTTGTATTAAAATTTCCAACAATTCTCTACAAGCGATAATTGAATATTGTACATCTCTCCACCTGAAATAAAAAAGAATCTTAATTATTATAAATGAATGATTTGGACTTTGTATAATTTTGACTGTTGCTTTAGTAATGAGATTCTTTGTAATAAAATCCAACTTTGGCTGAAGTTTCTTCCCAATGATTATTGAAAATTTTAATATTATTCATATTCCGAAGTTTTAATTACTCATATTTTATGTCACGATTATACAGGCTGTTCTAATTCAAGCAATCACCTTCAAGAACTGACAAGTAAAGTATGCGAAGTGGAAGCTCCCGATTTTCATGAATCATAGATGAGTAGAGGAAACGATTTTAAGTTATACGTATTTTTTCATTTGTGTCCATAGTCAAGTTTAAGGGAGAAAATGGGGGTTGAAGTTCACCCTGCAAAATTAGTTTTTCCAAAATATCTCCAAAACGGCTCATTATTTTTCAACGATTTAAAAACTGAATCATAGCTGCTTTCAAGGATTATGAAATGGTGAATACGAATTTTCAATATCTGGGGTTGGAGTTATAATCAATAATGTGCATTTTTTTTTTTTGGTTTTTCACCCCTTTTAGCCCTATATTTAACCATATCAAGATGATATTTTGTATACAAGTAGCAAATTGAAAAATAAAACTAATCTGCGTTTGCATTTAATATTATTGAAGTGGAAAATGAATATTTTGTGACAGTAAGTTTTCTCACAATTCAACCCCAAACGTACAACCCTTCGTAAGCATTACACCCTCAGTTATTACTATTAGAAATACCAAAAAAAAAAGTAAGTTTTGTTTTCTAATCTGCTACTTGTATATAAAATATCATCTTGATAGGGTTAATTATAGGGCGGAAAAGGGGTGAAAAAAAACTTATTATTGTTTATAGCTCCGAACGGATATCGAAAATCGGTTTTCACCATAAGAACAACTATCATTCAGTTTTTAGATTGTTGAAAAGTAATGAGCCGTTTTGGAGATATTTTGGAAGAACCAATTTTGCAGGGTGAACTTCAACTCCCATTTTCTCCCTTAAAATTGAGTATGGGCACAAATGAAAATAAACGCATGAAAATCGGAAGTTTCCACTTTGTGTACTTTACTTGTGAAACTAGCTCACCTTAGGGGTACTTTGAGTCTACTTTTTAGACTGTATTAGAATGCTTTTTTCTGTATAGAGCAATTTCTAGAGATCACAATTTCATCCCGTATTTCTCTTAATTGTTAAGAAATATTTAGGTCACATTTGCTTAGTTAAAACTGTTAAAATGTTCAGGTTTTGCTATATACGAATTGCATTTCTAAAGATACGTAAAAAAACACCTCAACTGAATGTTTAAATAGAATTACATTTTATTAAACATACTGCCACAACGAAAATTGTCCTGTCGTTGTCGGTTTAAACATCAAAGCTATTAATTGAAATGCATACATTTGAGAGTACTGTAATTTGCGGTTTACATCCTAAAATAAAACAAAACGAAACTACGAATGCATTATAGTAAATGGTCAAAGGACTGTATATGTAGCTGTGGTCGCTACGTTTAGAATGCAGACTGTCTTGCAAGCAATAAACAACAACACAATAAGCACCAAACCATACAAAGGTTTTGTTTCGTTTGCTTGTTACGATTGTAAATGTGAAATTATTAAAGAGACTAATGCCTGCTTTAATCTAGCAGGCTTTTCTTAATTGTCTTAATTAGTGTTTTATTTTTCTCTCGTACTTTACTATAGTCAAATATTTTCAGAATTTTTAATTTTCAATTGAACTGTAAAATGTAAGATTCCGGTTTGCATATCAAAATTATTTCGTCTGATAACACAAAAAAATCTCACAACATTTTACACCGTTATGGAATGAAATGTCGCAAGCTGAAATTCTAATGGACTATGAAATCTAACTAAACGTAAGTAGTAAGGACAAATTGGAAATATTATTACTATATATGAAATTGAAATTTTGCGAAATATCTAAATGAAAATAGATATGCTATGGAAAAGGCATGTACCTAATAGTTTATTGACGTTTAAAGATGAACGTTTCAAGCTGATGTATTCTAAGACTAAGATAGTGTTGTCAGTTTTGTTTACATTGAACGCCTCCAGATATTCGTGTAAACAAGTTCCATTACACTGTGATCAATCAAATACCAATCCTTCTGGTCTGACAGTTGGGAATGGTATTATATCTAATTTACGAGCACACATCCGTATTACAGTTGACAGAAACCAGAAGAGACTACTAACAATACGATCTAGTTTTCAGACTCTTCTCATGTATAATATTAGCTTTTTATTCATCACTGATGATCTTCTATTGTAACGAATTATAGTAACAATCAGTGTTAACGGAATTTTCAGCCTGTTAACATAAAGCGTCTTTTCTGTGACTGCTAAGTATCTGTGAACTAATAAACAATTGTTTTATTTCGCATGATATCCCAAAGAAATTCTCTTGTCCTGTGCTTCCGATATGTTGAATCCGAATTTCTTTCGGAATATTGGACGGAATAAAACGATTGTAGAATCGGCTCTTAAAAAAATATACGTGTCAGAATAATAGTTTAAAAAAACTAGATTACAAATAGAGATAAAAGCATGAAATTTTAAACATAAAGTTGAAATTGGCACATGTAATTATTTTAGGGGTTTGACTTGAAACAGGAATGCACTAAAAAATTTATACGTAGTATAATTTTTCAATATTGTCAGTCCATACAACATAAGTGCATAAACCAGAGTAGACTTTAACAACATTCACATAGTCATGACTCTTTGATGCGTCATTCCAAGTCCATTTCTATTATGATGTGCATTTTGTAAAAATTTTACTTTGTCTATAATAAAATGTAAAGCAAATAAAATAATTCGTCATTTTCGGCATCCTTGAACTTGAAAGTTCTTACTTAGTACGAATATGCGAGACTGCGCAAATTGTTGAATTAATAACAGATACCAATAACTTGCGTAATTGTTATTTATAAGACTGAAATTTTAATTCTTCACACTTTTATAATTACACCCTTCTTACACTTTCTTTCAATTCGTTTTTTGAAATTAATGATATTGCATAAAAAGATAGAAGTGTGAGCTTTACAATGCGGGTGGGGATCAAGGGCTTCCGTCGTCGAATCTGCATTTTCACGGACAGTCAGGCCGCTAAGAGCCCTCCACGCGTGGAGACTCGAATCGGGGCTTGTCTGGGAGTGTCACACGCTATTAGAACAATTAGCTGGGCGCAACAGAGATGTTGTGCTATGCTGGGTCCCAGGGCACTCTGACGTGCGGGGAAATGGGAGGGCAGGTACTTTGGCCCGGAGAGGCTCAGACATGGGCTTCCATCCCCAAAGCTCGTCAGAAACGGGCACTGGAGAAATGGACCTCCTCATCCCACTTGAAGTAATGTGTCAGACAATGATCTTCATCGAAGAACCTAACGCTAGACGCAGTAAAGATCTGCTGAGACTTGGTAGAAAAGATCTCAGAACAATTGTGGGACTGCTCACTGGACACTGTCCCATGAATCAACACCTACACAAGCTTGGCATCAGTGATGACGAGATGTCTAGGGCGTGCTTAGAAGAGGAAGAAACTCCTCACCACATACTCTGCGAGTGTCAAGTATTGGCTGGCCTCAAAGAGCAACACCTGGGTCGACGATATTTGGAACCAAAAGACATTCGGAAAGCCGAACACGGCAGGCTAGTGAGCTTCATTAGAGGATTGGAACAGCTGTGGTAAGGCTCTGGTAGATGGAGGTGCACACAATGAGCCAGATGACCTCAGTGTGCGGCTCTCATGTAGGGCCCCTCCCAAATGGAAAAAAAGGGTTTCTATGTTTTGACTTAGAAAATACCAGATTTTGTTTGACTAGCCAACGATGGCTGTTAAATCGATTTATTTTTTGTATCAAATTCCTATGTTATTTTGTAGAGCTGCTATTGATATCCAGTATTTAGCAACATCTACAAAATGCTTAAAATGTCCAAGATCATGGGACGATGTTGTTCAAAACCGAACAGCAACCCTATCGTTTATCTAGAATCTGTTACGCACTTCCTACGGGAGTATTGTTTCGTTTGATATTCAGAGGGCGCTTCTAGAACAAACCCCAAAAGTCTATCCATGAATCCTGGGGTCGCTGCAAGCGGTTAGTTTTACTATGTTTGATATCCATCTAGCGCTACTGCTTGATCAAACTGTTCGAAAATTTCTCTTCTTAAAGGAAGGTGGCACCCACGGTTTATCGTTACCCATTGTTTGATAATGTTAGTATATCAATGCGCATTTTTGTGCCTAATTTGTAAGTTTGTGTTTAGAAATGATCAGTAAATCTAGTGCCACAACACAGGCTGTCCCACCTAACAGTTTCATCTCCAATATCTCGATTCTTTGTGAATTGCAGTGGTAATTAAACTGCAATGTCCATACTGTAATTGATTGTCACGATTTTTTTTCTAGCTATTCTGGAAATACCAAAACGTCATACCATTTTACTCAGTGTGAAGGTCAAATTGATATTCATTGCAAGTGATTGGTTACCTAATATTAAGATATTATAAGACGTTTTAACATTTCCAAAATAACTAGAAAGTAAATTGTATCGATCAATCGACGTATAGACTTCGATTCACAAACAGACGAGACATTTGAGGTGAAACTGTTAGCTGGGACAGCCTGTATAAATAAAACAATCAGTGCATCTGCCTGTGAAATTCGATATGTTTCGTTTGTTTTTACGATATTTGATGTTTACATCACGGGATGAAAGCATGAATTTGTAGTTAACTTTAATTTGTTTGTAATGTTTTAATGTTTATGTGTAACGACTTTTATATTAATTTTGTGTGGTTTTTATCGTTCAAAAATATAACTGTCAGAAAAGTTTCGTCCATTTTTTCAATTATTTTCTATGTTTAATGAAACAATATTAGCCAAAATGTACCTGCATCCACATCAAACAAAAAATGATTAGTGTAGTTCGATGTCACCAGATATAGGAATTGCAGATTTCTGTACATGTCTTCAGCGCCCTCTCACTACTTCTTTAAGCAAAAAGCGAGGACTAGTGGGGCGCCTGAAGTTGTCTATGCTTATAACTTGAAATTCGGCAGTTACGTAGTGCAATTTCATCCAATTCGACAAGTGTTACTCAAAAATTTCCATTTGCTAAATATCGCAATAACAACAAAATTTGATGCAAAAGAGAATTTTGTTTAATTTCAACTAACAATGTCCGTTTATAGTGTGGTTAATAATCTGAGACACCGTATGAATCTTTGGTCATTCCAGAAATTCATGGTGTCAATCCTATATGTCTCCCAATATGTCTTTCTTTCATGATTAACAATATTAGTTCGATTAATCAAATTGGAATAAATTTTTGTTCAATTGCAAACCGTCAAAGAAAGTTTCATTAGAATTTTCCAATTAAATATTTACGGGGCTGATGAATTGGTGGGTAACTTTAAAATCCAGCTTAAGTGCGCTAGAAAACAAAAGACGGAATTTTTCATGTAGAGATTAACCTAACAGAGACTTTCACAAACTTCTTTCCAAACCCATTGGTTTGTTAAGCCAAAGTAATTACAGAGCCCTTTATATAACTTATGTACTAAATATATAAACGATGCCACAATTTCTAATTACCGTTTGGATACTAAATAAATAAATAAATTCCTTTTAAGTTCATAGAAATTATTTCTAATTGCTGCCACTAACAGTAAACGATTTTAGACGGTACTCAAAGTCTGCTTAATTTATTCTAAATCTAAAATGTTTCAGTGCTTGTCTTTTAACAACGCATGGTGGAAAGAGGCGTTGTTTAAAGTTCATTCTACAAAATCATTTTTCCAACATGTCTGTAGTGAATTCCTGATGCAAAGACCGATGCATATCGTACGTGTAAATAGCGAGAATAGCGAAAATACATGTTTGCGAACCCGCTAAATGCTGTTTCGACAGTTTATTAAACTACTGCTGCTGAGAGCTGACATTTACTACGTTCAAGCACGTAATCACCATAAAAGTAACAGAAACATTAGAAGGGTTTGGTTGATATACAGCATATGTTTTGAGTATATAAATATCACACAATAGCGACAAAACAGAATACACTCTGTTTATTTTATAATCTAATATGAATTATGAATTAGTATAAAAATCTTTGTTTGAAAAGTTTTATTATTGATTAACGGATGCCAAATATTTCTGTACTTTGAAAAATTGAAAGCGTATTGAATTACAATAACTGTTTTTGTTGCAGATTGACGATTTGTTATTATTTTGTCTTGAATTGCAACAAAAATGACAAGGCAGTAGAAACCAATTCGTACAACAAAATATTTTCTCAACTTTCAACAGACATATTCAATTTGATTTATTCGGATAAACTGAATTGGTAAATGAATTTAGGTGAGCTTCATTGAATGCCGTACGATTATGAAAAACCAACAAAACATTGATTCGTTCCACAATTGATAAGTTAACACAGATAAAACTCATTTACTGATAAGGTTTGCAACACTCAAATTAAAGTGCGTTTGTTGAAAAGCTCTCCGGAAATTATACTTTAGACAAACAAAAACATAAATTTTAGGTAGTGAAAGTTTCAGCTTTCAGTTGAGAGATCTCTTAAAACCATCGGCCAAAGCGATAATTTCATTATGAGTTTTTATTCTTTAATAAATAAAGTCTAAGTTCGTGTTGTGATAATTATTTCCTTCCAAATCTATGGTTTCGATTTATTTTGTTCCGATCTTTTCTGATAACGATTGAATTGAACTTGACGGAATAATTGATATAACGAGCTTCTGTTAAAGTGAATACCAGGAATAACTGTAAAGAAAATTTCTATCAATCGATAGTTGTTTACTCGTTAATTATATGCTTCATCTCAATTTGTATTCCTAAAAGACTCTTGCAACTCTTCAAAAGAAAACTTAAATAAAATAACAAAGAAACAACAACAAACTATCACAAGTTTTGAATTTAATGAACGTAATTCAATTGGAAATCTTGTTATCTTATAATGGGAAATCTTGTACGTTACTTTACACCCAGCTGGAAGTTTCCCTTTGATCGTACAAATATTAGTTTGACTGATTTAATCAACATAAGCTGCAGTATTTCAGCCGATATCAGGGGAGATAAACCATATTTGTAGTCGTGCTCGAATTTTCACCCATCATCGGACACATTTAATTGATATTGCATTAAGCGCTCAACATAATTAATTTACTATAGAAGCATCATTAAAACGTACAACAATATTTAATACAATTACATTAACAGCCTGATTGATTCGCGTTTCAATTATGATGATGATATCATTAAAATATAACTAATTGAAATAACTCCAGTTCACTAATAACGTACTTATTTTGCAATTTACATTGTTCTACAGACATTTCAAACGCTTCAGGATAATGTAGCTCCACTAAAATTAATAATGTGAGTTAGATAACGTAACAAATTCACCTGAAAATAAATTGTAAGCAAGTACTGGAGGGGAAATGGTAATAGTTACTCGTCAGCTTGAATATTCCGTTGAAATGAGTCAAAATTGTGTGCTTTAGGCGTTATCTAACGTAGCAAAATGTACGCTAAAGTATTAGCAATTCTAAAACTTTAGTGATATTTAAGAAAAGCTAAAACGACGTGGGGACGATTGATAAGTCTTTGTTGATATGTATGCTGACAATTCCCGAGGTAAGGGTAGTTTATGTTGAAATAGTTGTTGAAAGTTGGGAAATCATCGTATTTATATGTACAAGGAAATGACTCCGTGGTTGTCGCACGATTTTCCACATCCAAGAGCATTTCTTGGTGTAATCAATTTTGTTAATATAATAATAAGTTTGTGTTAACATAATAACGAATTAACTATTACTTATCCAACAAGCTTTAGAGAGTTGGAATTCTCCGTAAAAGCCCACTTTTATTATCAAATTATTCCGGCATTAAGCTTTTATCGTCGCAATCTAATTAACATTCAAATTATAAGTTAAATTAGAGAAATGTTAATTGAGTTTCAAATGAAACAAGTTTTAATGACTTCCATGGTATTATTTAACTTTTTCTGTTGTATGGACCAATCAGATGCGATTACTTTATTGTACTTAATCAATTATCGCAAAATAAACTCAATTGCCTTCACTCGTGTCTATCCAAAATTACACTAAACTGGTTCGTGACAACCAATCATTGGTGGTGTGTAGCAAGGTAAACGGAAAGCTCTGTGTGGTTCAGACATGATTTGCGAATTAGACGTAATTACCAAACAACCACTTTAGAAATAAGCGATAGATTTAATGCATTCTTTTATTTTATATGAACTTGTTTATTGCTATCACAAATGGAGTGTTAAGAGAACAAGAAACAACTTTCTCTCCAGCTTACTAACAATTTCAAATCACATTGTGTTGGAGAATTAAAGCTATTATCACCGTCATTATCATCATCATCATCATCATCAAAGGAACGTGCTTTATAAAGTACAGCAAAAACGGTCAGCAGTTTCTCATCGTAAGTTGTAATCATTAAGACAGAGTAATAATGCGTAAAGTATTCCCTAACGATAAGTTTTCCAATATTCGTCCAAATCACATGGGGTACATTTGCAGGCTTATCGTCAACTTTCAATTAACTGTCCTAATCATTGTATAATAATGACTTCTCTTATCTCAACGCTAAGCTTTCGTTGGCGTAATTTACTAAACTGATGATGGATCCTTAATAGAATCGTTTCAAATCTTATTCAAGCGGCATTTGAAGGGCTGTTCAATTATAAAGAATTTGTACCAAAAACTGTTGTATATGTGATATTTTAGAGGAAATCGTTTATGTTATTCGATATATAAAATGTTTCTCATATCCATTTTCGGGTATTTGTAAGCGATACGTGATGTTTATGTTTAGCAAAAGTCCTCGTTTCTATGTAAACATCCGCATCTTCTCAGGTAACAATGCGTTCTTACAGGCTTGGTATTCCAGAGCTCTGCAGAGAAACTGCGACGTATTCGAATACGAAGCCCATCAAAGTATGGCCACAAAAGTAGAATTTTTTATATGGACTACGAAGTAGGTTGATTAATTCGTGAGACAGAGCTAATTGTGCTCAAAATTATGATTACGCCACTCCTTCACAACAGGTAGGGCCTGCAAACTTCTAATAAATTAACATAATTATAAGTAAAAATGACAACAAAATCTTAAGATATAATCAACAAATGTGACGTCATTAAAATCGTTACGCCCTCAAAGCTCATGGAATAATTTGCTTTTATGGAGTCTTCATTTCTTTCGTTCGATCAAATCCTTTATTGAACGAGTCAACAATTACTTCACAAACTGATAACAATGAACGTGTGACGCTGTTCAACTTTTAAGCCGAAAATTGCAATTTATTAAATAAAATAGAAATATTTATTGTTCTATATAACATATTAATAAAATCAGTATCTTAACAGGTTATTTAGAGCTGATTTTTCATTCCAGTTTGGACGAATTGTTGAGCCGGAAATCGTTCCAAGTCGTTCCCGGTTCCATTTATTTTTGAACTGGATTATTTTCTGGCCTATATTATGGGAATTAAGAGATCGTAAAAATGCTTATCTAGGAACAAAATTCGAGTTGCCAGTTGATTTAATTTCGTATTATTCGTTTCGTAAATGCATTAAAAAACACCCTATCTATAGACAGATATAAATGCAGACTCTGTTTTCTCATTTATTTTAATGAAATAAGGAAGACCAATTGACAGAATGTTTCACTGTATTTCGACTTAATGGAAGTTTTTGTCGGTAGCAAAAGAAGTTCGATAGAAATATCATTATTGCAGTATTTTTACTGGTCCAGTAAATATCTCTAAGTTTTAGTGTATACGCTTGAAAATGTTCGGCTAGCTATAAGTTGTTTGTTATACAAAACATTATTAATAGAGCTCTAAGTTCAACATGGCCTAAATGTAATACCGCTTAAATCACAAATTACTATTAATATTCTGATACAAACAAAGACCGTTTACAAATAGTTGGTTCTATCAGATTTGTGGTGCTATAATAAAAGCGGAGATAGAGAACGCGTTATATTAGAAAACTGCCAAATAGTAGTGGAGGTCGAGACAATTCAAACCAGTAAAACCGTATTAGTCGATCTCTAGAGAACAGAGAACAATTATGTTTCAACAAATCCAATCCAATTAACATTTGTCGAACAACCAGTAACTAAACACTTAAAATTGGCGAAACTCTCTATCTATGTAGGTAATTGCAAGAGTAAATGTAAATAGTGTCATAAAAGTGAAGAAATTGCACATTGTTCAATGGAATAGTTTTAATCGAAACGTTAATTTTGTAACTCCCCAAATTCAACAACTGAAACACTTCGGATCGGATTCGTTTTCAGATTGCTGTAACAGAAGTCTAAACCGATAATAAGACTGTCGACCGTCGATCTATCAATCTGCCAGTCAGTCAATTTCAATTTCGGCAACTTTCCAGAATTTCCTATCTGTCAATAGATCCAGATAGTTATGTTTTATTGATGACACCACAGATGTGCCTAGGGATGCCAAATAAAGTGGTGAAGGACGTTGAGACATGTAACTGTCTCCGTTTAGAAAGAGATAAGTTGCGTCTGTAATTTTACTTATCTAATCCATAATTCAATCTTGTTACTTCCCCAGTGACGTGTTATTTTTATTGCAGAATGTTCAGAAAACACGAAAAGCACAGTAATAGCAATCTTTCGAATCAATTGACCCAATTATCGTGACACCAGTAGCCAGTCTATATTGAAAATATAAAGAGTCGTTTGCTGTGATTGAGGAATAAAAACAACGGAGAAACTAGACGGCCCAAAATTAAATAACTAGTCTCCTTCCGGTCGGACAAAACAACGACGACTTTGTTATTTGATAATATAGAGTTGGCTTAAACGATCTGTATTGGGAGGAAAACATTTCAGTGTCTAGTATTGTAGTTTAATCAGCTCTGATCGGGGTCTTCTCGATGTTGACTTTTATCAACTCTTATCTTGTCGGAAATGTTTCAATATCTCGACGCACAAACTGTCCAACAAAATTCATCATAAAATAATGATTTTATTTACATGCGATAAATTAAGCTTAGATTGTTTTGGATATTATTAAAGTTAAAGGTGAAGGGACGGTAGTAAACTCGGCGCGAAAATAATCCCTTTACCTAGGTTTCTAAAAGGGTATGTCTTCACAACATGTAAACTCGGCGCCGGCCCTTCTCTAGGTACCTGTCTGTTTAGAAAAGTAAAAAGGTTTTTATATTATACAATACAATACACTTTCCTTAATTCCATGCGAAGTTTAATTCATTTTTGTGTGCACCTCGTCCATCTATACGTATAAGTCTTTATTGAAAAGTTAAAAGAATGTCAAAATGAAACGTACATTAAACTATAAAGTTTAAATGTAACTTGTAAGTTAAAAGATAAAACTGTAAAAGCTAAATTAGAAGCGCTGAATAATCTTGTCGATAAATATAAATTAGGAGAAATAAGTACACTGCATTACTGCATATTTATAATTTATATTATAAGTGTTTTTTATTAAACAGTACGCAATAAAACGTAATGTTTGTTTCTCTACTATTGAAATCCTTTGTTTTCACATCAGATCTTTAATTAATTATGTCAGTAATAAACAAGTAAACAAAATTTGCCATGGTGTTGCCTTTTAACAATAGTTTACTTTGGCACGGAGTTTACCTATGGAATTAAAATGACCCTAAAATCTGTGCGCCGAGTTTACATGTTCCTGTTATGCAGCAGGTAGTTTTGGCGCCGAGTTTACGCCCGCCGAGGTGAAGTTACGTTTTCCCCAACAATGAACCTGACAAATGTCCGCTTGACGCAAAAAACGACCTGAGCAATCAACAAAAAATTAGGCCTGAGGTGTAGCGTTGTACCGAGATACATATAGAAAAAAGTCGAAATAATTGTAGGTAACTGTTTTTAAAGCATGCCGTAATTAATTACAGTCGTAGCCAAACTTGAAAACAATTTAATCCTGGTCTGGCCGACTGGCAAAAAGCGGATTAAGACGTTACTCTTGATCGCATCAAACCCAGGAAAAAAACCACATAAATTTCTTCCATTCGTGGCTTTCCTTTGCCAAATTGTAGAAATTACCATAATAATACAAAAAGAAATTCTAATACTTAAAGCTGAATTAATGGCGCGTATAGTTGGATGATTTGTTGACTGAGTGGTAATAACATTAGCTTGATGAAAATCCTTGAATATCCCCAGTGAATATCCTTTTAAATATAATAATAATAAATAACAATAATAATACGAGTGTTGTATTTTCAGTTGTTTAAACTCATTGTGGACATCATCAAGGTGTCTGCTGTTAATTGAAATTTAAGCCTTCAAAAATAATGAAATAATAATGGAACAGTCTACATTACACTAGATATTGAAGTGTATTGACAGGGGACTGTGTCGTATCCGTTTCAATTACAAAGAAACCGTGGATCGGTGATGTCCTCGTCTCGACGAACAATTTTGAGATTGTCACTGTACATTGTGACCCAGATCTATTTGCCATTGTTGTCGATTGTAACAGAACGTCGGTGGGTTACACCTCTATAATTCCTTTCAGTAGATTTTAATCTGAAACTCTCTTATATATCCACAGAATCTTTTGTGCTTTTATTATTAATGCGAACAGAAATTAAAATTGAAGTTGCTAATTTTGAACAGTTTTACCGCTTAAAAATAATAATGTCGAAGCAATATAATTCGGTGATGGATCTACACACTCAATTTAATTAGAATTTCGTTATTAAATACATGAATTTTAATTTACAACTCAATTTCGTGCAGCTTAATTTCCAGTCTCATAACGTGGATCGACCGCATCATTTGATTAACGCTCCAGGACAAATTATCGAAAAATTGAAAAAAAAGCTGTTCAAATTGTGTTTTTTTTCGGTTTGTTTTTATTTCATCAATTTCAAATATTGTGGTTAAATGATGGATGCGCCAGATAGATATAGCAAAAATTACTAACTGAACTGTTGATTGATGCGAAAAGCATATCAGAACAACAGCAAATCAATCAAATGTGGTAGGCGAAGAAATTTGCAAAAAGTCAAAGTCGTTATAAGATATTACGGGATTCTTCCGTGGATCTTTTTTATTTAAAATTTACGTTTTCACGTAATCACGTAAGTGGCGAAAGCTGGAAATGAGAGTGTTATCGAACAGGTTTTCGTAATATTTTAGGGCATTTATCGCAATACGTTTTCGAACTAAATCGAAAACCCGATGGAAATTGAAATTTGATGTTTTCTTTTTTAAAGTAGCAAATCATCCGCGAGATTGTTTAATAATTGGTGGATGCGCCGGGCGAACAATTGTTTGTATTTAGTATAAGTCCGAAATTAAGCATTCCATCGATAATAAAAGCGAACAGAATTCGCTGTACTGTAGAAATTTTCTAATTATAAATACGCCGATTCTTGAACAGAATCGTGGAATGTGCACACAGTTTGGCATTTATGACGTCGATTTTTTCAAATAAAAATCTAATCTATTTCTTCAATTTAAGAAAATGATGCATAATTGGAAATCAATTAAAATCGCTACATTCTGATTTCTCACTATTTCACCCAAGGATTTGAAATTTTGACGGTACTATAAAATTCGTTTCCTGCCTTCCATTTAAGCCACCCTAACACGATTATGTCGCTTATCCGTTTTGTACGCATATTATAGCGATATCGGCGGATTAACGTTAAACAGAAATCTCTATTTTCTCATTTAAACGTTGCTGATATCACTGCGAAATTGGAGTCGAGTGCTATAAAAATTAATTACACTTGAAGATAATTTTGTAATTATTCCAATTAATATCGATATTCTTCCTGTAAAATTGTGAAATTAGGTCAGAATAACAATACAAAATCTACATAGTATGTTGAAAAACTGCAAACAGTAATAAGTTGGAATGGTAAAGTGTTCATTTGAATAATTTGTTTAAATGAAGGCTTTAGTCTAGCTTCTCAGATAAAACAAAGATTTTAGCATATAAATGACTTTTTATACACTCTTATGAAAGCTGAATCAATTATGGTACCTTAATATAACAAAAGTAGAGAGCTACGTTACTGAAATAATCTAATAAATTTGCATCGGGATTAGTTTCAAGATACATCTTTGTTCTTGTAGAAAACCCCTAAACAGGTCGTCCGTAACCGTAATTAGTCTATTAATGAACCCAAATAGAGGAGATGTAGCAACGTAAAAAACGCATTTACCAATTCTATATCACCCAACAATACGACCACGGTAAATAAAATTAGATCGTGAAGTGTGCATCTATTGTTGGCTCTTTTAATCTATTTTTTTTTTCTTGTGTAATAATGTGTTGAAATTTTACACAAAATCGTCAATAGACTATTCAATTATTCCATTACCATAGCGTCGTTCGATTTGGGATCGTCGGTCCTCAGCGATCCTATTCAAAATAAATTTATTCAAGAGTACCAATTGTGTAAATCAAAAACACTCATGATAGTATAGTTCAAAGGCTTTGCGCGTTTCGTCAAATGTAAATTCGGTTGCTGTGCCTTTTTTTTATATAAAGGTTGTTATAACAAGAGCACACAATTGTATATATGAATGTTTTATGGTAAAAATATAATAAAAAATAAGGCAAACAATAAATCATAAGATTGCTGTCTGTATGTTGTATCACCACCATTGAGACTTTATGGTTGAAGACAAATAAGTTTTTCTAGTATGCTATTGCTTTGTGTATTATTACGATAAAAACTAGACAACTCTATAAATTTAAAGAACACTGGTAGTTTTATTGGAACATTATCTGTTCTATGTTGTTATTTTTCTCGGATCCAGACCATTCGATCGGCTTTGAATTGAACGGCATCTATTTGAAGATTTATCACGCTTCCGCATAGATATGTGTTCAGTCTACAAAAGTCATGAAAGGAGCTCTATTTAAACAAGAAGGCATTCAAAAATATTTATGCAGAAAGCAATAAGAGACGTGAAATGTTAGACGTGATGGGAATACTAAGCGATGTTATGAAACCGCAACGAATAATTATAGAAATGAAATCCATTATATACGAATACCGAACCAAAAACTGGGTCATAAAGATTGTAAAAAATTGATAACAGAATAGAACGAAAAGAATAATGGACTGGAAAAGGGTAGATTATGTGTTTTATATAAGAAAAACAAATTTAAAAGAACATCTTTTCAATTAATTCCAAATCCAATTGAATACAGCCGAACTTTAGCAGTTGCTTCAAAGAATTATGTATGAATTTCGAAGTTTTAACTATTATAAATCAAAGAAATTACTAAACTTTCTGATATAACGCATTTTATAGCAAACCGCTATAACTGATCCATTTCTTAATTGATAATAGTCGTAAGCGTTTGTTGTCAAAGCGGAGGAAATAATTATGAATAATTGCAGGATAATTGTAGCTATTATCCGTTTATTTGACATACAGAAGAAATCCTATTAGCGTCTTTATGTCTAAATGGCTCACCAATTATTTAAACTACATTTGGATCTCATTTTTAATGCCCACTCACGTACCGTTACTTTCAAATCCTTCAAAATTCATAACCGAGACTATACGTGTGCTTAGAACAAGACGCATAATCAATGAGAATATTAGTAGATTGGAGTTCATTGTGTTGAAAACAATTCCAGGTCAACATTACGAACTAAATTCAATCGAATAATTGAACGCTACGTGGATCTAACAGAGGCAAATCATTAGAAATACTCGTCAGCAAAATTTGCAGTACTCATTTTTAGTGTATATTAAAATGATGGTCGTAAAGTAGAATATCCGAGAAACTCATGGTTGACGAAACGAACTCGTTAGATAAAATCAAGAAACATCAGTTTCAGGACATAAACTGATTGAGTTCTGAAATATGAGACGATCAAATTACCAGAATCATATTGAGAATAATAAGACGCTTTCTCATCAAAGTCGATAAAAGCACGTAACTATAAAATAAGAATAGTTAAGAGTTTTTTTGTAGCTGGACGGATTTGTTAAAGTCGTCTAGACTAACGTTTATTGTGTGATTATTATGGTGGCGGTCAATGTTGACCGAAAATTATCCGACAAAATCAGGCAACAAAAGGGTACCTAAATGGTAAATAAACGCACAAAACTTGGTACGGTTTATTGAATAATCCAAAACTTCATTAATAACATCCACATGTTTTGCTAATGAAATTTGTTAATTTTGTATCAACTTCCATGTGAGCCCCATTTTAATTAACCAATTTAATCAAATGGAATTCTATATGTGTATATGAAACTGTTAGGATAGTGTTGCGTTTAAATTACGTAGTAATTTAATTGATATCCTCATTTAGTAAATAGTTTAAATGCACAGATAAATTGTACAAAAAAAGACACTTGCACTAATATGAAATAATCAATCTCGGAATCATTCGGTTACGAACTCGTCAGCGCTTATTTAAAGCATTTGGGTTACGTTAATCGCATGAAGAATAAATAAAGCGAATATTTCAAAAATTAATAAAAAAAAATGTAGTATGGAAAACGTGAACTTGCACTTCAAAAGCACAAAAATTTCGTAAGGTACGATGCAAGTTGTATTTAGAACAAAATAAAATTGAGAACAATGTCGATCTCTACAAAACGCTAGGATATCCTCTTGCAATTCAAGTGAGTGAAGTAGAGCTCGATAATTTACAATTAATTGAAGAATATAACAAGTGTTTCAACTTCAAATGGGACTAAACAATTTCAAATTGAGACAAGTGAACACCACCAATGCAACAATATATAGAGGAAAACCCAAGAATTACTCTAAGGGAATTAAAAGAAAAGCTTGAACATAATCATCAATTAACTGTATTAAAGGATGTACATAAAGAGCCTGAAAAGGCAAACAGCGAACAAAACAAAATAAAAAGGCATAGTTTCGCTCAGCAGTTAATGATTTACCAAGCCGATAACATGCCTATAATTTACATGGATGAAATCGATTTTAACTTATTTATCTCCAAAAAAAGGCAGGTCAAAGAAAGGAACTCGTTACACACATACTTCGGCTAGATGTAAAGGGGCAAATATACATTTAATAGGCTGTATACGAAATATGGGGTTGATTCATTACGAAATTAGAAAGGGAACATTCAAGAAGCCTGAAGCCATGGATTTCGTTCGGCAGTGTTTAAGGAGCGCTAGAAGTATCTATCAATAAAATGTTCTATTGGTGATTGATAATGCGCCTTGTCATGCTGCTATTGAGGACGTCTTACTGGAAAGTGAATTTGAAGGGCATCGTTTACTGAGGCTAGCCCCATATAGCCCTATGTTAAATGCTATAGAGCATGTTTGGTCAAGTTTGAAAGCGGATGTTAAAAGAGAACTGGCTGAGCAAATGCCAAGCATTTTATTAGGTGAAGATAATTCTAACATGACTCAGACTGAGTATCGTATGCAACGGCTAGAATGTGTTTTGATTAATAATATAAGAAATATTATTGTTGATAAATGTATAAAATATATTGCTAATATACAAAGGTTTTTACCAGACGCATTAAATATGATGGATGTTCGTTTTTAAATATGTTTTTACAATTTTGTTTTTTTTTTATTTATTCTAAAGCTTTAATATTTTATAATAAATAATATCACATTTCTTTAAATTTGTTTATTACTGATTAAAAGATCTTTGAAGTTGTTTGTCCCAATTTGAAGTTGCTTAGTCCTAATTTGAAATTGTTTAGACCCAATTTGAAGTTGAAAAGGTATAGTGCTGTCGAACAATTTGGAAGCCTCTCATTTATAGTGACAGAAAAATAAAGAACTCAATAGATAATTCAAATGGAATCGAAGATATTCGAAAATATGCATTACGACATCTTCCTATTCATGTTTGATTGAAACAACTTTTGGATATCTTAAGAGGGCTTGTTGTCCGCAAAAACCCTAGCGCCCTGTAGAATAGATTGATCCAGTTAGTTGAGTAAATTTTATTTAATTATATTAAAAAGTGAACGCAAAAAAAGAAAAATTGGAAGCCACTTAAAACCACTATATTTGCATGTTTTTGGAAAAACTAAATGCATATTCAAAAAAAAAACCCTCGCGCCCCACACAATTAACATAGTTACCGGATTCTTAATCGACCTTCTCTTCAACTTCTAAATTGTTGCCGAAAAACGTGAAATACGATTCCCACGGAAACTAATGGGACCTACCGTAAACTATAACCGAAACCATATCGGCTCTTAAGATCACTATTTTATCCGAACTCACCAAAAAGTGGAAAAAATTTTTAGGCACCAATGCAGAGAAAAAAAGAAGAATTTACAACAACGAATAGATGATAAACAAATGTAAATTATTGATAAATTTGTACCTCCAACAATCGACGTTACAAGAACAGCTTGCAATGATTAGGCTGCCACCTGTAAGTGTAGTTTCCCAAGCTCCACCTAAGCAGGAAGCCTAACTAGATACAAATTTTCCTTTACGTTACGTTTATGACACGTACCTGACGTGGCTCCTTCACTTGGCATGCCTTATTCGGACCAAATCAAAACCCAGCTAAAATTTCTACTCGGGATGCTCTAAGAGCATGTTTATTGTCAACAGAACTCTTGAAATTAGGTAGAATTATTAGTTCCTGTCATAATTCAGCTACTTGAGGCTTTTATTTTTAACATTCATTCCGTTCATTCATTGTAATAATTTTGATATTATGATATAATACGCTTTTTACAGATACATTTTATCTTGAAGGTCCGACTTGCCTCCCTTTTAACCTTGTCGACGGCTCCATATTATTGGAGCTATACAATTGAGATGGACAAAGTCTTAGACGTTCCTTTCTACAGAAGTTTTCATATTACATGATACTTTAAATATCACTATTGTCTTGAGGAAATCACTGTTGCTATCACGATTTTTCTAATTTTTTAATGTCTTATTAAACTTTGTTTCCTCTTGATCTTGTTTTTCTTATAAAACTTTAATAATAAATAGAATTAATTAATTAAAGATGAAGAAATATTCTCAGTTATTTAGTCCGAAAAACGTTCAGCCGACGACCGGGAATCGAACCACGGGCCCTCCTCGTTCGATTCCCTGTCGTCGGCTGAACATATTTTGGACTGAATAACTGAGAATGTTTCTTCATCTTTAATTAATTAATTATACCTTTTAATCTTTCCCAGTGATCCAATTTAAATTTATTTCGGTTGATTCGAATTTAAATTTCGATTTAATAATAAAGGTATGCAACGGGCATTTATGAATAAAGAAAATCTAACAAGGAAAGAACTAAATTTTTGCTAAATAATAACTTATGATAAGAAATTATTAAGCTTAAAAAAGGAATAGAAATATTTATTTCTGTTTACAGCCGAATTTGGCAAAGACTTTCCTTTTGCGGACTCGTTCTTTTCGGTCTTGTACAGTACAGGAACGCATGCGAGTAAACGTTCCACCTTATCGAATCCCACATTGATCATACCAATAAGTTATTTAGCAGCTACTGAACACTTTTAGAATGTGATATCAGGATAAGACGGCTTATGTTGACAGACTGATAAGAATGAAGGTGTGACGTTTTTAAACATTTAAGTTGTGAAATTCACCAGTGCAATAATTTGATAACAGAACGAATTCACTGTCGAGTTCAGAGTCAATCCAAGTCCTTCAAGAACCGCTTTCGTGCTTCTGGACCTAATAATTTTCGAAAGACTCGTCTCTACTACGCAAGTGTGCAAAATTTCAAGTCAATTCGCTTAGATCTATTGAGTTAAAAGGATTTCACGACGGGCAAAGGTTGGGTTTACTGTTGCTGAATTGTGCAGTATTGGCTTTTAAGACTGGTTATTGTGGGCAAATTATACTTCATGGTGCAACTAGCGGCAGCAAACTGAACTACTCAGAGTAGGCAACCGGGCAACTGTAAATTGTAATGTGGGCTAGCTAGACTAAACAGGAGGGCGGGTTTTTTTGGACAATAGACGCTTATATTGAAAATGGCGTAAGTTGATATCTATCCAACAGTTGCCATCTATAATAATAAAAAAGTAGGCGATTTGTTTATACGCACACTTGTTTTTTTTTTGTGTAATGTTGCTTTACAAAATAAAAATAATAAGCACTACTTTCAGTTATACCAGTTATCAGTGTCGAATAGACAATCTAAACATAAAACTTTATCTAAATAATAATATTTCTGTCTTTTACATGTTCAGTAATTTTACATGGGAACTTACTCATTCCAACATATTCTAAGAATTTATTTGAAGTTATCTTTGTTGTGGAATAAAAATATAATAAACGGAATTTTGCTTTTATAAAAAAAAGGATTACTATACGCAATTAATTAATTTTGAATTAATGATCAGGTACCCTAATTAGACCATCACGAGAAACAATTTCATGTTTTGATGTGATACAGAAGATATAAAATAGGAACGAGTGAAGGTGGACAATTCGCGTCAGGTTTGTATTTCAGGTATTACGTTTGCCTAATTGATCCACTTCCCGTTGGTATAACCAACCGATGCCTGAGCAAGAAGAAGACAAAATAGATAAATAAAGAAAAAGCAAAGGTCGTTTTTCAAGATTGGGGACCAAAATTTTACTTGCTCATTCTAGTTTTATATTTCTTTCTTTGTTGACTGCTTTTGTTGTATACATACTAGGAGAAACGGGAATGCCGATTACAAATTCCTTCAATGAATTATAAAAATTTGCCTTCAACAACGTAAAAAAAATCAACTAACCAACAAATAAGAAAAACAATTAAAAATTCACAGTTATTTGATATTAAAAAATAGCAATAATTTTTTATCTGAACGATAGTTAATAATATTAATTTTGAAATAGTGATCAGGTAACTTAATTAGACCATCACGAGAAACAATTTCATATTTTGATATGATACAGTAAGCATATACAAGAAAGAACGAAATCGTAAAATGGACGCATTTCTAGATAAATTTTACATCTGTTGTATCCCGAATATACCGGGAACTTCTAACATATGTTTTCAATTAGGGACGCCATTAGACCGAAACTATCTCAATTGCTTATTTCTTAATTCTATTCTGCTAATAATGATTGAATTAAATACCTAATAATAAACACAAGGTTAGTTGTTTTATTCGTTCAGTTTTTAATTGTCAGCTGATTACAGCCCTTTATCTATAACTGATATAAAATTAATTATAGATATAAGTGATAAAAGGTTTCAGATGAATTAAATTATTGGTAATTACGATCATTATTTTCTCAGTAGGTATATTTATCCGGTTCATAATAGTTTCAACAATATGTATAAAACATCGTAAGAGGCCAACTCTTAGACTTTATTGTTATCCTTTTTGGCAAATTTACACATCTATGTATTCGTTACAAAAATTTCTAATCACAACTAAGATAGCCGGTATTTCGCACTTTGTCAGACTAGTACTTCCAAGATCTTCTAAATCTAAAATTCATAACTCTAGTATTTTGAGAAAGAGGAGGTAATATTTATGATGAGGGTGAGGCTTGGCAGGGTAGAAGGACCAACTTCTTGTATATGTTTCATCTATTTTGTGAATGCTTGTTCCTCTCACATAAGAATTTGGTCTCGTATTGCTGTATACATAAGCATTTCTCTCAACGATGTATAAGAAAATAATAATTGTATTGGTTGAAAATCTGACAGACTTCGCTTTAAAATCCATTTTTCGGAAAACGGATAACATTTTTCAAAAAAAAGCCTAGCGCCCTAGGGTAGATTGATCTAGTTAGATGAGTAAATTTTATTTAATTATATTAAAAAGTGAACGCAAAAAAAGAAAAATTGGAAGCCCACTAAAACCACTATATTTGCATTTTTTGGAAAAACTAAATGCATATTCAAAGAAAAAACCCTCGCGCCCTACACAATTAACATAGTTATCGGATTATAAATCGACCATCTCTTCAAATTCTAAATTGTTGCCGAAAAACGTCAAATACGATTCCCACGGAAAATAATGGTACCTACCGTAAACTATATCCGAACCACATGGGCTCTTAATTGCTTTTTTCAAAGGATTGAACATTTTGAGAACATTTGCTTGTGTTTGTGGTCTGTACGAATTAGATTTTCCAAAATTCGCACTTATTTTCCAAAGAAACTGATAAACAATAATTGCTTTAAACAAGTCACTGTTTTTTCTAGAACATGTATCTGAATCTTGGAAAAATGAATCCATACAGAGATCAAGCACAGTCTCGACCCTAACTGATATAAATTCCATTGAATTTTGTTAATAAATAGAAAAGAATGACGTCAGAATCGATTCAAATTTGTCTTGTCGTTGAATTTTAACGTCTTGTGGGAAAACTAAATAATTTTTCCAAAAAAATATGATTTGAGGTTAGAGCTCATTACCATTAGAAATGAGTGTAGAAGGATTTTCTTATTAAAATGTTCAGACGTTGTAAAAAAAATTAAAAATCAACGCTGCACAACTCAACAACAATGAATCTTTGCCCGAAGTGAAATCCCCTTGCAAGCGTTTAAAAGCAGTTAAAAAAATTCAGACATGTCTATAGACCAACTTTGTCAATACATGCTTGTCAATGTGATTTAGTATGTTTTTGTTGTTGTTGCAACGACACAGTTTCTTGCTGGCTTTTAGCCAGAAAAACAGAAGCAATAATAATAAACATTTTCTTATTTGTGAAAGAAGTTTACGATTTCTCTATTATATTCCATAGAAAGAATCGTGTCGTAATAATTTGAATTATCGGAAAAAAGTTGTGCCACAATGTAGTTATATTTGAATTAAAATAGATTTGCTGCTACTCCGGAAGTTCGTCTAATAAAATTAAAATTATATTACAAGCAAGAAGACTAGTTCTAATAATTAGAACTATCTACAGAGTAGAAGTTTAGAATTTCTATCATATTAAGTTACGATAGTGTGATTAATTAAAAGCAAAAACTTTCAGTTAGACTTTGATGTTCTTTATTAATTTTGAATAGTACGATTTGAATTGCAAAAGTTTACGATAATCTTCGGAATAAACACTATCTATGAAGATTAACGCTAACGCAAACGCCCAGCTATCCTATTAATCAATAATCGTTTACAAACAAAACCTCTAAGAATTAAGATTGAATTGAAGTCTACTACTATACAATCAAAGGCTGTTTTTATGGATTTAATCCTCTTAAAGAGTTGATGATGACAATGATGGATTTGATGCTTCCCCTGGGTATCTACCAAACAAGCGGAATATTCGCGGAAATTATCAGTGGGAATAAGAGTTTTAACTGTGACAATAACAATTCTTTGAAGTTCTATTTTGCCGGTACTCGACAAAAAATATTAAATGATGAGTGAAACCAAGTCAATAAATCAGCACCATTTTGATAATGAATAAAATAAGTCTTAATAAATGAATAAAATCCCTTAACATCAACAGGATTTGTTGAAAATAATTGACTATTCAATCGATTTATTTTGCATTAAACAGTCTATCAATATGACATTTGATAGTCACCTTATACATCAGTTAACAAATATGTAGATTATACGACAGAACTGACATTACAGTTAACAAGATTCCATCAGCGTAGCAAACTAGCTCTGATATATCATAGACATATCAGTGCTTTATTATAATTTTGGGAGGGATCGCTATTGTATTCGATTAATGTAGTGGAAAAGTCTATTCTCTCCGAGATTTATTAAAAATTGAAGAATAAGATTTAATTGAATTATAACAGACAAATATTTTCACTCATTTTTCAGATTTTGATCCAAAAATTTTCTATCGCGTTGTAATTGAGTTATCAAATTCTTTACAAAAACAACAAATAATTCAATATCAGAAGAACTATAAGCATTAAAAATAATAAAATATTTATTACAAGAAACTAATATTGCGTCAATCAACTTTATTGAACATAACACTTGTACCCTGTCGCTATTCTGGACTATAACTCTGTACTTCAGGCGAGTTGAAAAAAACGTCTACAAATTTATTAAAAAAATATTGATTTATATTGAAGCAATTGCTAGAGGGGAATTGAAGATATCCCATACAGATGTTCTCTCCAAGACTATTAAAGGCGAACTGATCTCTTTCTATTGTGAAGCGTATAAACGACTGATAGTAACACTTTTTCGTAGTGTTCAGTTAAGTTGGTCGAATTTTGTTCTATTTCGCGTAGATTTGTAGTTTTTTATAGTTGGGGGCTAATTCCGAAAACGTAGTTTCACAAGTGGTCAATCGTTGAATGCTTAAATATTTAGTGCAGAATTAATTCATTACCACAAGTTGATTTTTATAATTTCTATGCTACCGTCAATATTTAATTATCTTATATCTAAACATTTAAACGATTGTCCCAGCAGTTAACCTTATCTGGTCAAAAATTCTGATCTTCGAACCAATTTTCAGCACATCTAGTGCTTTCGCTTTTGGCAGGTATTGCACTATTAAAGTTTTTTGACAAAGTTCTTTTATAAAAGAAGTTTGAGGAAAAATGTGACACTGTAAAAGTAGACTTCCTGAAGTTTTTTTTTACCATAGTTAGTGTTTTCCCTCATATAATTCGTACTATTAGGACTGGTAAGACTGATTTGTTTTCACCATAGAGTATTTGATCCGATTTTCTGAAATTTGATGCTTTATGTGTCCGATTGAGCCCGATTCAAACAACGTTTGCAAATAAAAAGCGAATTTTTAGCGAAGTAAATCCGCCAGCAAAATTTTAACTTAGGCTTTGTTGAGTTTATCCGATTACAACAATATTTGGCTATTAAATAAAGCCGGTCGTAATTTCCGTCGTAATTGCACATAGTAGCGGGAATGGTGGATGCGCCGGGTGAACTGTTGGGGGACGCATCTACGACCTGATTTTTTGTGAATTGAAAATAGCAACATGGCAAATATTTCTATTAATCAACTTCAACCTCAAGCGGTAGCCTCCTTTTTTCGATAGAGCCAGCTTAGAATTCATAGAAATAAACAAGCAGCAGTATTTATTGAGCGAATCGTTAGTGATAAAGCGCCGGAACTGTTCAAATTATAATTGTTTCACTTGAACGATTAAAAATGGTTTTTCTAGATTATTCAAAAAATTACCACTTCTACTGCAGGCACAATACATGTGCAAAATAAAGTTTCTCTATTGGCTTATTTATTTCACTCCCTATCGCCTAGGCTAATAAAAACGTTCAGTATTTATTATTTCTAGTTAATTGAAAAACCTTGAAACTTCGGTGAATTACAGCAACTGCTTTTATCCACTGAAACGAAAACAATGAACTCTGACATCGATAAAGTAATTCGTTGTTTCGAACAAATATAGAATTGGTTCACATCCGTGTCGATAGAAATTTTACAAATGTAATCAATTCAAACTGAATCTACTTTCTTTGTGAGAATCCATCGATTTTGTCGTCTATAGTACCTAGTTTAATATTTTCCATTAACAGTTTGTTGAATTAATCAATCTTAGCTTCACTGGGTCGACAAGTTCATATAAAAAATCAACCCGATGGAGTCTTGTTTAATTTGTTCGATTTCCCAGTATTGTTTTTTTTTCATGCTTCTCTTTGTATTAAAACGATCATTTCCATGCAAATACAGAGATTACGGCATTATTCAATAATTTTTTTTCCAACAGCAAACTAAATGAATTAAACTGGATGATTCGATCATCTCGGATGAATAATTGATGACTTTAATCAAATCGCTGAAACTGCTCATTAATAATTTAAAGATTCTGTTTTATGTTTAAATGATCAATCTCTAGTGGAAATCGTTAAAGATTCCCTCTAAAATTGTGGGTGAATTGCATGAATAAAGCTGGAGATTTAGCATTTTACTACATGAAGATTGATGGAAGTTCGATAATTTTTTGAATTTTGCCACCCACTCTAAAGGACTTTTTTTACTCGTTTATCAAGCAAAAATGGAAATTGTAGTTTAATATTCATAGACTGTAATGAATTTTGCTATAGAAGCTCCATTATAACTCAATTATATCATACGCAACAACTCTATGACTAATTTTATGATCCTACTCATTTATGAGGTAATTAAAATTGTCTCATGCTAAATTATTGTGATAGAGGCAACGCAAACTTAAGTTGAAACTATAATATTCATCTTTATTATCTGCAATCAATTCTAAAAGGTTTTAAATCTATTTATATCAAAACTTTAAAATGAATAACTGCCTCCACAACAGAAACAATGTATGAGGATTCGTGTAATGACAAATTCTACCAACAAATTCGTGTCATTACAAACATTACGTGAGGATGGCGAAAAATTGGATGCCTTAAGTGCGATGACAAACACAGCTGTGTTGAGGAGCTTTTTTCAACAAATGAGAGGGACACATATTCAAGAAAACAAACACTTAAGGAAACGGCGAAATTTTGTAAAACACATCTCATTTATCATGAAATATAATTTGTAAACAATAATCCTGCACTGGAGACGTGTTAAGACTGCAAATAAATCAGGAATGACTTGAAATTTAGGGTGTCGACACAATTGTCGATCAATATTGAAGATACAAGACCTTAAAGTTCTTTCTGTCAATTATATCGAGTCTTGTTCTGTTTGCTAATGAATTAGATCGAACAAGCAGCTTGCCTCACTTCATATTTTTAACAAGATGTACACGTAGTTATGTGGAAATAGCAAGAAGAAGAGGAAATCTAATACAGTCATTTTTTATAAGACGAATCAATATGACCCTGACTTGTAGTGGAGTATTTTGTACAACACGTGTAATAATAGACAGAAGCCAATTTGTTGGTAGTCCAATAGCTGGTATTGAAGGATTTTCCAGACATTTTCTTTTGTCCAACGATAACAATAATTAGTTTTTTTCTTCCTTCGAATGGCGCCTAGTGACAATAAGGCTAAGATCCAACGTCACGATTAAATTCAGCAAGAAATTTAGTCTTAGAAATACAATTAATCGTTCAAATTATAATGGTTTGTCTTTATATGTGAAATCGATGTGGAAATTCTAGGCGATGCTTGTATCAATTCACGAGGGCTTCATTAAAATAACGAAATAGTTTCATTTAGTAGATTCTTGTTTGTCTGCAACTTTAAACATTTTAACGTTCTCCATTGGTCTAGGAAATTAATGCAGTCGTTAAAATTGTTCTTTTGTATTTGAATTTAAAGTTTTAATTAATTGTTGCTCCAGGGATCGTTTATAATTTTTCTTCTTTGTTATTAGAAAGTTTAGAAATAAACCATCTGCATTGCAGAAAATTTCAATCCTTCAATTTAGTTAAGGACAGAAATCAATTATTCTGAAGGAAGAATTCTTTCGTTTGTGATTTTTCTCAACTTTGAGTAGGTCAAAAAGTTGAAAAGCACCCTGTAAAAAATCATGTTCTGTTCTTCAAATTCTAGATGATCAAATTAGAGACAGTATAGATAAGGAATTCTTAACCGGGGATACGTGGGTGTCTTGGGCATACATAGTCAATTGTCAATTCAAAGCTGGACATTTCCAAACATGGGTTTATATTCTTACGGAAACTTATTCATGAAGTGTCTTATCGAGTTGATTGCTGCACTGCCAAAAAGAAGAACCTCATACTTTCTAGAAATGATCGAATTGGTTTGTGGATCAGGCCGAATAAAAAACTGAAGGAGATTCCTTTATCAAAAGATTCATTTTATTATGCAAGCTCCTGTGATGCTTGGTAGCAGAAATGGTTTTGCTACTTTAGTCAAAAACGAAATTTGTCAAGTTGTGATCACTTACTGCTTTTCTCAAAGGCATGTACTAGCAACAAAGACTTTTCCGACGGTGCTAAAAGAAGTTTTATGGATTGCGAAGCTTAAAATCAGCATTTTCAAAATATTTTGGCAAGAATTAAGTGCAGAATTAAGGACAGAAGTTTAGATTTTTCTGACAGAGAAAAACACTCGCTAAAACTCTAACACTCTAACTCTAAAACTCTAACTCGCTAAGACTCTTTGAAAGAAGAGACTTTTCAATGTTGAAATAGTTACTGTGCGAAGATAGAATTCAAGAAGCCCTCTCAACTGTTCTACAATGAATATTTCTTGACCAGGCTAAAGATAAACTTGTTGATCTGATCGTTACAGTAAAATATTTGTTCTGATTAAATTTTAATTTAAAAACCCTGGTGTTCTGTGCAAGAAGCACTGGAAGCTTTAATTCCCTGGATTTTTGACGCCGTCAACATTTAATAATTTTAATAATATAATTTACTTAGACACTCTTTGTGAATTTGTATATTTAAGTAGGTAAACAATATTCCGGGGTCCGTTAACTTTACTCGACTTTTTAAGGAGGTCCGCGGAACAAAGAATGTTAAAAATCTCTGATCTAGATCTACCTTGGATATAAACTGACACTGATGATCTTTTCCAACATTCCACAAACATCAAACAGTTTCGGCACTGTGGATACAACTTCCGCTTTCTATAAAGGTGAATTTACACGGGGACAGTAACTAAAACAAGTAACTTAAGCAAGTAACTAAATTTAGCCACTTCCATTGGGTAAACGTTTGATTTAGTACTAAAGACAGTTAAAACTTTAGTGTTTTAGTACTACAAACGTTTAAACAACACCAATAGATAAATTTAGTTACTTGCTTTAGTTACTGTCCCCTTGTAAATTCACCATAAGACTAATATAAATTCTGACTGTAAAGGAACGATCCATAAGACCCACTGTAGTAAAATTATGAAGTATAATTGTAAGCTTTAATGAAAGAATAATTGCGTTATATTGTTATTTAGAAAATATCGTCTTACTAGAAGATAATTTATTGAACTTGGAAATGAAGTCTAATCTAATATTTTTATAAGATTTATGCACTTAAGCCGACCCATTACCATTATTAGGTAATGAGTAATATTTTAAACTTCAGGACCTCTTATTCAACTAATGCCAGTAAAAACTGAATGGAGCCCTTCTAATCTATATTTAAAGTTAATTGATGATGTGGTCTAACAAACAACAGGATTTATGTTTTCATTATAAAAACCTAGTACCGTCTTTTGTAACTGGTTCGGCCTAATCCTTTCACTTCCTAACAAGCACACTTTCTTCCATGTGGCAGTAAAGCTATTAAATTATCAAAAATAAAATACGCATTGTAAGCATTTAAGTTAGCGCAGTTGTGAATAAATTGATTCAAAGAATAAAACGCTTCCACTCGTCACATATGCGCCACTCTCTTGAGTAGCGATAGAGAAATAATATGAATGGAGGACATTTATATATAAGTTTGATTAATTATCTTTACTGGTAGTTTGATTACTATAACTCCTTCCAAGATATAATAATCTTGGGTCAAATCTTGTCAACAAGAACAAAACACGGATTACAAATTCTATGTAACCGAAAATCTCCTTTAATAGCATTTAATTTTGAATAATTAATTGTCCTTGAAAACAACTATTAAACGGCTTCTATTCGAATATAATGCGAGTTAGAACCAAATAAATCACAAATTGAAATTAATCCCATTTTATATTACAGTGTTATGGAATGATATCGGCGATTTATGGCCGTTTAAAGCTCAATTTGCCGAATAATTTGTTCAACGGCATAAATAAATATAAGAAAGTCAATATTCTTATGTTATATACTTTATATAGCATATTTCTTTTTGCTCTCAAAAACTCGAGTTGAACAGCGATAAATGGCTTCCAATGCGGACAATTCTCGTATATCATAAATATGTCGATTTGTTTCTACTATATTTTAGACATGTTACGATAATCGATATTTATAGTTCATATATCAACGTGAATTATGACCGTTTGTATTTCGCAAATTCTATTAAATCTGAATCGAAAATAATTCAATAGTTCAAAGAATGATTCTCAATTTAATCGTCATTAACTTGTGCGTGATCGTGGAATTTTTCGGTAGCTTTTATTGAAACTCCCGATGCGTCATTTCGGTGCAGAGAGATCTGTACGCACACGTGACTAAGATATAAACGATTGTTAATTACAACTAAAACAATTCTAGACACGTTTGTTGTGATACTTTGTAAATAACTCGATTTTGGAAAAAGAAACTAGCGATAAATTGATTGTAATGCGCCTTTACTCCAACAAATTCCGAAATGATTCAATTCAATCAAAGTCGAGCAACTTAATCGGCCATCATTAGCATAAACCGCTTAGAAAAACCAGTATTAAATGTTGTGTAATCAACGGGGGGGATTACTGATTCTTTACTAGAATAGCTTGAGATACGGCAACAGCAGAGAAACGACCTTACCCAGTGATTTATATGAGATTCCCGTATAAAATTTAACGGTTTTCATTAATTATGTGCGTTGGCTAATTCAGCAAAATTCCGTTATCCACTTTATTTATTAATTGTGAATAGCGTCTACTCAATAAGTGCTCGTTATGAAACCAAATATTTACGTGTACAGGGAACATTTCAAATAAGAGAATTTCTACTGTTTCCATTTAAGCTAATCTCCTATTGTTTGGACGTAAATATTTAATCTATTTACAATGAACTCATATAAATTTTCAGGTAACTTTATAACCATTTGTCAACTGTAACACAATATAAATTCAGTGGCATTAATATTGGAATACTGATTAGAATTTATTTATCTAATCCATGAACGTATCTATAACAATCTAAAACTTTGGCATTAATTGATGAATTAGTTTATAGGTGTTAGCTTTGATAAAGACCACGATTTTTTTTACATAAACTCCACAGACTCTATGATGAATACAAATTCTGTTAATTTTCGCTTATTACATTCGAGTAATTTACTATCAGACGACGATAATGCTACAGATGTGTCAAGGGAGAATAAGCAGACTACTGAAGGTCGTATACGAATTAAATCCAAACCAACAGAATTCAATCTTGATTACATGGAGGCTTGTCCAGATGCTGGCTTTGGTATTAATACCTAATTTCACTTAACGAGTGAAGCTTGTCAATAACATGCTTCTACTCGGAGATGATTGTTTAAAAACAACCCAAAAAAAATGCTTCACTTGTCTGTTTAATTATCAAATTGTCAGATTTAACAGTTCTACAAGTCAATTTTTTTTTTGTAAAAAAATACTCTATTCCTTGAAATTAATGATTGCAATATTTTTATTTGATTATCTTTTTTTATAGAAAATCCTAAGTTGTCGGGTATTCAAGAGAAATTTGATGATACATATTTAGTTATAGCTTTAATCATTTTGTCAAAAGGTAGAAAAAAGTGTAATTTACCATAAATTTAATTTTCAGCTTGAATAACTTTTGAATGCGTGCTTTATCGAAAAAACGCTGAGACACTGCTTTAGACCGTTCAATTACCTACAAAAATATGTTTCAGCCATTTGAATCTTAAGCTTAAAAACAATTTTTCCTATCGTTGAAATTTGGTGCATCCATCCTTGGTTTTATACAGACTGTTTCAGACCAAACAACCACCTTTTATAACTCCTTCGATTATCAAAATATTCGAATGGGACCTATAATTATGTAAACCGGGTCACGTAAGGAGCAATTTGAATTAAAAAAGATTATTATTATACTCCTCTGTAAAGTTGGAACATCGACATCAACTTTTTAAAAGTTATAATAAAGAGACTGCATTGATCTACAAAAAAATTCCATTTGTGTCCTTTCTAAATTATCAGTAATAATTTATTACATTTAATTAATTACGGCAGGTGTACAAACTTATCTAATCCATAAGTAATTACAAGTCTTTTTAATAATCAAATTTATTTATTAAAGAAGATAATTGAATCTGCATCTTGGTTTTTATCTTGAAATGTTTTTATTTTGTCTGAAGCGATAAAACAAGATAGTATTACTACAGAATTCAATTCAATCTTCAATTCTCTTCAAACTGCTTGAAGAATCATGATTTGTTCCACAACTTTCGACCGTTTGATTACACGAGTCACTACGATTCTGGGAACTGTCTCCCTAAGGCTTGAATTGTCTTTGATTTTTTCCATTGTCCAATTTAAAGAGAACTCATTCGAACATCCTAAAATCGGTGAAACTCCTAAAGGAATTTTCGGTCACAATATCACATTGATAGATAGAAAACCGTCTTTTATCAATAAATGTACTGTTATTGATACTATTGTGCATAAAACGGAGGTTTCTCATCACCTCTCTAACGCAAACTTTTCTTTTTAAATTTTTGACAAAATGAAAGGAAATTAAATAATTTTTGTAAATGAATACAGTTTTGTCAAAAGAGTGCTGCAATTATAGAGGGAATTATGTAGAAAATGTGGGGCTACCATGATAAGAACATTCCGGTGAAGGTTGCATCCGAATATTTTAATAATCGAAAGAGCTATGAAAGGTGATTGCTCGAGTTAGGACACTCTGTAGATGTCATTTAAGTATCTCTTAAGCTACGTTGTGATTAACGAAAACGTTCCAAAGACACAAACTATCATTATAACTCACCCAGATTGGCTCTATTTCCGTGCTTACTGATTCGGTAATCAAGGGCTATTAGAAGCTCTACCTATCTTATCATAATTGTTTTGAATTGTCCGTATCGATTCATCAAAGCGTTTATCTTTTCCAGTTAGATGAAAGTTCGAATTATTAATGATAACTTAAACAAAACTGATTATTCTCATAAGTTAAAATTTGGATATTAGATGATTGATGATCTCTTTATCTACAACCCAAGTCGGTCTAATTGATATTCATTAAAATAGCATCATGTGTGGATAATGAAAATGAGTATAATTCATCATTAAGATAGGTCTATTATGCAAATTTCATTTTACTATGTAGATACGAATGCCGTCTGCCGACAGTTTGGTGTTTCAGGAATTCGGTAGTCTTAAGTCTCTCATTATTCCAGTCATTTTCTTCGCACTACAACCAGGATGAATATTGTGAAAACTAAAAGCTTCAGGTACCAGAATCAATGAGTCTAAGGGAATTGACAATGAACTGGTGGTGGGCATTGAGTACTCAATATTCCAAACATATCAAGCATGAATGTAAATGTTGTGAAAGCAATTTAATTTTGACCGAGCCGACCACATAAAAAATAAATTAAAACGTTAATCACATGAAAAAACGAGAGGTTAAATCGCATAAATTCCCAGCATTCGTTCCCATTCATGGGATTACAAGTTTTTTTCTGTTTTGGATTATTAAAAAAAAAATCTTCCACTCTTGGTTGTACACTCCAAAAAAAAATGTAATTAATTATATTGTCATCGAAATTTAAAAGACTACGTTCGAAAATAATGAGCTCTGATTTTGAAAGGTTTATGGATTAAACTGTAATACCCTGTAATAATTCAATGGAAATCCCACAAGCGTCTCTCGTAGCTTTAATACAAATTGGCCAAGAATGTTGGGCGTTAAATCCTAACAGGAACATCATCACATGTTAAGTTATTGTAAATGAAAGGTCTTAAACGAAGTAATTTACAAAGTTATTAACGTAATGTACAATAATTACAAATAATACAAATATTACTAGAACTTATTTGTATGTCGGCGGAAAATTAATATACAGCATCAAACTTTAATCATATACACAGCAAATCTATATTACTGGAGTTGCTCCTGTTTGATTGTAGTTGATAAAAAGTGGATGATTTTGTGGATCGACTAATTATCTACGACCGTACATTGTAATTAAGAGTCGTTTGATATATTCATAGTCGTGTTTTATCAAAAAAAAAAGAAGAAAACAGTTCGTTGGTTTTTTCGATTCGTTGGCTTCTTTACACAGAGAATTTTAATTTAAAACTTGCTATCACGTACAGTATATTTATGTTTCTCCTCTTTTATGTGTATTATAGAAGTACACTAATTGATAAGGTGAATAAAAGCCGACATTATGAATGCTGAACGTGTACAAAACGACAGCAGATTCCATTTACACTAATGGAGAAAGTTTATTAATACCTGCTTAATTGAAGTCTTTAGTTTTCTTGAAATTTACTCAGGTCTAGGTTACTGTATTGAATTACGTCAAACTTATATAAATTTGATTTAATACCAACAAAATAATATCGGATTATGTATAGCATTTCGAAATCTGTTGTTGGACACGTTTCATAAGTTAGACCGAAATTTATCAAAACAATCTTTAAATAGATTAGGAGAAATTATTTGTGAATAATGGATGCGCTTATGTCTTCCATTATGGTCTGTATTAAATACATAAAGAAAGATATTCCCGGATTTAGAATGTTTGAGAAAGTGTATTTTGATTAACAATTTGAGAGTTACAAAAAAAGAACTCAAAATATCTCTTACATTTCAACGGATATTTTAGTTTTGTTTTCCATATAAATGTAAATGTGGACAACCAATTGTATACGGGCAGATCCATTTCTTTCCGATAAAAGTGAATCAGAAAAGGAGATGATCCTGAAAATTTGAGCCAGATAAGTTCAAATCCGGCCGCTAGAGAATATTTTGAAATTTGAAAACAGTCGATTTTTTTGGCAATTTTCCAAAATTTATATCTCAGCTTCAGTATAACTGAAAGATTAGTTCGATACGACATTTTTCTAGGTCAACCTTGTATTTTCACGCAAAAAAATGCTATTGATCCAAACTTTAATTCGGTTCAGCTGTACGCTTTCAACTGAATCACTGTTTTCGCGAAATTTCACCTATATTTAAAATCCTGTCAAATCTACAGCTTTTGGAACAGAGAGATGATCAAGATCTCAAATTTTTTGTTGAGATATGGACTGTTCATTTTCACCCTCATTTCCTTTGATTAAAACTATTTCTTTATATTACAGCAACTCAACGCTAGGACATTTCTTAAAAATCGCCATTTTGAGATACCCATAACTTTTTTCTATCAACTCCAAATCTTTCAAAAATTTCAGCGAATGTACCTCATTTTACCCTCAAACAGTACTGAGAATTTCAAGTGTGGAATAGAAGTAAGATCGGAGCTATGAATTTTAAAAAATGTTAAAATTTCAATTCAATATAACATTATTTGGACTTTTACTATTATGCAGTTTTATCATTTTTACGTAATTTTTTGATTCTTATTCAAAATCTTATAGCAAATTACAAAAGAATGTAGATCTTCAAAAAAGCAAAACAAAAAAAAATTGCCTAAAACCGCATTTGTTAATTAACAATTTTAACCTATTAGGTGAAAAATCAAATTTTTTTAATTTTTCCAACGGGGACCTTTTCTAATGCCTTACAAAAATAGCTTCAAGAAGCGAGAAAAATTTGAGGTTTTTACTTTAACAATTATCAGGTTTTATATAAATTTTAAACTTGTAAAAATTAGATAATTAACAAAACCATATCTAATAAAATAATTATGGGAAAAATTTTTTTTCGATCTGTTTTCATTTATTCAAGTGTCTAGAAGGTATGTGAGTTTTTTTATTTCTTAATATTGATATTTAATGGGTTAAAATTATTTTTATTGTTCTAGAGCCCGTGTCGATCAGCGCGCGCGTCACCCGCTTTTAGCGCTATTTTCGCATCAAAATTAAAATGATAAATATTGATGGTAGAGTTCCGAGATCAAGGCCTTTTTTAGGAAATTTCTTCTTCTTTAAGGATCTTTTTTCAAATTTTGAATATCTTTAATGGTTTCCGAGATATTTGCAAAAAACTAAACCCCCATTTTTTTTATGCTAAATTGTTTATAACTTTTGCAATTTTTGCCGACTTACCTTCAAATTTTTCAAAAAGTTTCTAGAGGTCATTCCGAATTAAATGAACTCTGAAAAAAAATTCACTAAAATGGCAGATGTTGCCTATACCAGAGGTTCTCAATCTTTTCCGGTTTGCGGCTCCTTAAATCATCGGATTTTTTCCGTGGCGCCCTCAATACATCATATTTTTTCTAAATTTTCGACTTTCTCGAAAAATTGGAAAATTTTCCTTTTTTAAAAGCGCAAAATTTCAAGAATTGGAAAATTGAATATTTTGCGGCGCTCTAATGACGACATCGCGGCTTCCCGGGAAGCCGCGGCGCACACTTTGGGAATCACTGGCCTAGACTTTTAATTAAATATACAAATATAACATGCCTATTTTCTTCTGTTTTGGTTTTTTAAAGATCTACATTTTTTGTCATTTACTATAAGATTTTGAACAAGAATCAAATAATTACGTAAAAATAATAAAACTAATAGCTCCGATCTCACTTCTATTCCAAACTTGAAATCCTCAGGGCAGTTTAAGGATGAAACGAAGTATATTCTCTGACATTTTCGAAAGATTTGGAGTTGATAGAAAAAAGTTATGGGTATCCTAAACTGGCGATTTTTAGGAAATGCCCTAGCTTTGCGTTTCTATAAAAAAAAAACGCAGGGTGCAAATCAACAGTCCATACCTTAACAAAAAATTTGAGATCTTGATCATCTGCCTATTTCAAAAACTGTAGATTTGACAGGACTTTAAATATAGGTGAAATTTCGCGAAAACAGTGATTCAGTTGAAAGCGTACAGTTGACCCGAATTAAAGTTTGGATCAATAGCATATTTTTTTGTTGAAAATACAGGGTTGGCCGAGCAAAATGCCGTATCGAACTAATCTTTAAGTTATACAGAAGCTGAGATATAAATTTTTGAAATTTGACAAAAAATCGACTTTTTTCAAATTTCAAAATATTCTCTAGCGGCCGGATGTGAACTTGTCTGGCTCAAATTTTCAGGATCACCTCCTTTTATCGAAAAGTAATGGATCTGCTCATACATATATTTTTAAAGCGACGACAAAATAGTGGAAAATTGTGTGTCAGATTGGCTATCAAAAACATTATCGAATTATCGATCGAATTTAAAGATAATTCTCAATGATTTGTCTATAAACCGATAAGTCAACTTACTTATAATATCCGATTCTACTACTGAATAATAACAGTAAGAAAAATGCCAAAATCAGTATTATGGTATTAATTATTTGGTATATATGTCGATGGCGTACTCTCAAATTAGTCATTTAGAAAAATCCCTACTCATTATCTAATCGACTTGGCAGACTTGGCAGAACGATGAACATTTTGAAATGTTTTACTATTCGCCTGACATTTTCAGGCATTTACTTAAATGCTTTAGAGCATAAAATCTTTTTATGAAATGACTGATTTAAATATCTGTGTTTGTCAGGCGTTCTATAAAGTGACAACCTATGTTATAACATTATATTTTTCGACGTATGTTTTATATAAATATTGCGTGAATATGTTACAATCGGAAGACAAATATCATATTAATCAATGAAAACGTCTTCTATGAGGAATTACAAACGTATTATTCAGGTAAGAACGTATAAACAAATAATCGCTACAGAACCTCAAATCAGTCTTACCTGAATCATACATTTGCAATTCTTCATAGAAGACGTTATCATTAATGAATATGATATTTGTCTTCCGATTGTAACTTATTCACGCAATGTTTATATAAAAAATACGTCGAAAAATACAAGGTTATAACATAAGTTGTCATTTCGTAGGACACCTGACGAAAATTAAGCATTTAAGTAAATGCCTGAACATATCAGGCGAATAGTAAAACATTTCAAAATGTTCATCGTTTTACAATCTGCCAAGTCGATTAGATAATGACTAGGGATTTTTCTAAATGACTGATTTGAGAGTACGCCGCCGACATATATATATGGTTATAATTGTGAAGCTCCTATTGATTTTTTCGAAACAATCTTACGGAATGAGTACCTTGGGACAAGAATTAATTAGAAACTTTAATTAGAGAATATGTTACTGCTGAATACTTGAAATAAAAAATGCAAGAGCAACTATCCATATGTCATGTTTTCACTGTTCTGTTTTGTTTTCCAAAGTTACCTCAACCATCTTTGATGATAAAGTTGAAATATCATTCATTAGTTTTTGAAACAAATCAATAATTTCTTTTCCCCTTTTTTTATGATGAATATTCATCAACCTTCCATTTGTTTGAAGCTTTTTCAGCTTCCGATCGGTTCATTATATCAAAACGTATGGTGAAGGGTGGTTGCATCAGGCAAAAGATTAATCCACCCGCTCGTGACAGTTTTAAATCAAATGACACAAAAAAATAACATTATAAACCCGCATCGTTACAAAAGTAGGATTTACGATAAATATTGAACTCGATTGCGATATTATGAGTGAAAATTCATTCGTAAGATGATTCAGAAGAAATAACTAGTTTTCTAGAAAATCGCGGACACGTGTACTTCATAAGTTCTAATATCACAGTTGCGATTCAGCAGAATTGAATAAAATGCGCACGAACAATAGGCGATGATATTCTTCATAACTGAACGAATCTATTTTGAAAATCTGTTTCTCACAAAATTCCAAAAAAAAGATTGCCACCAAATTTCGGAAAACAGCTTTCAATAATAATTATTCATATCGCAAGGAGAGCTTCAGTTATGCTCTTAAGTTTATCGGAATATTAACCTCTGCCTTGACAAAGTTCTTCAACTTTCTCGCGTATGGGTGAATATTTTCAAAAAAGAAGATGTTCCGTTATTCAAGATTTCAGTTTCAGCTTACGATCTATTTTCACCGTTCTGGTTCATAAATGTTAACTTAAACATGTTTGATGATAAAGTTGACGTTTTGTTATTGGAACAGATCAATAATGTCTTGGTTTTATTTTTTTTTATGGTAAACATTGTAAGGGTAATAAAACATCGTTTTTTTATTTATCTGAATCTTTCACACCTTTTTGTGCGTCTTTTGCACTGTTTATTTTACTTAAAACCAGTTCGGTTCACAGCAGAACATGTAATAAATGGTGGATGCGCCAGGCTAAAAATTAATTCATCCATTCGAGACAGTTTTAAATCAAATGACACAAAAAATAACATTGCAACCCCTCATAGTTAATAAAATTGTATTTACGATAAATATGGAATTCGATTATAATATTATGAGTGAAAATTCATTCGTGGGATTATCCATAAGAAAGAACAAGCTTTCCAGAAAATTGGGAAAATTTTGGAAAAATTGCATCTGATTCTCACAAACCTGAAAGAGAGTGCCACCAAATTTTGGAAAACAGTTTTCAATAATAATTAATCATAATGTAATCAAATTGCAAGATGAGTGTGGCTTTAGCTGTGCGCCAAAATTTATCAGAATTATAATCTCTGCCCTGACAAGGTTCTTCAATTTTCTCGCTAATGAATGAAAAATTTCAAAAACGAAGACGTCCAGTTGTTCGATAGGTATTCAATAAATCATGATTTCAGTTACACCATCTTGGCTGAAAAAATATTAACTTAATCATGTTTGACGATAAAGTTGAAGTATTGCTTTTTTGTTGTTCGAACCATTCAATAAATTCTAGGCTTTATTTTTCCCCGATGAAGATTGTAAAGATGATAAAAAATCATTTTTTATCTTGTACGTTTTTTGCACTGTTTATTTTACTTGATAACCAGGTCGGTGCACAATAACGGAATGGGTAGTAAATGGTGACATTCGTGACAGTTTTAAATCAAACTCACAGATGATGACAAAAGCGATACTAAATGGGGGAATGAATAATACCGAACGGAAGTAATTTTCGAACTCTCCTTATATTTGATAAAATTTTCAATCCATTGAGTGAAATGATTAAACGATGATTTCGACGTGTCCGTATTGATAAAGAAAGTGAATAAAGAAACGAACAAATACAGTTTCGGCTGTATGGGAGACTATAGAGGTAATGCCACACAAAGTTTTGACAAATGATGTCGACATATCGTACAAAAATTTGATAAATTGTATATTGCGGACTTTAAAGCATAAAAATTGTTCAACTGGACATAACATTATACACTAGTTTTTATGGCCAAGTTGCTCTACCATAACGGAACAAGATCTAAACAAATCCTTGTCATTGTAATTTAATCTGTTACACAGACGCTATTCTGTCTGACATTGAATCACTAAACCACTGTGAATATAATGGGAAGGTAATTTAATGTGGCCGAAAAAAATGAACCATCATTCATCTCAGACATTAAAGTAATGCCACAAAATAAAATGTAAACGTCTTTATTTTTATGGCCACAAAAAGGAAGCATTGTTGAAAAACTAAGATTTAAGTCGATAAAAAATTAACCACAATTTGTTCAGACAAATGTTACAACTTTATAATCGCCTGGGAACGAAGTGTAAAGAAAATGGTGAATAGTTGAGATGTGGAATGTTACTTTTTAATTTTTATTATTGCTGAAGGACTTTAGAAAAACGTCAGAAATGGGGAAGAAATTCTAAGCGTTGTTCCTTTAAATTGCGAGGTTTAAATTGCAAACATCACCCACAAGAGAGTAATTAATGTTGTATAAAAACTCCGCAATAACGACCGAAGAGATTAATGTTTTTTCATCACTCGATTCAATATGTTTACGGTAGCGTTAACCTAGAGATTTCGAATATAATTTGATTCTCACATAATTATAGTGCATTTGAATAGTTTCTAGAATGTTTCAGGAACGTTCTGTAATCTTGAGCTGCGCCGTGTAAAATAACTGGTACATAATCAAATTAAATAAGAGCTAGAATTGCATTTTACTCCACTTTAAACTCACCGGAATTAAATATTGAAATATTACATAATCGTTTCGTAATTCATACGAGTTGGTTGAAGTGAAATAAATTTCCTGGAGTTCGCATTTGAAAATTTCCATTCGAATCTAAATGTAGCAAGCAAGTTTTATTTACATTTTTATGCTATCAACTCTGGAATGTTTTGACAGAATTCTCATACTTTTCCTGCCTCGTGTTACTGAATTGTGACAATATTTTCATGTGATGTGTGCTTTTTTTAATAGAAAATATCGGGCTGGGGAAAAAGTTTCCGCTGATTTTTTTATTCATACTGCACTTTATTCAACCAAATATGTACCATTTTGGTCGACGACCTTTTACAATTTTTTTTGAGTCAGCCTTATGTAAATACTTCAAATGTTATACTTTTTAGCAATATCATTGACGTTTAATTTGTTCCAGAATTGCATTGACTTTCTCGGTGATCAAACTCGATCAAGCGAGGTGCATCTTTGCTATCACAATTTGCAGAGCAAAAGCAAACACACAATTCACGGGCTGCTCTTTCTGATATAGCAGCATCACGATAAACTGTGCAACTTTTTAGCTTCTTACGCAGCATTCTTTCCCTTGTTGAAAAAGTGTTTCAAAATATAGTGAATCTCTTCTATATTTTTACTCATTTTCAAGACGTTCTAACTTTTTATTCACTGCACCGATTTTAATATTTTAAAATGTAGCTAAAAGAGTCACCTTTAAAGCACATACACGTATTGCCCGATCTGATCAGTGATTACCAAATTAAGTCAACTATTGATAAAATCGGCGTAAAGTTTTTCCCCAACCCAATATTTGTGTTAGAATATTCAACTATTGACGGTTAATTTGTTTAATTGTTGTTTCAACAAAATCACGTTAATTAGTAGTATTAATGAAAACCTAATTGGGAATTTAATGGGAAAATTGCAATGACAAAATAATTAAAGCATGCGTTTTTTGAGAGTATACAAACAACTGAAATAATTCGTCGTGTGGCTTCAACCATAATTCAAAAGTTTATATTTTCCCTAGACTCGTGGTGATTTAACAAATATATTTAATAATAAAATAAAAAAATAATATTGTTGTTAAACGAAAGTAGGTCAGAATAATTGGAAAGCTCGTAACCGAACAACCTTACCTAACTCGAACAAATGAAGTTTTATATATTTATTCAGTAAAAAACTGCTTGTTAACCATTCAAATTCACGGGTTCATTCTAACGATCGCCTGTAGCTACCGGTTGCACCGTCTATTTAAACGAGACGAAAACACCACCAAGTTCTGTGCAAATAAATTTATGTTAAGGTTTAATTATTCTGATAGACAATAAATGTAAATTGGTGTTAAGATTTTAGTTTCAGTTACACCTATGTAAATCGTGACCAAGTCGTATAACTTGAGCGTTAATTAAAGACCAAAATTTATTGTTGCTGTAAAATGTTAACTTTACAGTTTGTGGATTGATTTGTTTCTGTTGGAGGAAGCTTACTACAATCTCTATTTTTCAACAAATAAATACGACCGCAACCCAAATTAGTCAGTATAATTCAACGATCCTTTCCACATTTCTCTAAATAAAGTATTTTTCTTGCTTTCTTCGCATTTGTATATCGTTTGTTATTGTCGTTGTAACAGCGTGGAGCCTCATTGTGTATGCTACATTCTGTGACACGAATAAAAAAATGTAAAGGATCCAAAAACGAGACGACCAATAAGTAACCAAAATTCTAGATCCCATTTGCTACTATTGAGAGTTGTACAGTTGAAGGGATGGGATCCTTTTCTATTTAGTCCGGGATCGTAACGATTTGTTTGATCATCTAGTTGACCATTACGACAAAAAAACAGCGAATTTCGTTGACCCTAAAGGGGATAGAATACGAGTGCAGAGATCAATACGTTCGTAAAATAGAAGAAATCTCTACTTGTCTACTTTTAACTCAATTGAACGCGCTAGAGAATAATATTTAAACTGACAGAGATGTGCAATTGTCGAGCAGTACCACAGTAGAAATACGAAAAAATAGAATTTTCTTTTTCTAATTCTAATGAAAACGTGCGAGAATCCACCGACACACTAAGATAGGGCGTTCTTTCTCTTTCATTTAATCCTAAATAATGGAACGCCTCCAATTCATAAAACGTTAAAGCACGATAGAATCGACCTGAATAAGTTTATGGTTATATGCCCAAGTTATTTAATTCAAGGGCAATCTCATCGAGACTGGATCCAATGATTTATAATCAAATCCAACTAAGCTGAAAGATAAACAATTTGAGTCCTTGAATGTCACCGAATTCCCCCACAGTAGCTCGTTCAACAATATCTAGTCTTGCCATTTTGTCTGTCCTAACTTTCAAGATTAATAATTTCAGAATCGTTTGATACCATACAGACTAAGAGTTTTTCATTGTGTAAATTATTGACAAACCATTAGGTAACGTTTCCCGATATATTGAAGAAAATCGTTAAGCTCTCCTAATCTGTCGACTACTGTTTAACGGAACTTCAACCTTTAGTAATCCTCTATAGAGCCAAGAGTGGATCACTGAGAGTGCTATTTTATCCACATCTAGTTTCTGAAATTGTAAAAACCAACACGTTGTGGTTTCTATAAATTAATTTGTTCTAGAAGACTAATTTGAATGTTACCGTTATAGTATAAGAACTTAACATTCTTTTATTCAAATAAAAACTTACAGTTGCTGAAGCGTTCAGTCGAAACTTGTTGAAATTTCATTATTAACTAACAACATACCAGCGCCAACTTTAAAATTAGTGCATTTTCATTTGGTAGTGTCTAGCATAGTTAAAGTTATTTAGGGTGATTGTTATTAATTGCTTTAATTGGTTGCTATTATTAATTCGCCAGACGACAATGGTCGAATTGCTAGAAATTAAATTTCCAATAATCGGGTCATATTCTTCTTCTTCTTCTTTCTCTTTCTTATAACCTTATAAGACATAGTCTTGTTTATAACTGCTTTTTATGGGTTCAATCTTAGCTGTGAGGCGGACGTCCAACTCTCATGCCATCTTTTCGGTGGTCGGCCAGGAGGTCTTTTTGTGCCTGGTTTTTCGTCTTTAGCCCATTTATCTGTTGTCTTCCATTATATCCACATGATCTCTCCAATATCGTCGTCTTACTCTACCGAACCGTAACTGCATCCTCTATTTGGAGCACTTCTCTTATGGTCTCACTTCTTATCTGATCTCTTAGTGTCACTCCTTTGATCGATCTTAATATCTTCATCTCTGTTGTTCGACTTATGCTTTTTGTTTTCGCAGTTTCTGCCCTCATTTCTACTACGTACTTGTTTTTCCAGATTATATTTCGCTTGTGTGGGAGCTTCCCTAAACAAATCTCTGTGGCTTGTAATTTCCACACCCAAATAAGTGCATTCAGCAATATCGCATCGTCTGCATAGCACAATATTTTCATTAATTCCATCCCCATTCTTTATCCTCCTCTGATTTCTTTCACACTCTGCATAATTTTATCCATAATTAGATTGAATAGTGTAGGGGTCAAAATGTTATTTTTGTTTTGTTGCCCTTGTTAAGTTGTGCTATGGTCTGTATATAATTCTCTGGTATGGCAAACGCCTTTTCCAGGTCGACCATGCAGAGAAATAAAGGCTTGTCGAACTCAATTGATTTTTCAACCAATTGCTTCATTATAAAAATTGCATCCACCGTCGATCGATTTTGTCTGCAACCTTGCTGTTCTTCACTTATCTCAACTTTATGTGTTATTTTTGTTGTAATGATCTTACTAAATAGCTTGCTAGTTTAGTTTAACAGCGAGATCATCCTGTAATTTCATGGATCGTTCTTATTTCCTTTTTTGTAGATTGGTGACGCTATTTTTCCAGTCCGTTGGCGTTCTTCTGGTTGTAATTATTTTTTGGAACATAAGGTCATATTCCTTTTAATTATTTTTTTTTGATAATTCGTGCATACATCTATTTAATTAACTATAAAAACGGATTGATTTGTCAGTACTATATTTTCATTAATCATCAAAAAACTATTCAATAGAGAAATTGAAAATTACGTTTTGTCAACATTTCCATTTATATATTGATGATTAACCGGGGATTTTTAACGAATATTTTTATTCATCTATACTGTAACACATTACAACATAAACCGGATCAACTAGCTATAAAGTAGAAGGATTAAACGAAATCTAGATAGCTACATACAATTAGAGCCATCTTAGAGGACCTCGATTAAACGGAGGTAATTTTGTGAAGTATTACTTATCTAATTGCTGAGAAGACGAACGCAATTGCCGAAAGCAATACCAGTCAACTAATGTAATTAGCAGACTCCAGCGAAAGATGCAATTATCTTCTTGGAAAAAAAGGCTTGGTTTGTTTTATGGTTTTCGTCTCGGTTAAAACTGGGCGTCGGTTTAAATTTTACTTCTCTTTCGACTAGTTGCTAGACGATAAAACCGGTATACCGTAAATCAACCAGTTTGAGTGGAGGAACTAAGAATTAGGGATACAAAATCTGGAAAGGCGGTAAAACTCTGCAGTTGTTGACTACATGGGGAGATTTACAATTCTGTGGCTCTTGGAGTCTTATTTCCCCATTAGTAATCGTAAAGCTTTGATGTTAAATCATTTCACTTAGGTGAAACTTGTTTTCCGTGGCTTGAAGGCCATTGTGGCATTCAGAAGTCAGAACCAATTCTTATATCAGAGATTCATCTAATTCTCCTCACAAAAAGAGCTCGTTTTAATGTAGTTGAAATCAAAGAGAAAGAGCAATCACCAAAAAACAGTCAATAGCAGGATCCGCATTAGAGATTGGAATTTGGTCCTGATAAATCCAATAAAGCTCAAAATCATGACTAAACAATCATCTAGTTGATTAATAGTATCATAATATTACATAGCAGAATTCATTCAACTTGTTAAATTGATCTTTCCAGTTATTTCATTCGCTGTCTTTTCTGTCAATTTACAAAACTTTTAGGCGTTTTGTTGAAGAAATATTGCAAGACTTAGGTACTGCTGGACTCTTAATTCGAAGTCGTGCAACTAAAATATGAGATCTATCATAGGAGACCTGACAAAATCAAAATAGATTAATCCATATTACTTCTCAAAGATCAATGGAATGAATTCATGCTATTGATGTTCGGATTTATAGATGCAGTTCTGTTTATGTACAGTAATTTAGGAGATAGAAGTTTCAATTCATAATATCGATCAGTTTTTCTAGAATGACATGTGAAAACGTCCAATTTACGAGCACCCTGTCAACCCGATCGTATAGTGTAAATAACATATAAATAGTTGACAATAATTCAATGCAGTTTTAATGTGTTGATCTTATGTTTCACAGTTTAGATTGCCAACATGTTACGCTACGTTTTTATTTCCTGTTTTTTTTTGTTACCCGTTTACAGTTGTGTCAAATATACGGCCCACGTGCCGTAGGAAACCCTTCAGCGATAATAATAAATTTTAGAACAAAATTTCAAGGGCTTGATTGTTCGTAAATAATGGGATACTGGCAAATAACCGAGTTTGATCTACAAGAAACATTTATAAAAATAGAGAAAAAATGTGTTTCATACAATAAAAAAAAATACTTTGAAAGTGTTGTTTATTGATCTTTCTCCTGTCAATAATCGAGAGGGAAACATCAAAGAACAAAAACTTCAAAAGCTGCAAATTAACAATCAACATCAAAATACGAAAATTGTTACCCAATTCGTTCTTGTTCTTCAATCAGAAAAGCACCGCTTTTAATTAATTGAATAAAGCGATGCATATTTGTATAAATAACCGGATATGGAGGCCCGAAAGGATCATCATTTTAAGCACATCTAAAAACTCTGAAGTGAAAATGAATGAGAAATAACATTAAAATTTTCCAATGTTTTATAAACATTAATCAAGATCATCATATTTCAGAAAAATAGACTGGCATAGAGCCAATAGTACTTTATGTGGATAAACCAAAAAAAAAACACAACAACCAAACATTATTCGTTTCATTTTTCAATACATGTTTTATATTATAGCTTTTTTTTTGTTTTAGCTTTTTCTCATTTGCACTAAACCTAAAAATCCATTGTTTCTAGAATCGGAGTGGATCTAATCAAATCTATTTTGTAGTGGTGCGAATTTTCCGTTTCACCATAGTAAGTCTATCTAATAAACGTGAATTTATACAACAAGAAACTCTACTTATCTTAATAAAGCTGTATACATAATAAAACGAAGTACCAGTTGTATTTTAGTTAGTTAGGTGAAAGTTGTTTACCGAGAGAGGCTCTTGAATTGCAGAGACGATTCTACAGTTTTCTAAATCATCCGGAAGGCAAGATAGCGAAACTCTATGTTATATTGAACAAGTAACTAAACGGATTTATCATATAATATTGCTGTGAAGCCTGGTTAAACTGTTTCAACCTTTTGTTAAATTTCAACTTTAGTCTAGCATATTGTATTGTGTCGTTTGTACAGCTTATACGGATTACAAAACGCTTTTAAGTGCATCTTAGACATTTACATGCAAGGAAACAAAGTCGGTTTAATGTAAACTTAATGCAACTGCTTAATATAAACGATGTTTATGCTCCAATTAGCGAGTAGTGTGGTGCATTAAAAGATTACTGCTTCAACAACTTGATTAAGTTCTGGATCAATTTGGAAATTGTGATGTTACCATAATGTGATTATCGTATCAAACTTGCATATGGACGTTCTCTTGGTGTCTAAGCTTGCTCCATTTGCACGCCAATATTACTCTAGAGAACGTGAGCCCGTCCTCTTTAAAACGTCGGAGAAATTTCGCATCATACTAGTTCTTACGTTAACATCCGGGCCTTTCATTATCGTAATTTTCCCTACAAATACGCACGTTATCATTGAATAAACGGTTGATTATTAGCAATAATAGTTTTATCATGAATTGCCTGAAAATTCTCTACTACTACCTAATCCTAACTGATGGATGAGTTCTATCAATTCTGTGTTTTTGCATGTTTCATTTCAACATTAATCACGGAAGAAACGGGTAATAAATCTTAAATAAAATTGATATTAATCGTTTGATAAATAATAAAATCCGAACTATTCCAGTAGAAGGATTAAAATGCCAATCATTCTGGTAATTTACGAATTGCCCTGCGGATCAACGATAATTCTCTATTAAGGAGAATCACATGATTTATTTATATAAAAATAATCCAATTTTAAGTGATTGAACATGTGATAATATAATTACACTCAAGATTATTTCTACTAAAAATCAGACGGACAACACAAAGCGAAATCTTAGCAAAGCCACGATAGCCTTTGATGCGTCTTTTTTCCGTTGAATAAGGTGGAAAATCGTTAAAATTCAATCATGTTCAAAAGCCGCTCACACGTCTACTCATTCTCACTTTCAAAGCTTATCGCATATTAGACGTACATGTGAAAAGCTCAATTTTTCGTTCGATCTAGTCGAAGAAAAGGTCCTACATGTGTAAGTTCTATTCATACAAGGGGATGGATCGTGACTTCCGCAAGCAACGGTGGAGGAGACAGCACTAGGGTTGTTTGACAATAAACGTTTACGGTTTTTCAGAGCTTCCTCCTAGATTATCCACGATTTCATGTTAAATAGAAAATATCGTCAATACGTTGTTGTTGTTCTATTTTACATCAATTTATTTCCAACGTGCGACTTTGTCCTTCTATATTTCATTCATATATCCTCAATATTTATAACCATCACAACCAGATGACGTTTGCTATGTTGTGTTGGAATTTTCCATTATTTTTCTGTCAGTTTTGTGCCTTTTGCACAAGTTTCTGGTCGTTGTTTTTTTTTTTAAATTCAAACATCCATCTGAAACTGATAAGATTTTCGATATTGTTTGTCATCATCTCAAGACAATTTTGACAATTTCTCCCAGCCACTAGATCAAAACGACACTTACATTTCCTTCGTTTCAAGAAGTAATGGTGACTTTAACGTAATTCCGATCATGTCTCGAGATATTGTGCAAAAAAAACTCCAAGGTAATCAAGCACAATTTTTCTACCTTGCTTTCAAGAAGTTTTAATATTCCCAACAAAATTAAACACCAAATTATTGATTTAATACCTGTGAAATTCAATGTTTCTTTACACGTTAGAGACTTTAGCGCTGCTTGAATATTTTACTCACAAAATTTTAATTTTAATTGAACACAACGTGGTGCCTTCTCAGATACGGTTATGTAAAGCAATCGTGACGGCAATACGGACGTCATGCAGTGGTTAATAATTCAACATTGCATACACATCTACAAGGTATATACGACATTATTCTGACACTGAAATTTCTTATATTACATTAGATACCGTTTGTTATTCGTGATGTTTTACACAAATCGATCGCGAAGAGCGAACGTGAAAAGCTAGTGGAGATAAAACATGTAAAACAGCTTTATATTTGTCTTCAACCTAGATTTTTCTAGTGAAAAAGTTCAACTAAATGGCGATTTCAAAGCAATCATTAATTATAGAATTATGCAGAGAAATACGTGTCTTAAGGTGGGGACTAACTGGAATACGCGTGCTCTATTAAAAAAAAAGAGAAAACGAAAATGGTGTCTGATATTTGATTAGTTTGTTATGTCGTCTTATTTGTTTGCATCAGCGATTTTACTAGTCAGTTCGCACCCTTAGGTGTGATCAATAGTTTCGAACGCATCCAAGTGCAGAACCTAACGCATAGGTAAAACACAATAAAAAGGAAGAACAGTCTTTCCAGTGGCGTAGACAAAATACGTATACTTAGATACGTAAGCTAATCCCAGAAGTAAAGTATCCTACTTTTAAAACTACAAAGAACCATTTATTTCCTATAATATTCGCTTAATTTTAAAAGTTAAATCGTTTATCTTTCTCTCTGTATAATCACCATTACGATTGTATTAACTCGCCCCAGGTGGTCTTTGGAGCTGACTCGTTTTCTAGCCAAATGTTCTTCTAACTGGGCGACATATCCGAACTACAGAGCATTCAAACTTTTCTTGAGGGGGGAATACTTACATCCTTGCTTCTCCCATTTCTTCGGTTCTGAATTGCTCGTCTGAGTTCTTTCGATGGTTCCATAATTCCTCGTGAACCTGCCGACGAGCTAGTCTGAAACTGTTGTAGAGTCTGCAAAAACCCATCTATCAGAATGGCGATGGTATGGCAAAAAATGTACTTTCGGAATGATGTAAATGTTATAAAAAATTATCGATATTTTGTATTTTTTTAAAAATAGGAGACCTTACTTTACGTTATCTTGTATAAAATTAGTGTATTCTATGAACAATAATGCATTTTATTATTATTAATAATTGTACCACCCACCAATATGGTTGATAACATCAGATCTGTAAACCAAATGAGCTCCCTGATCCCACGGCTTCCTGCTTAATAGCAATGACCAATCTTTAGCAATTATAATTTGCTTATCTATTCTGAACGTAATTTATTCAACAATTACCTGCAGCATTGAATAATTGTAACAGATAATTTGCTGAACTAATGGTAATTCAATAGCATTAATTTTAAATAAATCACATACCGTTACAGCAGGAATTATCTCTCAATTAAATTGATTTTCAGTGTTGTTTCAATAATTTTTAATTCAGATCTTTCAATTTTTCCCATCACTAAAAGCTTTTGTAGGAGCTGTTATTGTTGAAAAATGATGTTCATTTCTATGATCAAATGCAAAGTTGAATTCTCCTGTTAGTCTTTCAAGTTGTTAAAGATGATAGAATTGCTGCAAGATCGAAAATACTATAACCTTCCTGAGTGGTGGACGCGATTTAGTTTCTGGGTTGAAAGCTGTTGCAAATTAACTAACAAACTACATTAAATTTTTTTTATTATTATTAAAATAGTAACTAGAGCAGTGGGGCCGTGTGCAAATAATCCTACCGGAGGCGTTTTATAAAATTTTAATTATTTTGCAATTTTCAGGTCTGAATATTTTCAAATTTCATAACAGAAGACAGTTTGATGACTAACCTATCGAATTTATGGCCTCAAAAGGGCCTATATGTTGAAAAAAAAATTCTCCTATTGGGAAAAATTTTTAGCTCAATTTTAAAAGGTGTCGGTGGGCATTTGAAATTTCCCATTTAAATAACACGCAAAAAAATTTTGTCCATTAAAAATGCTATATCTTTTGAACCATTCAAGATAAAAATTTTATCCAGGCACATTCTTGTAGGATTAAATTCTCTAAAAAAAAAACTTCATATACTTACGGGTCATGAAAGTTGATGAAAAACAGATATGTTTAGTTTAAAGCTATTATGGAAATTTTCATTGAAAATGCTATAACTTTTGAACCGTTTAAGATAAAGATTTTATCCAGGCATATTCTTATAGGGCATTGAATTCTATAACAAAATATTTTGAAGTTGATTCTTTTAACTCAAAAGTTCATACACTTACGGGTTGTGAAATTTGAAAAAAACATATCTATTGTTCAACAAATTTTATAGTCCGTAAGTATATGAATTTTTGAGTTAAAAAATCTACTCTAAAACATATTTTTAGAGAATTTAATGTTCTACAAGAATATTCCTAGATAAGATTTTTATCTCAAACGGTTAAAAAGTTATAGGATTTCAAATGTCCAACGACTCCTTTTAAAATGGACCTAAAAAATTTTCTCAATGGGAGAATGTTTTTTCTAACGTATAGGCCCTTTTGAGGCCATAAATTCGATAGGTTAGTCATTTTGGCTCACCCTAATATGCAGCAATTAACAAATATGAGGAAAAACTAAAGCAATGGCAATGTCTAATACGTAGTTAATGTTCTTTCTTTCGATGGCTTAGAGAGTTTATGTGCTTTGATTCTCAATTATAGATAGGCCCTTCAAATGTTCTGGTGATTTAGAGATCTTTTAATCAGTTTTAATTCTAAAAATGATTTTTGATTGCACAGTCGAACGTACTAACTTTCCGACAAAAGCTTCAACAAGCTAGATATAGTGAGCGCTATCACTTAAGAGATAAGACACAAAGTAAGAAAGATAGGTCACAATAAATGCAATAACAAACAACATAATAATGATGATTGTCGTTCCTATTATATACATATCTCCTAGATTTTCTGGTTTCAAATATCCGAATCTACTATATCTGAGAGATTACAAGATTACAGAGATTACAATTGCTGAAGTACCTGCTCTTGAAAATTCCACTGAGAATATTTGGTTATCTACAAGCAATACCGTGTTTATTGGTGTCTAATTGTATTCTTGGTTCTCTTTCTCTTGAGCATATAAGTCAAATTCTGGTTAAACTATTATCAAAGTTAGTCTCTTTTCTATATACAAATTGTCCCAGCTAACAGTTTTATCTGAAATATCCCACTTGTTTGTGAATTAAAGTGGAAAACTATCGAAAGAAATTAGACTACAATGTCTATTCTTCAATTGACCAACACGACTTTCTTTCTAGCTATTTTGGAAATGCCAAAACGTCATATAAGATCAGGAAAACCAATCACCTGCAATAAATACTTAAAATTGTTTTCCAAAAGAATCAAATAAATGTTACATGTGAAACTAGGACATGCTGCATAGTAAATATTTCGGTATTTGAACAAGGTAAAAGCATTCGTAGTAGAAGAGCTTCGAACCTATTTGTAATACCTTTTAACTTAACAATATTGTTCTAGCTTTAGTTTTAAATCACAGTAAAAGAATAATAAATGACTTGCAGTCCTTTGCCTAATTTCTTCAAGGGGCCCGAGTTCTTGGCACAAATATCGTTATTTTTGTGCTGTTGGTTGTCTCGATGAAAAAATATATAGTATTTCTTTTTTTACGACAACAAACAATACAACTTTCACACAATATAAGAAGACTTTACGCTATAACTGCCACATAGGAAGACTTTATCTTATTCTCTTTCTAATACCACATACGATTGAATCGTGGGGATTGTATAAAACAGAAAAATCCTCGAATAAAGCACGAAAAGAGGCTAAAATGTCGCTAAATCTAAATAGAAAAATATATCACGAAAGAAACACTAAAGCGGATTGAGTGCTTTTGGTAGGATGCTAGAGACATATACAATCATATGTTGTAAATGGAATAAAAACATTAAATAATAATTGAAGACAGTCGTAGCGTAACTTAATGGATAATCCCAAAAGAACAGAAAAAAGTTCAATATAAAGCCAACTTCGAGTGTTAACATTAAAACTTTTACTGTCGTATTTACAGTAAAGATGCAAGTGAGAGTCAATTTACTTCCACCTGCAAATGTTTTCAATTCACTTGTTGAACTTTGAATCGAATCTTGAAATAAATATAATAAATAAAATATTTAATACAATGGAGCAATACCTAGGTAGATGGTAGATATTATTAGGAACTTGATGAAATATGGAAAGAAATTCCGGTTGATGGCAGGAAACGAGGTGAATGATTTAACTCCTGGGAATATCTTCGTTGAGAATTTCAAAGGAAAAGAACAATAAAAAGTGAATAGAAGGATGCTAACGGCAAAGTTATAAGCAAAGTTGGGCCAAATGGAAACACCCTTCTTTTGTTTGTTTATATTCACGTTTATAATAACTCAGAAAATACGCTGTTCTCACAATTAGTCCAAACAATAGTGTTTGCGGTAAATGGGAAAAATATCCACAGTTTTATAACATGACACACACGAGATAAGAAAGCTCTATACTCGCTTATCAGTATAAGTTCTTCGCTAACGATACGGGGAGTTTAAGCGAAGTCCATAGAAAACTGTAATTGAAAAATAACGTTCCTTTTAATTACTTAAGTCGTTAGGCAACGATTTTCATTATTCAAAATGGACAAGTAGATAAAAGAAGAATTAGTGAAATAATAACGGAAGTTAATTGAGTGCGATGAAAAGATTCTTCGTTACGAATCCAAACTACAGTTAACCCAATTTTAGCCGGAAGAACACCACATCTCCTAATATAATTAGACATAGTGGAAGATAATCGGTAGACAAAGTGTTCCATTTATTTGGCAAATCATAATAATTATTGGAGAGACAAAGCCAAGAAATTGTCATAAATTTAAACAAAAAGCGAGATTTTCTACGAACAACATTTTACTGTCAATAAGAAGATAAATTATCGAAACAATAGGAATTTATGGACGCAAACTTTCATTCGGCAAAAAATTTTGAATCCGTTTCGATCTTAATAAATTTTACTTCTAATTTATTATTGAGCTATTGAACTGTGAATATGATTTAATAATGAATATGTTGATCCAGATAGTTTACAGTATCTTTGGAACTGTTATTAGAACTTTCCAAGGAAAAGTTTCACTGCTGAAAGCTCGTATTGTTTATGAAAGTTTGTTACCAATACGAAAATTTTACGAATTAGAGATTGTACTAGAAACTTCCACTTTAAACAACGGTTTTATTTGAGCATAAAGATATTGGAAAGAGTATCTTTTCACAAGACTGCCCCCGCCCCTTAGTGTTTGGATAAAATTTATTACTAATAAATTCATTACAGTAATAAGACTCTCGTAACAAGCTAGATGATCCGAACTTGAGATTTACAATTCAAGCAATTGCTAGTTGTCGTCCGCAGGCCCGTAATTTATTTGAAAACATCCAACAATCTTTTGTTGTAGAAGAATTTAAATTTCTTGAACCATATAATTCAATACGTCTTGTCAAATATTGTTCATTCCATTTCGTTTCAATACCGAACATTATTCAAATAAGAACAGGAATAAGTAGAATGGAATTACGTACAAATTTCGTTAATTAAAGAAATTGGATATAATCGAAAGCTTTTGAAATCTATTAAATTGAAGAGCTATTTGATGACTCCTCGAATCCTGAATATTTGTCTTAAAAAAATAATTCCATGTATTGTCGAATTATAGATGAAACCATTAATCAATATATAATGGATACATTGTTACAGTATTGTGAGATTGAGATGAAATTGTTAATACGAACAGAGTAATTTACAATTCAAATTATAAACACGATTCATAATGTTCAACCAACAATGCATTGATCAATTTGTGTATGAATGCAACTGGATTGTTTAATCTAGTCAAACCGCTTCCAACAATTCTTTTATTTTATAGCTAACAATTTAGAGAAAAAACGTTAACTATTCTTATTTCGTTTAGATATCTCCCATGTTTACTTCATAAACCTGAATTAGCTCTTTTCCCTATTTTCTAAAAGCATAGACGACTTGCAATTCCGGTGTTATACTTTCTTTTTGAAACAATATCCCCAGGGGAAGATATATTTTTCTATTAAGTTGACTTGTTTAAATTTAGATTTAGTATAAGGCACGATGACTGCAATGCAGTAGAAACTTTCAATAATAAATTTTCATAGAAACATAAAAACTATCCGTAGATGAGTATAGATCGTCGTCATCAGTCAAAAGCTTATCTTAAACATTAGTATGCGGTAAATTATTTATAAGAATTCAACCTTCAGCAAACCGAAGAATGATCGCGTCGCTACTCCACTGAAGAGGTGAAAATATTTGTTATAAAGGCACACAATAATTTTCAGTCGCCGCAGCACGAGGGAGAATTGAGAGATGAAGCTCTTAAGTGAGTTTTTCCAGCATGGCTTTTAGGGAAATTATATGTTTTCTGTCGCCTAATTATGTTCCGTACGCGAGTAGAAATATAAAGTCTATCAGCCGAGAGTGCAAAGTTTTGAATGAATACAAATATACGTTGCAGTTAAGCATTATTTTACGTAAAACTGCAACAATAGCAAGTATTCAACAGTTGTTCTAAGAAAACGTTCAATATTCTACAAATCCTTTACCACTTGTTCGTTGAAGTTTCCTTTAATGCGTCCGAATAAAGAGTTATATTGGAAAATATATGTTTTAATAAAGATACAAAAAAAAAACACTAACAATGTTTTCTTTAACAAAACTCATACAAAACTTTCTACAAATTATTCAAATATTTGTACAACCTAATTTCCTGCAATACTACAAATTTTAGTCAACAATTATAAAAGCTTTATTAATGACTACAACTACCATATAACGGAAATTTTTTTATGTACGTATTATTGCTAAAGAAACTGATGAGCCAAATTTTCTAGTTTTGAAATAGATTTGTATTTGATTTGGACGCCTGAATTTGTATTAAAATCCTATGATGCTTTATTTGAAGAACAATTTCCTTTGTTTTGTAGTAAGAAGAAGACGTTCGAGAGCGTCAAATTAAATTCTTTTCGATCGAACGGTAAACTTAAGATAAAAAATGATGGAGAATTATACAAAACTTCTCACACATTGAAAAGTGATAATTAACTGTTTTGCGATAAATATTAAAATTAAAACAAAAGAGTAATAGCGATTTAATCGTTCTTACAGACCTGCTTTTATAATGACACTACAAAGAACATTTATCATGAAAATGTACGCAACTGAAATTAAATTTCGACGTTAATAAGTTCATGATGTTAAACGCTCAGCTGAGCTGTTGTGAAATTAATCACTTTTCTGTGTTTAAACTGTTAACATCAAAAATTGAGTGTAGATGTAAATAGACACAAATGGTGGATGCGCCGGGAAATTCTCTCCCTTTATTACGTCGAAAGACAATTTAAGGAAGCGAGTAGAGCATATTGATATAACAAAATTTGAGAAAAATCGATGAAAAATGAAAAACTAAGAATTCAATAAGGACGCCGACCTTTAAATTCCACATACCTCGCTTTTATATTATGATCAAGGAAATTCATAAAAGTTGAATCTCCAACTAACCGAACAACAATCGATCGAGATTTGCCACGAGAAAACCTACAAACAAGTTGATCCGTCTGCCACTGGGCTTAAACAACAGTTCAACTTATGCCAAACTGTTCAAAAGTTGTCTTCATATAACGAAAACACGCCAAATCCTTCTGAATGTACGCCAACAAACATCTAGGGCGAAAAAAAATCATTAATATCGTCACGAGAATAAGTGGAAGCTGTAGAACAATACGCATCGGGATTCGCCCATGAGGCAAAATAATTCAATTTGATGGAACGATATAAAACAAACAACCATAGGAGATATATTTTCGTTTCATTAACTTTAATATCTGAATGTTAAAAATTTCGATTATTTTCAAAATTTCTTTTTAGATTTCTTGCAAGAGTATTTTGCATAATTTCAATGAATATTAATGAATTTAATCAACTTTTATCCACTCAAACAAAGTGATCACGGTGAGATTGCCATTGGAACTAAATAAAGAGAAACTATTTATTTTCAAGAAAAATACGACTTTATTATCTACTCCAGTGACACACTTAAATCGAATAAATTCTCTGTGTAGCTTTCGTCAGCGGATCGCTAGAAAATTGAATTTTGCTTTTAACACCAAATCAGTTCGAAATTGATCGTAACGAGATTAAATTAAATTTAAAACTAGTTTCGCTGTAATTATAATCAACACAACAATATAAACGTTATCATTAGAGATAATAGTATTGACTTGAGAAATTCCGCATAAACGTATTTGAATTGCAAATTTTACAACTGATACCTGCTTAAAACAGCTTTCACACCGCCAAAGAGACAAGTCTCGACTTCCTGTACGAAATCGTATTATCATAATTTTCATTACATGGATACGTGAATAGTGTTCGTATCAAAGATGCTCTCGATAAGCATTATTTTTATATTAGAAACTTTGAGAAATATTCGAAAAATTTAATAAGATTACTTACCGTTCCGTTGTCCACAACGCACATTCTCGTTTCGTACACAAGCTGTCATAAACGAAGTTATAATTGAGCTTTAATATTGAGCTGAATCGTATTAATGAAAAGTTTTCCAATACGTACATAAATACGAACCGTTAATGGGGAGATTACGCGGAACACGTTGAACCGTTAGTGGTAAAATCAACGCGCACACTAAACTTCTCTTAAATTTGCGGACGCTGTGGCATGCTCCTCTCTCTTTCGCTGGATATACACACAGTGAGCATGTGTTAGTCTGTATATATATTGTGTTTTGGAGTTTTAGCAGATGAAGTAGTGGATTCTGCGCTTCTATTTACGAACAAAGCACCATATCCTTATGAAATTCCTTCTATGGATATTATAAATTTCGACAACCACCTAATTTCCTGACCATGTAGAGGCTTAAATATTGTTGAAACTTATGTGCACAGGTGCAAAATTTTCTAAATTGGATTAACAATGTAGTACTGGACGATAAAATCAATTAAAGTCAAAATAGAATTCGCAATTTCAATTACAACAGTCCGTTTCGATTGTGGACACAAGATTTACGATATCCCACAATTTACTGCCTACCGAATCTGTATTTATTATGGAACTTACATACTGAGATTTTATGTAGTTTTTATTTTACATGATAACTATAGGACGTTCATAGAGCAAATTGCAATTCTCCTAATTAGTCAATTAATCAGAGTAATTAGATTCTATATTCTATATAAGAAATAAGAAATTCTATTTGCGAACGAAATGGTGGATGCGCTGGGCGAAGATTCTCATTTCTTCAATGAATTCTAAATAGGTCTGTATTAATGTACAGAAAACGCATAGAAACGAGGTTCTTGATCAGCATAATTCTTGACATGGAAAATAAACTGAATAAACGAACGAGAGTTGCATTAGTAAATTAAGAATACTGTGAGATCTACGAAGCGGTATTACGCAATCTAATTGTAAGTAAATTTGCTTTTACTTATGTTGCCGGTTGTAGAAACGTTTATAAAACGCTTAGTCGTTTTATTTATGACGGAGAAATTGTTAATGTAATGAATATTTTGATTTCTTTTTTTCATTTTGAGCATTTTATTGATCGCGAAAGAACAGCCAGGCTTATTATATAATGCTTTACTCCCCTTTGTCTTTAACCGTTTGAGTCCCAAAAAGAAACCCGAATAGCACAATTGCGCTTAATCGAGTGCGAAGAAGCCCATGCGGCGCAATAGCGTATCTTTTACGTTATGTTGAAAGCTTCCAATTGGTGCGATAACGTTTGTCATCATCTATTTTTCGAACATATCATACCCATTTATTAAGTAAGGCGATTCTTATTTACATTAAAAATAGTTCTCGAAATGCTCACAAAATCTGAAGAGCTTGGGGCTCTAACGATTAAGCACGGCTGACTGTATCGGGCATTTAGTCATGGGCTGGATAAATTTAAAGGTGGTCAGTTAGCTTCTTGAATTGATATCCTCAACTAACAGAGGGTTTACATGATATTGACCAAAACATGCAATTGTCGACAATAACATTGAAAAACTAAGCGACTTCATTAAGGTAAACAAAAACTACTTAGTGCAATGCATGGAAACTGAATTAGGAATAATAGAAATAGAAAAATTCATCGCATGTTAAGGTAGTTGTCCTGCTACAATATTGTCAAAAAGTTTTGGATTATTTGCGTAGATGGGCTTGTAGTGAAATGAACCATAATTTTTGTCTAAGACTGTACCCATGGATATATACGATTATACAAATACTATTAAACATTTTCATAAGTTGCACTCTGACAACGTCGCGTATGTCAAGTATCTCTTAAAATTAAAAATATGTCAGAGCAGTGACGGTATAAGGGTAAATTTATAAATTAAAAAACGTTTTGGATAAACGTTTAGGATTTCATGCATCAATTATTGATCCTCTTCTATTATAGAAGAGGGTCGCATAAAAAAATGGAAAAATAAATATCCGTTTGAATTTACCGCTCAAATATTGTAGTATACTCGCGTACACCGTTGCCAAGTTGTTTCTGTTCAAATCGTCGGCATGTACATTTTTTTTTAATTTTTGAACTTTGTGTTCTTATATCTCAACAATGAAACGGTCAAAAATTTTAGGATTTTTATTTTAAGCTCAGAACAAATACATTAGTGAACAGTTAGTTTTTTGAAAATTTAAAAAAAAATTAAAAAACTTGTGAAAAACACAACCTTCCCTATGCTCTCTATGTTAATTATCCGAACTTTGATTGAGTTTATCTCGAGTTAGAGACGGTCAATCAACTTCAAATTTTAATGGTATTTGTATTGCAGCATCCTTAATGAGTATACAAAAATTTAGAACTTTCTGACACTATGCCCATAGCAGGACAATTACCTTAACCGTAGAACTTGGTCGACGGAAGCTAAATTTTAAATTTGTCCCACAGAAACTCACTAATGACCAAAAAAAATGCATCTTGTTCAGTATTGTAAAGACATTGTTAAACGGGCTCAGAATGATGAAAATTTCTTAAAAACCATTGTAACTGTTGATGAAATGGGGTGTTTGCATTGTCAAATATTTCTTTATTTTTCGTACATCTACAGTATATTCTTTTACTACGCACCAAATCCAATATTTTCGTTTTACAATATAAATTTCTTTATTTATTGCCATATTTTTTTGGATTATCTTTAGAAGTTTACACGTTTAAATCTTACTTGTCTAACCTCCATTTTTCAAATTTCCCTCCACCTTTTTGTCACCAGAAAAGAAGCAGCCAACACAGAAGAGACTTAAAGTTAGAATAAAACTCAGTTAAAATTTTCGGGTCAAATCGGCGGAGTTAGCACAAATTCCAACATTTACAACATTAACAGCGTTTTATTCTGGACTTGTAGAAGCGAAAATTCTACTATATATACCGATATTGGATATAATATATGTGAAAATATTTGGCGGAATTATTGAAATTGAAAAATTCGCCCTGAACTAAGATTGACAATATTAGAAGAAAAATATCGATTTTAAAAGGGTAATCTACCTGTAAATTGGGTTTTATTGAGTTTTACTACCGGTGTTTCTATTTTTGCGGAATGTTATATAAATAAACAAAGAAATATTACAATATATTGTAACAAGAACTTGTTTAATTTAGTGGGCAACGAAAGAATTTACAAAAATATGTAAAATAACTTTCGAATTTTGCGCCTCTATATGTCATTATTTCAATACCAACTCACGGCTTCAAACTTCCTAAATAACATACCTAATGGTGTTACTAGGCCAAACTATTGTAATTGTATTGTAATCAGAAAGTGGGAATTGTAGAAATCAATGCAGAATAAAGTAGAAAATATTGGTTACGTTAAATATATGTTAAAATAACCTAACTGAAATATATTCTGCGCATTGTAGTACCCGCACTTAATGTGCTTAATGTCGGTATAAATTTGCTTTTCCAACACTCACATCCGTTTTCTAGAAAAAGCAATGACTTCTTTCAAATAATTCTTGTTTATTAAGTTCTGTAAAGGACGACAAAATCGATTCAAATTGGAATTGTCCTTGAATTGAAATGTTTTACGGAAAAACTAAATAAATCTTCCAAAAAAATTTCATTTGGCGTTCTAGTTGATTACCATTGGAAACAAAGATAGAAGAATTTTCATCTTAAAATGTTCAATCCGTGGTAAAAGAAAATTAAAAGTTAACTGTGTACAACCCGACAACTACACTGGATCGACCATCAATATTGAGCTTTAAGCAATTTTGCAAATGTGTGCTTGCATGTGTAAGATAAAGCCCCTGTTAATTTGTTGTCCCGATGGGGTATCGCAAGATTATGTTACATAACAAGCCGTAACAATAGGTTTAAAATAAATGAAATATGTTGTAAAATTGAAGCTTTCTCCTTATTTGCCGAGTGTCTCACTTCAAGCAATCACCTTTCATAACTTCTTTCCAACCTTCAAGTACTCAAAGCCTACTTTTTAAGTGACCTTGTTTTTGAAGATTGCATTCAAATGCTTTAATAAATAAAGAAATCATGAAAGGTTTTTTGTTGGGGCTGGGACAGTCTGTATATCCAGAAAGGTAAAACATCTGGAATAGCAAATATAATAAATGCAATACATACGTACATTTCATTCAAGCGGTGCTCTTAAATACAAATTAAAAACAAATTTCAATTATCCTCATGGAAGTAATAAATTTCGTTTTAGTGCCATATTTCCTTTGTGTTGTAAGTAATTAAGGGTAAACTTTTTTAATTAAACCATCTTTGAATTGATACGGGAGTGTAAAACAAAGATCTTTTATTATAGTGCTTATTCGTGACACAAACTTGATGTTTTTAATATTTACTGAAAGTATCACTTTGAGGGAGACAATTTCTGGTTTGATTCGTAGAACTCCTAAAGTAAGTAACAAGGCAAACAACAACGAAATAACTAGTTGTAAGGAATTGCAAACATTCGAACTTTATGTATGCTGACAGAAATCATTGCTTTGTATTATTGTCAACTTTAATCTCAAACAGTAGCATAAAGGAAGTCGAAATTACTAATAATTTTACTACCATTGGGAAGAATTCTATTAAGATAAGCCATCATTTGGTGATTCTACTAAAGGTTACAGTTTACTTCAATATAAGACACTGATAACATTACATAGTAAAGGTAAGTATTAAATATAAAGTTTCTATTATAAAGTTTTTCTGGTATTCATGGATTATTCGGTATCATTTAAATTGAATCAATTTCCATTGTTGTCGAACTTTGCAATAACATTAAGTTAGATTTCTCCTAATAGCTTTTTACTCGAATTAAATTGAATATTCGATTAATAATACTGTGCATTGAATTATAAATTCAAACTTATTCAACGATAATAACAAACTCCACAACAGAGCAAACATTGCCACCGGAAGAACGGAATTGAGTATCTTCAATAGACCCTTATTGTTAAACTGGAAACATAATTATTCAACTAATGAACTTTTTGCTCAATTCGGTCATTAATTTTTTAAATATCTTTGGTCTTTATTGCACAATTAAATTGATAGCACATTTGGACGTACAAATGAGGCCATTAAAATATCCGAAGAACAATTGTGAGAATTTCTCAACCGACGATATTTGAAAGATACAAAAATAAATACAAAAACGCAAGTGGATTCCAAGACTCGACAGTATTTCTCAATGCTGCAAATAGTAACATTAAAAGCAAATGCAGCATTTCTTTTGGGTTGTTTAAAGTAGTTTTCCACAGAACTTTACTGCATGATCTAAAAGACCACTACTAGTATTTGGTGAATTATCTCAGGCGTTAAAAGTAGCATGAAAATAACAAAATAGAAAATTCCATTAAATGATGGAAATTATTAGAGATTTGTCAGATTGTCGACTCTCCAATATGCTCTATTATCTATTCTAATAATCACTAGTTTACTTTACAGTAAATCGTGATAAATTGGATGTTTAATATTTACATTTTACAATTATACAGGCAGTGCCGGTCCGAGGGGAGGGCAACGGGGGCATCTGCCCCGGGCGCCGTTTCGAATAGGGCGCTGAACTATTTAAGTACGAAGAATATTATTTAATAGATAACGAAATAGGCGGATGGAACTCTTGTTTACCTCAATACGAGTGAAAACGCAACCTCAACATAAGGCCTGCGTTCAACAATCACTTAACATCTCTTTAAGCCTTCTTAAGTTTGGATGTGTTTCTTTCCACACCACCTAGGAGGTAAAGCACAAGGTGCGTCTTTTTTATAGTGGTATCCTCTAGAGGCCTAATCCACTTTGGTGTTAGTACAAACAATCGTAACCATTAAACCTTATTAGCAACTTGCTAGCTAGCAATTGTTTTAAGAGACAATACAAGTAAGAATTGTTCGAATGTCAAAAAAGAAAACAAAAATGCCCGAATTTTAGCCCTACACCAAATTCTTACTTCCTTGACATTCAGTTTGGAAAAAATATTTTTTTTCTTTTCAATACTTCAGGTTAAAGATTTCAGATGAAAAACGTTATAAATTCCAGCTTTTATCAATTTGACCCCTCCACACGTGCACGCACTATGTAAAATGGTGGAGGCGCCGGGCGAATAGCACTTCCCTATTCATTCAAATCAAATTCATTTGCTTTATTGATAACAGGTGATTGGTTTCCTAATATTGAGTGTATTTCGAGACCTTAAGTGACGTTTTGGCATTTCAAAAATTGCTAGAAAAAAAGCGTATCAATCAATTAAACTATGGACATTATTCCACTTCAGTTTACAAACAAGCGAAATATTTGAGATGAAACTGTTAACTGGAACACTCTGTATTCTTACAGCATTGAGCCCATTTAAATTATCACCAACTAAAACACTTTGTACTGGATTATAGGTACTAATAACAAATGAGGACAGTAAAAAAGTTGGTCAAGTCTTTAAAAGTTTGTGATTCATATCACTGCTTCCATCATCAATTTAGACAATGAAAAATTGCCAACAATTTTTAACTTATACTAATAAAACACAATAAGTATGGTGTAAGTAAAACAAGTCGTTTATCACTAAACTTTTAAAATATACTAAGCGACACCGACTGCAATAAAATGAGTCTAACATAATGCATCTAACATAATGATTTAGTATTTTGTACATTTATATTGTACTCGACTACAAAGTTTCTTCTAACAAATGGTAAACTTGAAGCCATTCAGTATACGACACAAACCCGAGATAACACAAAATAAAGGCTTAAAAATGTCTTTGTGATTATACAAAATGATTTGTGCACAAAACAGCAACTTCATGCATTTCGTAAACGAAACATGAGGCATGTCGAATTTGAATTTGGTCGTTGAAAGACAAGTCCGATTTGGATAATGTAAGATGTTCTTCAAGCATTTCAGTGTATTTAAAGTCATAATTGCGTTTTCATTATATACTCATAAAAGCTATTCAATATTTTCTGCTAAACACACTATTGATCGATTTTCTGCCTAATTATTGATACTACTAAAGAATAAAGAATACTACATTAATAAGCATTGTTTGTTGGTTAAAATAAGCAAAAACGAATTAGTTATTTATTCCAGCAGGTTCCAGCGTGGCGGAGGCGTTAAAGGCCATTCTATTTTAGCATTCAGAATCAAAAGTATTGATTGTATTTGTACAATCTCACAATTATTGTTGCTATAAATCCTGTTAAAATAAAAACGCAACACTAATAAATTTTATCAAATGCACAAAGAATGCAAATAGGGTTGCATTTTATTAGAACTTTTGTTATTATTCAATCTGAACAATTTCGCAAAATTGGTTTAATTAAAAATAGAATACAATTTATATTCAAGTTGTGATTAAATGGAAGTGTTTGATATTTAAAATACGACACTTAATTTTATGGCCCACTCATCGTGTAGGCGAAATGTGCATGTAACGAGTGAGAAAACTTCGTTTTCAAGAAGAAACTTTCAGAACGTGACCATAATTGATAACATTTCTGTTTTGCTACTTGTACTTTATTCGTTGGACGCTCAAAATATTTAGTAAAGTTTGTGCTTAATTGATGAATGCAAAGTGCATGTTTTTCTAGTGTTTGTAGTGCTTGATTTGATGTACAGTTGGGCTTCTTTTGGCCACGGTATCCAGTATCTTCGAACAGCTTTATCTGTTATTATTTATTTATTCTCGCTTTCAAGTCGATGCTTTCTTTGTGTGATAGTGCAAAGCGGAACTCTGATTAAGACAAATTTCTTTGATGTTTGACTTCAAGTTATTTCACAATACAAGTTCCAGATTCATTCTGTTCGTATTCAAATAAAGTGTAATTTCTACAATATTTCCAATAAATTCCAAACAACGTTTCAATTTCATTTTATAAAGTTTTATTGTACATTGCCGTGCCAGTGCGTAATTGTAAACAGATAGGCTCCTGAAATTTTTTAATTACCTGTTTTTTTGCGCCTGGAAATTGTCTCACTTGTACTGATAAGAGTCTAATAAACAATTCACATATAGTGGATATCTTACTTTAATCAGCTACATAGTTTTGTAACATGACGCCTCTTGAAAAGATTAAAGATCTTCATCTGACGGTTAATTAACTTATTATCTTTGTCAACCTTATGTGTGCTAGTATCACATTTGATAATGTACAAATTTACTATTTTTATAATAATTTTTTTGCGTCTTACTATTTATACATGTGCAAGTCTCGATAATTATATCGATTTTGTTAAACAGTTCAATTTAACTGAGACAGATGAGTGCCGAAAACATTTCCTTGCAGCTTTAAACAGTGATGCAATCATTCGTAGTGAGTACATATTATTGTTAAAATTAAAATATTACCCTTATCAGTTTATTTTGGGTGTCTACCAACAATTACGTAAATGAATTGTGTCATTGTGTTGAAAACCACCACTTAAAGTTGCTTAATTTTCCAACGTTTCACAGTTAATTAATCTAAATGAGTTGGGAAATAACAAGACGCATATTTTCTCAAGAGGCTTCTTGATAAGTTTGGAAATTAAATGTACAATATACTTATCTAACCGGCTTTGTCAATAATCAAATAATTGAGAAACTACTATCGAAAGTGCCCAATAAACGTAATACAGCTGCCTTCTTATTTCGCAACTAATAATTTGAATAGAATTACAAAATAAAAGATAGCTTTTTGAAGATATCGAATTATCAGTTAACAATCGAATAAACAAAATTTATAACATAGACAATTGCCGCAAATTTTGTTACAAAACATTTTAATCTTTTAATGGATTTCTTCAACATGTAGCAAAATAAAGAAGAATCATGTTTGAATGTCTTTGCTGAATTAAAATCTCTTCATCTATCCTATAATTGCAAAATTATTAGAACAAATAGCCTTAAAGACATCACAAAATTGATTAACTTATTGTTAGTAGTTTGTTTTTGTTATCAAATCGATTCCAACATTCCGCAATTAATAACTCAAACAAGATTTACGGTTTTCCTTTGAAACTTTTGTAATTACTAAATTGAATTTTGATTATTTTCAGTGTTTGATGCAAGTACAAAAATACTAGATGGTATGTTAAATGGACGAGTTTATCATCTGGGCGCATATGATGAATGCATTAATACACAATATGTTGTGAAGATATCAATTCATAATAAGACGTATAATGCCAAATATTGTTTGAAAGCAAATCCGCCCGGTTTACGTACAGCTGTTTGTTTACCCAATGCTTGTACGCTCGATGAACGAGCAACTGGTACAGAAGAGATGGGATTTAATAAATTTTTGAAAAACTATTGTTATGAAAAGAATGATAACATCAATCTAAGTACTGAAGCTGTTATAACTTTGTAAATTCATTTAACTTATTCTTTTGTATATTATTTATAAGAATCATTTTTAGGATATTTTTGGGATGTAGTTTTGGGATTGTGGTGATATCAACAATTTTGGATATTTATTTTCAATGGAAACAACGAGGTATGCATGTATTCTCTCATTAAACGGAAGCTTTCCAGTTTCTCAGCTTGTATTATATTTTTTGTCATCACTGTTTCTGCTACTCTCTTGAAGTTGTCGGTTTTTTTAAGACTTTTAAGATTTCTGGTGCTTTTTTTTAGGTTTCGTACTTTCACGTATAATAGTTTCTCTAAATTTTTCCCACCATATTTATGCATATCGAAGATAAACTTTTGATAAAAATTTTGTGAAATGTTCATTTCAAAATTTCGAAAATTCAGCCCTTTAGACCCCGTTTACTATGACCCTCAGAATTAACTTCCCTTGGCGTTGTCAGAATAATTCATGATAGGCTCTTCAAAAGTTAAAAAAACCAAATTATTTTTGTTAGTACGTGGGACGAAGACAAGAAATTAAAGTGTGAATTTTTAGCGGATTTTTGTAAAATTTTTGGTACAACTTGCAGCAAATGTTTTCTTTGTAAAATTAGATGTGACAAAAAAAAAATCCTTTGTTCAAGCCATGCCTTCGCACCGGAACTAAACCAAAAACCCAAAACTGAAAGTAAACTACATCTTTTCCGAAACGAAAACAGCAACCGAATCCATATATGTATACGTTCTACCAATCGAACCGAAACCGAAAACCGGAACAAAAAATAACATTTCGAAGCCCTGTGATAAATCAGCATATACTGCTTTCACCAAGGCTTTAAACTGGAACTGAACCGAAAACCCAAAAACCGAAAAAAACGATATTCTTACCGGAACGAATCCATATACCTACGTTTTTATTACTCATGTGGCGAACGTGCTAACGTTGCGCCCGCAATTTCTTACGGAAAGTAGCTAATAATAGATGATTTGCTTGCGGAAAAATGTTTGCAACACGCGGAAAGTATTATTTGCGTGCGGAAACCCGTTTTTTTTTAAATAGAAAACAAGCCTTTTGGCCTCTAATCATCAATAAGTATCTGGATATGTCCGAGGCCACAGGGAGGCAATCAGCTACCTGGAGTGTCATCAGTTTAAGGGAGGCATTCTTGAATGTGTCTTATGCTTGATTTCACTGAAAATTATGTAGTGTTTCTCTTACATTTTTGGAGAGAAGAGTCGGAAGATAGTTTAATCAAGCATTAGAAAAATTAAGCCATCTCTGCTTAGACCTAACTAATAGATTTTTGCAATGTTGTGCATTGTTTGACAATCTTTTAAAGAAAATATGCAGAACAAATTTAGAAATTTTCAAATATCCTCGACTAAATTCTAAATATAATAGATATGACTCTATTGGCCGGTCTTTTATCTTATTGTTAAAGTTAAAGTCGACTTTAACTTTAACAAGAGGATGCGCAGTAACAGATATTCATTGTTACTGCGCATCCTCTAGTTAAAGTTAATATCGACATTAACATTAATAAGAAGATAAAAGACCACTGTCACATCTGCACCTTATCTTTCTAACAATGTAAATTTCCTTATAAATTTATTCATTTGAGATCCTTGTTTTCCATCCGATTAGAGAGAATCTCTTTTGTATTTAAACAAGAAAAAATATAACTTTTAGGCAGTACTGCATTCGTACGAAGCTTTTCCGCCTACACCAATGGTCAGAAAATATTAAAAACGCAATCACTTAATGACAACTCCAATGAACTATCGTGTTTGTATGGAATTAGAACCATCAGCATCATGTGGGTGATACTGGGCCACCTCTATTTTGTTAGTATCTATTCTGTACCGCTTAATAATGGCATTGCTGCCATCAAAGTAAGTTGAAATTTCATTAAAGCACTTAAACTAAAATCCACATAATTATCATTGTCTTTTAGTGGTTGGATGATCCGATAAATATGATTATAATTGGTGCTACAGTTTCTGTTGATACGTTCCTAGCTATCAGTGGTCTACTTACGGTTTACATATTCCTAAAAACACAAGATGCGAACATAAAATTCAATATATTCTACTATTATTTGTATCGTTATTTGCGCCTAACACCAGCTCTAGCAGTTGTTATTTTATTTCATGCTACTTTAGCACAATATGTGGGTGATGGTCCATTATGGGGTGTCGTTCAGGATCACTTATCGGTGCCGTGCAGGAAATATTGGTGGACTGATTTACTTTATATACAGAATTATGCTCTCGATATGAGCGACTTGGTAAATTCATATCTTTTAACAATTTCAATTTTCATTATGAAGTTTTCTATTAAATTCAGTGTCTACTCCATTCTTGGTATTTATCAGTTGATACACAATTATTCGTATTAGCACCTATAATACTATTCGCATTGAAATATCGGCCGATTATGGCAATTCTAATGCTGATGTTTTTAAGTGTTGTCGGGATAATAGTGCCGTTTTGGTTAGGTATGGCGAAGGAGTTGCATCCGTTGCCATTTGAAACGTGAGTAGATTAAATTATCATTATCTTTACTTGTTTTTATTATCTTTTTTAGGAAGGAATTAAATGATATGTACAACTTGTATTACGAACAAACCCACGCTCGATTCGTCTCCTACACAATTGGAATGATCTTTGGTTATATCATCTACAAGACGAGAAATAATCAGATAAAGTTCGAATTACATTTGGTAATGTTTTTGGGTATCAATTTACGATTATATAAGTTGTAATTCCTAATTATTCGAATGCCTGAAATCGAACACAATTTATATAAGTGTCCAGTTCGACTCTCGGTGTTCGGATAAAATCAACAAACAACTTGGAATTACTACTACTGGCCATCGTATGTAATCCCTATTATTGACATCAATTGTGTTTGTTTCAGCATGAAATTGTAATCCTTTGGTGTATCACTCTAGGCGGATTAGCTGCCTGTACGTTCGCCGGTCACAGTCTAATAAACACCGACTATCAACGATTTACAAGTAGTTTATATTTGGCAATCAATAGACCAGCATGGACATTCTGTGTTTGCCTGTGTATTTTTCTTTGTGTCTGCAATTACGGCGGATTGATCAATAAATTTCTCTCATTACCCATATTTCAAATTATAGCAAAATTATCATATTCGATATATTTGACACATTACGGTATTATCATAATGATTTATGCGTCACAACGTGTAGAAGTCGAATTTAGTAATTTCGATATGGTAAGTTGTCACATTCGGTGATAGTATAAGTTGTTAAATTTGTTCATTTAAAGATGACGAGATTTTGGGGGACATTTATGGTAATCTTGGCCGCATCTACAGTATTGTGTTTAACATTTGAATCGCCCATAATACACCTCAGCAAATGGTTCTTTAATAGTGAGACATTTTCATATTAAATCTTCTTTAATTATATTTAATATTTCAGGATTAGAAAAACACAATAATGACAGGGTGTATTAATAAAATTTTCTAATTAATATTTTATAAATGTTGCAATGTTGGAAAGCTTTTCAATTTTATTTGAAATTTTCAAGTTAGCTTAATTTTTAATTCGAAAACTTTCCTTTTTAATTAAAGAAACGTGTAAAAGCATCTTTATGTTTGGAAATTCACAGCTGTGTTCGTTTCAGGCTGTAATTTAATGTGGTAATTGTTTTTAAAGTTGGATTTTAACAATATAATGATTAGCTTTTATAATGTAAATTTGATCACTCATATGTAGTTCTACTCATTCGTCGACTGATTAATTCCATCAAAACTCTAATCTCATGAATTCATGAATAAATTTCAATATTTTTTAATAAAGTTTGTACGTTTCAATGATTTTCATTGTTTGTCGATTCGTTCTATGTAAGGTTAAAATCAAACAATGGAACAGAATGAAATCTCTTTACGAACTTTCTGAAATAATAAATGTATAAACAAAAATCGAAATTATCTGCTGAAATTGGTTGAAACTCCAAAATTCCGTTTCAAACGACGATTTACACGATTTATTACCTCATAATTTTTCTTCAATTGTTAAATGTGAGATAAGCTTCCAACCATAAACTTACACGTGGATTCGATTTTGCAACATACTTACCTATTTTATGCCTATCAGCAAGTTGTATCACAAAATAGCAGTTAAAATGATAAAACAATTTTAAATTACAGTACACGTGTGGTGTGTTAATTTAAATGTTTATTGTCGATGTTATTGTGAAGCTAATGGGTTTTTTAATCAATTTGTCGTAATCTTTTTATGTGCGTAATCAGTTCTGGAATTCAGGTAAGTCTCGAAATTGTACGTTTTGTAAGTAGCCGATCAAATATCGTTAACGGTATGTTCTATAATTAGATATGAAAAAAAATTAATTAATTCGTTTTCGATATAAGTCAATACAATGGAATAAAATTCATTCGATTGATAGATGCGGAAAAAATCAAGAACATTGCCATTGAAACCAAATTTCACCAAAAATCGAAGCAAAGTTTCTTTCACTAACCATATTGTAATCTAATTGTAATGGTTTTATCAGTTTCTTCTAGTTGTATTGTATTTCTCGATTTTCTTGGAGAATCGGGAAGTCTGTGTCTGGGATGAGGGAGATTGCATACCTCTGCTGGTAACTCTTTCCAAATAATCATAATAATAATAATAGCAAACTGTCTAACTCCACTTTTTTTTCAAAGATCGTTTTTTTGGATTTTCTGTCGGAGAAAATCATGCCCCGAACGATTTCATAAATAAATCATACTCCAAATAACTTAATTTTGCATTCTATTTTTAAAATTTTAGAACGTAAATTGTGTAACTCCCTATCTACTTTTAGAATCCCAGGATAAAAATTGTCTAACTCCAAAATATCTCATAAGATTAGACAATTGTGATATTTTGATACATTTTTATACATGTACTCAACAACAAGCCCATTTTCAACAATACTATACAAATTTATCATTTAGTTTTACCATTTTTCTATCCAGCTCTCCTGAAAAATTTATGAAAATGGAGTTAGAACAATTTGCTAATTAGAGCGTCGATATGATACTTTTTGCTAATATTTGTAATCCAGTACAATGTCGCTTCTAAGTAATGTTTATGTAAACTATTATTTTTTACATGATTATTATATCTATAATTAAAAGTCTGGAACTTTAGCCTTGAATAAAGTTTTTCACTGCTAGAGTCACGGAGTATAGATATCTAATACAATAACATACAAACAAATTTATGTAAAAAACTTCAGTTTTTGCCGCATTTCTCTAACTATGTTCTTACTTTCTTACTTTATTTTTCACAAAAGTGCTAATGTATCTAACAATAAGATCCGATCTCTAATGATAATCGAGAGAGTATCCTTACGAGAGGAAGGTGTGAGAATGAGACTGACCCACCACTTTTGTGCCTAAATTAATATTTCTGATAATAGATATTTAGATAACGAACATCAAAAAATAAACTTTCAAGGGTATTAATTGGATTAAAACAGTACAAATTCTAAAAGTCGATGAATCATCAATGGAATACGCTATAATCAACTTTTGTAATTGAAGACTTTGTACTACACCCTCTTCAGATACCAAACAATAGAAACCTCATTTGATTTATTTTTAAAGATGTTTATTTATGTTTCATTTAGAATAAAAGGCTGAACGCTTGGGTAAAGCACTATCTATCTTTTTAATAGTGTGGAAATAGATAACAAAAGCACAAATTATTTCTTTTTTTCAAGAACCTTCAACTAGCTCACCTTTCAGTTCCTATAATATCGTATTATTTTATACTACCACAAATGTGATAGATTGACAGGCTGAAATTATTTAGTGAAACTTCTAGACTAGGGTTTATTAGATTCTAGAAAATCAATACTTTCTACCTTAACGTGAGATAAGATTGATTCGATTTCCGTGAAAAGATAGATTTATCCTGTGACGTCGTGATTGTTCAAATTTTCATTCAACTCGAATTGCTACCCTTTGTTACCAATTTTCTCAAAAGAAACAAATCGATTGATTTTTCTATACGAAACGATTCTTTGAATAATATTTTACGTATGTAAACTATAGACAAGTCTGTGGGAGACTTTGGCCATGCAACAGGTGATGTCTATTGAGGTAACTACTGTAAATTCTGAACTTTCAACCGAAATAAATTCTCAACACCATTCCACACATACCAGTAGCAACGATTTTCCACATTTATATCTATAGTAAATACTAACAAAATAGACCAAATAACATTTACAACAAGAAGAAGCAAGTAACTTTGAATAATATGAAAAACTAAGTTTAAATGCCTTGGTGTCTACCTCGACATCAATGCAAAAAGAAAACAAGTAAATTGAATATTAAGAAATATACTGGTTATGAGGTAGATAATTAAAATTATCATTTTAAAACAAACTTCTTATCCACAAGACAATTTCAAAGGCAATTTGGACGTTTGGTAGCGAACTGTGGGTCTGTACCAGAACGTCAAACACGAAAATACTGCAAGCATTCCAGCCAAAGATCCTGTGAATAATAAAAACGAATCCTGGTATGTTTTCAATGAGCTTTTATTCGATTGTGCGCCATTAAATGTAAAAGAAGGATAGATCAAATCAATTAATCAACAAATTCTTCAACCCATCTCCTGTAAATAAAAGACTAAAGAGAATATGGCCAGAAGATCTACCTGATTCCACAAAAAAAGATTTATTAAAAATACATTGCAAAAAAAACAATAGAATAAAAAATAGTGCTGACACTTCAAAAATATGTTGAAAGTAAATAGGAAGTAGTAAATTATAATGACATATTTTTAAATTCTATTGCCCGGTTCTGGTTGACAGTTACAAGCTCTTTTACTTAACAACTATATGTGGATAGTAATGTTTGTTGGACTCCACAATTTTGCAAGAAAAAACACATAAAAAATTGCACACTGCGAATACAATTTATATTGCAACGTCCGAAAGGAGTATAAATAATTTTGTATATAAACTGTAAATGTGGCAAAACTAATTCTATTTTCATTGTATGTAACTGAAAAAAACATATCTTGCAACGATTTATGTGAAATATTAGTCTGTAAAGTGTTCGTACTAACAAAAGTATGCGGTACGAAATTTGCATATGTTGGTTTTATGTTTAGTTATTTACTTAATCCTACAAAGAAGTTATTATACGCTTTATTCTAGCTTTCTATTTAAATCCCCTTTTATTTGTTATCGTTGCGATCAGAACAACTATTAATAATTGATCCATATCCAATTGTGTTGTTTTATTTCGTCCGATATTCGGACAAAAGTTGACGTACACTATGCTTACAACATGGTGAAAGAGAATTTCTTTCGCAATTATAGAATCGGCCAACTGTAAGTGTTGGTATTATTAAGGCCGTTCTATCGCTCAAGAAAAATTCTGCTTTATTGTGGGCGTTGCACTGTAAACTATTCTAAACTAGTTACTTTCCCCAATGTGTAAGTTATTGGTTCAAACTAACAACCGGAAAGGTCATAAATCTTCAAAACATAAACACAAAAGTCCAGCACTTTGTACTGTTAGTTTAGAACCAATACTACGACATTTTTTATAATATAGGTAATATGGGTAGGAGTGCCCTTTATTATCCGCTAGACGTTTATTGGTTTAGGAGTCCCACTTCATATATCACGTTTCACTTAGAAATTTCTGTAAAATCACGGGAAAAAAGCCAAATTTTCTAACAATTTATTAGTGTTAATTTACATAATTTTTGTTTGCAAGAAACGCTGATCCACATAAAAAAAAACATAGTCTATCGAGTAGCAAAGCCAAAATTTGAAAAATAAGTAAAACAAAAAAATTCCATGTCATTTTTTTTTAATTTTTAGAGCCGCTGATAGGCTTTTTTGAAAACGGACGCTGTTACTTAATGTATTTTTGCATTACGAATGTCACCTGAAAATATCAAATCAATATAATTTCATTTGGCTTAGTAAAATTGTAAAAACTGTTTCCGTATGGCGGTAGAACAGCCTTAAGTATTGCATTTCGATCTATCTTTAAGTTTCTTTTCGTATTAGGGGCTTTATATGGGTTGATGAAAGTGTTGGGAGATAACTAAAAATAACTAAAAAAGTAGACTTGTAAAATGATGATTGGTGGATGCGCTGGGCGGAACATTTTACGACTTTTGAAGAACGATCCACGTTACTATTATCTGGAGGACTAGAAAATTAGTAAACATTCAAAATCTGTACCTTGAAAAATGTCCTATTTAGAAAATTGATGAAACAAGATTATTAGAAACGAAATTCTTGAGATCTTTCTAATTGGATGGTGGCAATCGCGTACACTACCTCTTATATTATCTTATTTTAAGCTGCTCTCCAAATCGTAATTTTGCAGTTAAATGGATAAATACAAAATCAATTAATTTATTTTATTATTAACGATCCGACAGTTTATTTGGAAATGAACGCTTACACAATTATTTCATTTAAAATTGACAACCTTACTCCATTTCAATCAGGAAAACACTCGATAGAATCGCTAATAATGAGTCAAGTGGACTACTAAATCAGTAGCAGCAACTACAACAATTTCTGTCCCCCAAATATTTTAAATGTCCAAATAATTTGCCTAAAAACACGGATATGTGATGAACACTCTTCAAATAGCTTTAAATAAAGTGTCCTTATTATAAAACTAAACACTAAAAATAAGCTTAACTGACTCTACACGTTACACTGGTTTAATAGGTTCAAAAAATCGATCTTTTTTGTTGCATAAATTGTCTCTTTAATGTGTCTAGAATGTGGAGGTAAGGTGATTTTTCGATATTCGAAGCCATTATAAAGATACAGCAGTTAGAATCGACAGGTGTTTGGGGCGTTGAGCGGAGCGCTTGGAGGACGAGCCTATTGTTCTCGGTCGGCTCTATTTCTGAGACCCTTCTGAACAAATAAATACTTAGTGTGGATGTGGGCAAAACGGGGTAAACCAAAAATTCAGCTCAAAACTGTTTTCCCATTAAATCTCTAAAATACTCAAAAGCTGTTCCTAAGATTAAGTTATCTATTTTTACTAATTTAATATTTCCTAAAATCTATTTACAATAATCACAACTAAATTCAACATCTTCGTCTGAGACACCCGAACATGTTCCGTGAACCCACTCATACGATTCTGACATTGTGTCCATGATTTTTATTTATTAACTTAATTTTATTGTAAAAAAAATTTTTCTTACTTTTTGGAGGGGTACCCCATTTTGCCCGCAAAAAAATTATGGCAGCTGAAAATTTGATTTATCTACTTTAATTTCATTCAAAAAGAGGAAGATTTAGCATATTTAAATCCCTGAAAACTAAATATTTTCTTAAGCACCCCGTTTTAGTTATAACTGTAGGTACTTGAAACTTTAAACGCGTTTTTCTCAGAACCATGTTTTTCAAACTTTCCTCCATCATATCTCAAAAACGGCTTGGCCGATTTACTTCAAATTTCTAGAGTCCACTCAGTACATATAGACGGATCAAGTGGACTATTATCATCCCAAAATTTTGAAAATTTCTATTTTTTGTTATCAAAAAGTTGACAAAAAGTACATGAAATTCGGACTTTTCTGTTCCAAAGTCTATCAAAAATCCAATTTTCAAAATTTTTTGTTTATTGTAGTCCACTCGGTGTATTCAAGTATACAGATTAAAACCCTGCCGGGTTTGTTTTGTTTCATTTAAGCCAATCAGCTGATATCATGGAGGAAGTGGGCGTCCATTTTTTGTGGAGGGTGTCTTCAGACCACTATAACTTTAATTCTACTAAATATTTTTAGCTAAAAATTCAACTGTATAATCTTGAAATATGTAAAAATAACTGGTGAAATGTTCAAAGTTCTATCTCTTTATTGGTCTTTACGAAAAAATCCCAAAGAACCTTAAAAATCAGGGCGTCAAACCAGAGGACCCCCTTAAATTTTTCGTTGAAGGTAATAATTAATTCGACTCCGATCCCACAGTTGAAGTGTAATTACTATTTTCAATCAATTCGGCTTTTTACCACTTTTTAAGCGTTTTGTTGTGTTTCGAAAATATGCATTTGCTGTAAGATTAAGTTTAATTATTAAAATATGATAAAAGGTTATTTTTTGTGTCTTTAAAGAAAATAATTTCATTTTAAAGTAATTCAAAGACGATATTTACAAAGTTTAATATTTATGTTTTTGAACAAGAACAGTTGAAAACAAATAAAAAGGTCGAGACAACAGCTTGAATTCAATTCATAAAAGAAAGTAAAGACTGAAATATTTCCAAAATAAAAGTGACCAAATTTAAATTGAATTTGTCTTTAATTCTAACAATAAGTAAAATGGTATTGTGTAAGTACAAATGTATGTAAAAAAAGTGACTTATGGTTTGGAAAGAATTTGACTGAATCTTGTAATTAAATTTCTTCGATTCCACTAATAGTTATAAATATTTATACATATTTTCTACTACATTTCGCAATAAGTTGCAAAAACAATTTTTTTTTCTCTACATGTCGAGTGTACAAAAAATGACATCTTTTCATGAAGCGTACAGTGTACATAAATGTTTAAGAACTAAGCATACATAAGCTTAAAATCGGCTGTAACTGGTGCAACCTGATTCTACAACCTTGTCAAGGCCGATCCTAACTATTAGGCCGCATTTGTTCAAGCAATAGAATGCCGCCCTTTGAAAAACAAAATATACATCAAAATTATTTAACTCTTCAACATCAATAAGGTTTATAGCACAAATGTTTATTATTAATGTTTGACTACTTATCTATGATTTAATCACTATAGAAACGCGATCCGTCTTGCTTTTCTAGCAGAAAAGTGTTTAATAATGTCTTCAAGGTTTATATTTACCAGGATTTCTTCTTCGAGTTTTGTTAAAATTTGGGATAAATGTTACCAAACGGAAAAACCATTTAGTGTTTACCACATCATCAATTTATTTCATACTACGCGATGACTCAGAAGTTGTATTAAGAAGAAGAACTTACTAAAAGATCCACGTAATTTTCTTTGTCTATCTTAAGTTCCCGCAGCCGCTCGGAGTGTATATATAGATATAATAACAATGTAAAAAATACTTTTGAATATCTTTGTGGTTACAAAAATTGGAGATACGATCGATATGGCATTTGGTTATATGAGTAATAATAAAAATTCTGATGTATGATTATCCGGAAAAAACGATTAGTTTTCGAGAAAATTGGAAAAGTCTTCTTCTGGGGTGTTTGAATAGCTTTTTCTCGAAAACTAATCGTTTTTTTCGGATAATCATACATCAGAATTTTTATTATTACTCATATAACCAAGTGCCATATCGATCGTATCTCCAATTTTTGTAACCACAAACTTTGTGGCACAAAGGTATTCAAAAGTATTTTTTACATTGTTATTATATCTATATACACACTCCGAGCGGCTGCGGGAACTTTCGCCTTAATAGTTGCCTTTTCCTATTTAAAGTAAATTTATAAATTTAAATTAAGTAGAATTAAAAGGGGTAGATTATTAAAGATTTGTTTGTCAAGTGGTTGCCTTTAGCCGCCTTTGAACACCCGTTAGGTACGGCCCTGAACCTCGTTCTACTAAAGTATCTATCATGCATTCAACAAGAGAGCGATGTGATTTTGGCATGATAGGCGTTACATTTGGCTGGGTAATCTGAATCGACTGCAAAGCAAGAATTTATCTGGTAACGATACTTATTATCACATTTATCTAGCGAACGATAGTTTAATATTTTAAATTATTGAATAGTTCGATCGATAAAAAAATTGTCGACCATATGAGATCGTTCCATTATTTCAACATAAAAGTATTTGATTCCATCCATAAATAAAACGAATGTAACAACAATATTCACATAATTTAATAGCTACAAAGTCCAATAAATCATGACAATATATCTACAAAAACTGCTGTCGACAAGCATTGAGCAGTTTGCATAGTTTAGTCCAGGCGCTGGAGGTACTTTAGTATACATGGAGGGGTGACGCAATTGTTTTTTTTGAAAATATGCTTCAGTGACCCTTAATTGATGAGGAAGTGTTTGATGACAAGCGAAATTCGTGTTCAATTTTTGTTTATAACCATAAATAAAAAAATTGGCTTATCGGCTCAATAATTTCGTAATTATTTATAAAATTTAATATATTATGAACTAAATCGATAGAATATTTACCAACTATTAACTTAGAAGTCAAATATTTATCCTATGCCGTATTTGTTTATAATAAAGCCATTTGTTACAAAAACAAAACAGCCAATTATATCGTTTTGTCATTATATTACTTTAATGGAACAGAATATGAAAAAATCATAGGTTACAATTTTATAGAAAATTTCATTTCGAACAAATCATGTCATTAACAAAAATTCGAACAAACTAACATTTCTTGTGTTATATAGCAGGGGTGTCCACACTTGGTAATACTTAGAGCCGTATTGAAAAATCGAAAATTTTTAAGAGCCAAATCGGAAAAAAATTCGCCCCTTCAAAAAAACGTAGAAAACGGGCATCCAGTAAATTGTACCTCCTGCTTCCCTCTCATTATACGGAACAATTTTTATTAAAAATTCAAGAGTCATATTTATTAATTTATTTATTATTTAATTTCTATTTAAAATAAAATTAAATCGAATTAATATTTATTTTTATTATTTATTTATTGTATTAAATTTTATTTAAAGAGATTTTACAAGCTCAAAACCTAGTAGAAAGTATTTATGAAATTTTTTTAATTCAGCCGCAATAAAACTCAAAAAGAGCCGCATGTGGCTCGCGAGCCACCATTGTTATACCTTATAGCTAGGTCCGATTTTCGAGCGCAGCGTCACATTTATACCTTACGGACAGCGTTTTTCGTCTTTGTCACTGTATAAATAAATAACTAATTGAGGCAATCACTTAATTCTAATTTTATTTTGTTCAAAATTCAATATTCTAACTAAATTTCCTAAAAAAATATCGAAACTTTATTGCTTCTCAGTTTAAATGTATTTTAATTATTACATTCGAAAGAATTATTACATAACAGATTTTTTGATTTTATGACAAATTTACTTAAAACAGTTACTTCTATTGAAAATAAATGACAATTGTTAGATAAAATTTAAAAAATCAATTATTTAAAACATGTTTCTCTTTAGTAAGATATATTATAAATCAATACGAAACACGTCCAAGATTTTCACCTTTTCTTTCTTTTCATTCGACAATCACGGTAGAAAAATATATTTCTACAATTGTACCTGGCTAACTCATGTTCGAACAACTAAAAATGTTATTGAAAATAAATATCTCTAATAAATTAAAAAAAATATGTGAGAATACTATTTTTTGAAGTGTTATGCGTATAGATTAAAATTAATTTTAAAATATAAATTAATCGAATTCATGAAATTTTTCATAAATTTAATGTAAACAATTAATTTTTAAACAAAATAAAATTAGAATCAGGTGATTATCTCAATTAGTTAATTATTTATATAGTGACAAAGTCGAAAAACGCTGTCCGCAAGGTATAAATGTGACGCTGCGCTCGAAAATCTGACCTTTAAAGCTATATAACATAAGAAATGTTAGTTTTTTCGAATTTTTGCTAATGACATGATTTGTTCGAAATTAAATTTTCTACAAAATTGTTCCCTATGATTTTTTCATATTTTGTACCATTAAAGTAATATAATGATAAAACGATAGAATTGGCCGTTTTTTTAGTAACAAATGGATTTATTATAAACAAATACGGCATACGATAAATATTTGACTTCTAAGTTAATATTTGGTAAATATTCTATCGATTTAGTTCATAATATATTAAATTTTATAAATAATTACGGAATTATTGAGCTGATAAGCCTATTTTTTTATTTATTGTTATAAACAAAAATTGAACACGAATTTCGCTTGGCATCAAACACTTTCTCATCAATTAAGGGTCAATGAAGCATATTTTCAAAAAAAATTGCATCGCCCCCTCCATGCATACTCAAGTACCTCCAGCGCCTGGACTAGTTCTCTTGTAGAATATAACAAATAAAAATAAACATTTTCTGGAAAAATTATAAAACATTACACTGGAAATTTAATTCAAAAAAGATCGAATAGAAAAGATGTTTATAAACCCGAAATTTGCAGAATCCCACCAACGCGAAAATTCGCAGCCAAAAAAATAGCAATAGCGTCATTTGACGTTGTTCACTCTAGAACGATGCGAGTTCGCAAATCAGAGAACATTTAAATTACTGTAGAACAATTTTGCAACGCTAGTAGGATGCAGAGATTGCACTACATGAGTTGTTTGAAGAGTATCTTTAGCAGTATTTCCGCAAACACTTTATGTCAACTAAACTATCATAGTTAATAATTTATCAACGTGTTATAAATTATTAAGGCACAAAAGCTATGGTAAATAGAAGTTGATCAAATAAGCTTTCAATTTAGACGGCTCGTTGTGTCAACAACCTGTTACTATAAAGAAATTCATAAAGTTCATTTTCCTTTAAAAGCTTTAACTTTCAAACAGTCATCATTATTGTTGTTTGTTAAGCAAACAGATAACGAAAGTCAGTAAAATTAATGCTTTTTTTCTGATGTCTGGTTTACTTTAAATTTAAAAGATTTCCACTTGAAGAGTCAGCTGAAATTTCAGCAGTATTGTAATTTTAATTGAGTTCGTTAAAGTAAATGCCGAGACAATAGGAAACATTAAATTTTTATCAAATTTCAAATATTGAACAAACGATAAATTTGCAAACTTTAAAGTATTAATAAAGATAACGAAATTTCCACAAATTAACACCTGATTTCCGTTGCACAACATTATCGCTCACGTACTAATGGAACGGCGACTTAATTATACGTAAAGTAATCTAGATTTGAAACTTTATTCATTATTAATTAAACGTATCGCACGAAATATCAAAAAATAACACAGTATTCAACCTCTTTTAACACTGAACAATTAAGTATAACCCTGAAATTTCCTGTTATACCACTTATCAACGGGTAGCGATATTTACTTTAGTTCACTTGTTTGTGCTTTTATCTTTAAAAGAATGTTGATAAGATCAGTTTAAGCCTTGAACTAGATATTTCTTTCCCCAGGTAAAAGTCTATTAACAGGAATGTGGTTTATTTGAATTTTCCATTTAATTAACGTAAACTAGATCGAATCGTGTAGATCTCTGCCATTTCCGATAAAATTGTCGTTTAAAATTCAATTTGAAGGTTAAACTGAAAGCTACAGCTTTAAGATAAGTGTAGATTTCATTTCCGCTCCAAAAAAAATTCATTTCCTATCAAATTTGTTATCTTTACGAAATTTCCAAAATATGTTGGAACGTATAAGGCTTCATATTTTTTTTGTCGTTTTTATTATAATCAAAAGAGCAATACCGTATTTCTTGTATTATTCAAATATCCCATCTTACTTCCTTTTCAGTTTCATTTCATCTCTTATCGGTTTAGATATTATGAAATATGATAGAATTTCTCATTTATTTTTCGTTATGAAATTCAATATTTTCAAAAAGACGATAAAAAAATAATATACGGATACGTAAATTAAATTTTTATTCATTTCTGCCGATTCTACAATGAATTTTATTAATTCTGTGTACCTTTGTTTGTTGATTCTATTTTAAGTAGAGAATCCGCATTAGGAACGGCCTTGACCCATCTGTTTAATGGATGAAAAGTATTTTATATTAAATTTAGTATGTTAAAAAACATATCGTGAGTAGGTTGCTTTAAAGATTCCTGGCAAGACTATGATTAATTAAAGATTGAAGATTCTTGAAGTTTTTATGTGCTTCTTATTAGAATGGTTTTGTATTTATTGAAAACGAAATTTGTAATTTATAATAGTATATTACGATATAAGTGCGGAAAGCGAATCTTTTCGTAACGAGTATGTGAGTTGTGGCATAACCGGAGCGGAGCGGAGCGGAGGGAGTGCTGCATAACATACGAGTTCCGAAAAGATGCTTTCCCACGAATATTGTACGCTATTTTTTCTACGACCGTTTGTAAACACCAGCAATTTGTTGATTTTATATTTAATTTTAATATTAAGGATGCAATTAATGAAAATATAAATGTTGAGCCAGTATTAGAGACTGCTGAAAATGAAGAGTTTATTTTTGATTTAATAAATAGTGATATACCGATTAAAAACCCTCTGTCAAATCTTGATTATATACTGAAACCATTATTTATCTAATGAAAAATTGAAGATAAATAAAAATAAGTAGCAAAATTTATAAGAATTGATGAAAGCATTGCCTACATACACTCATCTTTTCTACGATAATATAAAATGTCGTAAAGACTCTACTACTGACCAATCTTCGTCAAGGAAAATTTTAAAAGACGTGGAAGAGAATATTGATAAAGTAACCAAGAAAACCAAGAATAAACGAAAAGCTAGTCAAGATAATTGTGAAATTACGAAGACAGTATTACGTCGTAATAGTAAAGAAAAAAAAATTGAAAGTGATACTCCTATTAATTATAAGGAAGCCTGTGATAAAATGATGAGAAAAAGAAAAAATCAGGAACCTGAAATTAAAAAAATAAAAGTTAACACAAAACAAAATAATGATGAGAAAGCTAAAGATAATGTTAAAGATATTAAAAATAGAAAGATATCTAACAAAAAATTTGGAAATACACGCAGTACCGTGTAGCTGTGAACTTAATTAATATAATTATAATTGGGTGGTTTGATAAATAATATAAAAATTTAATATGTTAAACTGTGTGTTAAAAATATTTTAATTTAAAAACGAATCAAAGCAATCAGTTTTACAAAATTTTCTTAGCTTTTTCCTCTTTTTATAACACTTTCACTCTTATTGATAATATGTCGCATCCCACATAGGTAGCAGCAGTCAATATGTCGTAACCCACATAATAATTAAACAATTCATCAAAAATTTTTTTTTACTTCAACAACAACAGACAACAAATGTCAGAAAAAAAGTTACTAATTTTCTTTCATTTGCGACTGTGAAACGTTTTTATCGTCTCCTGAAAATTTTCCCAAATGTGGGATACGACATATTAGGATGGCAGTATCAATATACAAATAAGAAAAAAAATTAAAAGTGCGTGGAACGCCGCACATTAGATGTGAAACTTCTTAGGTTAGTGAGGGCGTTCATTTTTTTATTGGTTTAGTTTCTTTCTGTCGTTGCCTGAAGGCTCGATTTGTTTCTGCAGTTGTCTTTTTCAGTATTTCAGTTATCTCAAAACAATATTTGTAGATAATTTAACGTCATTAATTAATTTATAAATACAAAAATCATAAATCGCGGTAGACCAAGAAATTTTAGTTTCGTTCCAGACAATGATACCAACTTTAGACCCTAGTGTTTATTTTACGCAGTTGACAGAGCTGACAGAGAGAGTAGAAGCGACGCTATGGCAACGCTCCCACTCTTCTCTCTCAGCTGTGTGTTAGAGGGTCCTCGCATTTTCGTAACGCTCCTAAGAAATTTACTACCCTATCGCGCCTAAAGAAGTTTCACTTCAAAAATACACAAGACAATTAAAACTGACAGGTGGATTCAGGTATTCAAGGTATTGAAACTGTAATGCCCATTTTAACCCCATTAGAGGGCGAATTTTCAAAAATCCTTTATTAGTTAACGTTCACAACACCAAAGGAATATATGTGCCAAATTTAAAGTCTATCGGACGAATAGTTTCGGAGATATAGTGATGAGTGTGTAAGTGAGTCAGTGAGTGGTAAATCTCTTTTATATTTGGCATATTTAAGACTATTAGAAAAATTTTCCAAATTACGCTTTTCTAAGTATTTCAATTCTGTTAACTTAAATTACTGATAGAAATATTCAGCAAAATTCAGTTGAGTTGAAAATAATAATTCCAAGAAGTCATGTTACAGATATAAAAATTTTCATTAAATATCTAGTCATGTGTTATTTTAGATACATTTTAAATGTGACATTTTATATTACTGGACTGTTGAAAATGATGACTGTAACACATAAATTCGTTTCAACTCAAATCATTTTCCAAGTCTTTTATAAATTCCAGTCACATTCTCACAAATGTTGGCTTCTGCAATCCTGGTATGTGTTACTTTATCTTTCAATCTTTTGTTTCTTTTTCGAGTTCTAATTTATTTAGTTTATGCATGTTGATGCATATTCAATTATTCTTTAAGCTTTCCCCAAATTTATATATAATTCCTTAGTGGATTGTTGTTAGTTTTTGCCTGTTTTTTGTGCCACCCTTCTAATATAAAAGGATTTGATGATTTGTTTAGGACATAATGAATTCCTTCAACACAATTTAATTCTTTTATCAAAATTTTTTACAAGCGGAAATAAACAAAAATTTATATAGAAGTAGATAAATGTCTACACTTTACCAGTTGTCAACATAAGAAACTATAACGTATAGAGGTGTAAAAGTAACGAAAAACAGCGTACCCGTATGTATTCGTTACTATAACAATTAGTACTCGTTACTTTACTCGTTACTTTTGATACCTCAGAAACAAATATCGTTCTTTGTAACGTACGTTTTTAAATTCACCGAATACGCGCATGCATGCGTAAAACGCACAATCAGCAAAACGTTTCAACATACGCATCAACGTTAGGGAACGTTCAAATATTACGTAACGTTTTTTTTTGCAAATTTTTGTGTGTGTACTTTTAAAACATTTATCACACATTTGCAACGACTGAATTGCTTCTGACCTTACAAAGTTTAGATGTTTACAACTAACAATTTAGAAACACAGAGAGGGTAAACCACCCTCATTGGCCACCCCATATCGGTGGAGGTGGCTAAAACGAAACAAGGTCTTTATAATGAGGTGATCAAACAGGCGATTGCGATTCTGAACGTCCACTTTCACCTGCTTCAAAAAACACTGACAATGAGAAAACAAAATGTCTTAGTATTTTGAAAGAAATCTAGAATTGTTGCAACAATTTTTATTCAAATTTTGCCGCTAAGCACCAATTTTTCAGTAAAATTCATACGGTTGCCATTGAAAGTGAGGAATTCCGCCAAATTTTATGAATCAAATTCCGGAAAAAAACGATGTAGCAGACATTTCACTAATAATATTGGAATCGAATCGCAATGCGTATGACTTTCAGCTTCTTCAGTTTTTACAAAAATTTGACAAAATTGTAACTTGTAGACTGACAATTTTCTTCAATTTTCTCACGAATGGATAAAAATCTTCAAAACGAATACATTCAATTTTTCAACATATCAAATGAATTTTATTTAATTCTTTTGAATATAATCAAAATCTGCAAACAATCAAAATTCACTGTCAAGCAGAGTTGTCTCCAAAAAAAAAATCCAATAACTTTTTGGATGATTTATTTATTGTTTTTCCAATATTCGAATTTACATAAATTTGAATTCGTCATGAAATTCAATCAATTTTTTTCGATCATTCATAGTCTGTTACTTTTCTATGTATTAACAACAATTGACATCACAATTATTTCCAATTATTTCCATTAAAAAGTACTCGTTTAGTCACGCCTGATAAATTATCATATCATTCATAATGCCATAATAAGACTTTTTCAAGTTAATCGTGTATAATCTTTTTTTTAGGTTGTAAAGATTGGACAACTATCTAGGTAATTCACTAACACAAGGACAACAACGTTTCCTAACAGTTCATCTTATAATTGAAAAATCTCATTAATATAATCAGTTGTTTATTTACTACGTTACGAATTGTTGTCGCGAGTTGTTGTTGTTGTGATTTGAACGAGTTTTTGAAAGAAAAATGGTCAAAACAGTTTACATCATATCCGATAAACTGGATGAAGTCGCAGAAAGGTGAGTTTGCATTGTATTTATATAAATGATGGTGTACTGATGTCAGGTTCTGGCAAAGAATCAAGCGTTTTCATAACAATACCATTTCATATTTATCGGGAATACAAGAACAGTATTTGCATTAACTACAGACCGTAAAACGATAAATTCAGCAGCGAAAAATCAAATAGCAATGATGATCGATTATGTTGCTGCGTAAATCGCAAATCATATCGCTAGAAATAAGAAGTATTAAAGTACTTATTTATGATGCAAGGGTTAAAAGTCACCTTTTATTTTGCGAGTGGAGCAACCCCACGAGAATATAGACTCGTGGTTTCGTTTCAGTTGATAACTGCATGACTGTAACAAAATTAGAAAGCAAAACTATTAGTATTGGAAAAATATAGAATTATTTAAAAATTTGCCATATTCGTGGCAATACTGGAGCCACTCGTCATGGGATGTGCGTTTTTATACTAAAAGCACTGGCACTTACATTAACACTAGCACTAGACCAATTTATTATTAATTAACAAAAAGATTGCAATTTTTCGAAGCAACATTAACACTTCAAAAGCAGGAATACTACTGCAGAATACCTAACTAATCTAAAAAGAGTGTTAAGTAAGTGTCCATTGTTCGGTTCTTCTCAATATCATATGAGAAATATAAATAATGCCATTTATATGAAACCATCTGTACGCCCTTGGACCGAGGGTGGTTCTTTAACGGCAACAATTCTACTGCGCATCCGTCTCTTAGGCGAAAGAAATGTACATCTTTTACCAGTTACGATATCTAAAGACCTAATGTAGGACCGATCAATGGTTTATCCGTGAATTTTAACCTTTTCCACCTTCAATCAGTAACTAACATTTTCCAAATTTAATAAAATCATATTGAGCAAATTCATCGGAGTTAAGGCTGTTCTACAGTTTTTTTTCAATTAATGTTAGAGAAAAAATGCGGCCCCTAAAATTATGCCGCTCCAAGCAACTACTTGTTCTGCTGCGGTCTCAAACCGGTCCTGATAGCGTTTGATCATCATTTCATTGTATTATGTTGAACAAACGTTTTTAGATTACAACTGAAAAACGATCTGTTTCTATTGAAACCTGTTTTTCTCTCTAATTCACAAAGTATATGTGATTATTTCGAATCATGATTATAATAAGCCAATCTATCACCATCTCGAATATGTCTTTTGCAACCGAATCCTTTATGGACTGACTCTTCATTTTGCAATTGCAAATTCAGTCCCTTAATATAAATCAATGCGCTAATTATACGTTATTAATCAATTTTCTTGTTAATATATACTTTTGGATTGTTAATAAAATCACCTTGGACGTCTTTGGAATTTACATATGCAACTCATTAATTTGTAAATTGCAATTTCGCTCATTAATTCATGTAATAATTATACCAATCATAATTGCACGTGGAAAATTAACAAACTGACAAGCCGCAAATTAAAATTGCACAGGTGAGGGTCAAGTAATGTTAATTCTTTTTTAGCTCAAATCCAAAACCTTGGGTGAAATTACGATCATTATATAATTAAAGATATTAAAAATAAAGTAATAACAGATTGAGCAACTACTAGTTTGAGTGGAATAAACAAATCTGGCCTTGATAAATAGGAGATAGTTTTTTATGATATATTGAAAAAAAAAGAATAGTCAAACAACATTTGAGGAATTTAATTTCTAAAATAGAGCGAAAAATCGATATTGTTGCACTATTAGCCTCATTACTTCAGTGGATTGGATTTGTAGTTCTGATTTTATCGATAAAGTAAATGAACGACTGACACGACTTCCATTAGTTTTATTGTTTTGATTTAACGTTTTTATTTGAGATTTCGTAATGCGCTACTATCACACGTATTTGTAGTGGATTTCGCAATTTACGTTTTTTAGGATTTGAGGATTTCGGTAAATAGAGCAGTAAAAGTAATTAAAACCCGATTTATTGTATACTTATAAACACTCCTTTAACAAGGTTGGTAGACTACTTAAAACTACTGTGTAGTGTCAGGCTGGTCGCAATTATAAAAGGAATTATAGTTAGTCCAGTCAAATTAGCAAAAATCATAGGGTGCAACCTCGGAATGAGAGATAATAAGCTGGAAACTTGTATACACCTTTATTTTGGTATTCTAAAAGTTGTCTCAAAAGTCTCATAAAATCTCGTGTCTGCGTCTTAAGTTATTCATGGTCAAAGATGACAAAAATCGGTTTTTCGCAATTATCTAGGTTTCTATAGCTCCAATGATGTTAGCATCTATTATAAGAATTGTAGAGCATAAAATTTGCGACAAATCTTGTTCCAAACATTTTTTCATGCGCTCAACCGTTCTTGAGATAAAGGGTGGAGAGAGCGCAGCGCTCAGTCGTACATACTGTAATGCAAGATCAATTGTGAATTTCGGTGAATAGTACCTTGTATAACGTTATTAAGTCACTAAAATATCATTAACTACCGATGCTCGAATATCTTCCCTAATAATAGCTGCTGTGGCTTCGATAATCCTTAATCGTTCTTCTTCCGAAGTGCTTTTATATAACAAAAAATCTCTTTCATTGCTTGAATAACTTGATTATCTTCGTGTGGCTTATTTTCAGTAGATGGTGCTCGATTCAAAAAATTACTATAGCAAACGGTATGGTACTTTGCTTCAGCTGCGATCAAGTCATACACATGAAACACACGATCTTTTAGTAATTCCCCTAAGGAATCTTTTCGTTCCTCTGCTCTTTTAATAACATTATCCTTAAACTCCAGAGTACTTATATTACTTATCGTGCGTCGGTACTTTCCTCTTTTTCTCAATTCTGCTGCTCCATCAGCTGTTTGACCACAAAATAAACATAGTTTTTTGAAATCAAACACATCATTCCTTTTTTTACGTGGAACAATGGGTGATGGTAAAGGTTCAGTTTCCTCTAGGCGTCGTTTTAATGCTGCTATAGAGTTTTTACGAATGTACACTTTTCGACATCCAACATGTACATTCACATAACTTAAAGTATTTAAGAAATCTATGTGCCCGTCATTTCTTTCAATACTTGCACTTTTTAAACTTTTTAATCCACGCACTACATTAACAGAATCATTTTCTGGAAGTGACTTCTGACAAATAAAGCACAAATTAGCCATAATTTTCAAAACTGTATATCCGCCGTTGACGAGATATTAAACTAATGAATAAATTGATATAAATTTACAATTGATTTTGCATTACAGTATGTACGACTGAGCGCTGCGCTTTCTCCACCCTTTATTTCAAGAACGGTTGAGCGCATGAAAAAATGTTTAGAAGAAAATTTGTCGCAAATTTGATGCTCTACAATTCTTATAATAGATGCTAACATCATTGGAGCTATAGAAACCTAGATAATTGCGAAAAACCGATTCTTGTCATCTTTGACCATGAATAACTTAAGACGCAGACACGAGATTTTATGAGACTTTTGAGACAACTTTTAGAACACCAAAATAAAGGTGTATACAAGTTTCCAGCTTATTATCTCTCATTCCGAGGTTAAATGCTAATTTGACTGGACTAAGTAGCGGAAATCGAGGCCGTTGAAGTCCCCCAAATGCATATAGTAACCTCTATTGAAACAGGCAACTTTATTACTTATTTAAAATGAATTACAAAAATTCATGCAATCAAGGCTCATTTGTCTTGAATTGATTTTAAAATAAAGTTGTTCTGAAAAAATTGTCTTTGCTTGGAACATTTCTTTGCTCATATGCTCCAGGAATCGTTCATCAAAGTATAATTTAAACTAATAATAATCGTCTTTATTAGGAAAAGTTCTTGCAATAAAAAAAGACAAAACTTAAACCTTGGCTTTGTTAAATGTGGCTTCCAGTACGCTGTGTGAAAGTTCTTTGTTTACAGAAACGTTGGCTTTATTTTTGTATTTAAAAATAGGACAGACCCAATGGCACAGTAAATGCGTCTTATACTTGATATTACGTGTAGCATTTTGTTAAGAATATTTTTACTATTATCAATTAAAAAAAAGAATCTTAATTTTAGTAAATAATTATTAAGTTGTTTTATTATGTTTCTCGAGAGCGGCCGCTGACATTATGTTTGCCTGGAGTGTCAGGAAAACTTGAGCCGGTCCTGTTTAAAAGTTCCATTTTTCCCTTCAGAAGTCGAATTTAATCACTCCAGGTACCCTCGCTCTAGATTCTGGTTAAGACGTAAGGTTTACTTGCCGCTGGTTCAACTTGTTTGAATTTTGTATTAGATATAATTGACAGTCTCTGTGGGACACGCTATATATACAGGGTGTCCCAGGTAATTGTTCCACCTCAAATACCTCGTTTGTTTCTAAATTGAAATGGAAAAGTATTCAAAAAATTTAGATTACAATGTCTATACTTCAATTTGGAAATGCCAAAACGTCTTATAAAATCTCAAAAATTACATTCTTTTTTCTCTTCAAAAGTTCTCATTTGCTACTCAAAAAATAAAATGGGAAAGTTCGATTCACCCGGCGCCTCCACCATTCTGCACGATGAATTGTTACGTCTTCAATCTGAAATACAGTCTTTAACTCGAAATTTTGTTCATTCACGATATTCATTGCAGGTGATTGGTTTCCTAATATTTAATTTTGACGTAGGCTTTTTTCATCAATGAATAGGTTATTGATCCCAGAGAAATTCTGCTTTTAGAAGGAAAATATTATTTTCATATCAAATTCATTCGCAGTATTCATTGTAGGTAATTGGTTTCCTAATATTGAATAATTTTCGAGACCTTATAGGACGTTTTGGCATTTCCAATATAGCTAGAAAGAAAATCGTGTCGGTCAATTGAAGTCTAGAACATTTTAGTCTAATTTCTTCAGATACTTTCCGTTTCAATTCACAAAAAAAAAAACGAAATATTTGAGGTCGAACACTTAGCTGGGACAGTTTGTATAGTATTGGTACTCTAAAATCGCCTTAGAAGTAGTTTCTAGATTGAGCATATCAATTGGAGTAAGTCAAAAATTTTGGGAAGTAATAAAATTATATAGAAAAAAAAATCACCCAAAAAATAGTGAATAGAATTTCGGATAAAGTAGATTGAAATGAATCGCAGATAAAAATAAAAAGGACGAAACTTACAAAATTGCCAAAGGAGCTAAAGAAAAAAACAAACTTGATTACAGATCGATTATTTTTATTATAATCTAATAGTCACAAATGAACAAATGAACTATATATTGTCGGTGCGCCAGACAAGATACGTATATTTATTATTTTTTAATTTACAGTGCGGGCTTACTATGAGGCTAATGAGGCATAAGCGTCAAGCTCCCATTCCAACGGAAGTCCCACACTCAACGCTTCCTTGTTAGAAAAGAAACAATTAACGTCAGATCTCTAAAACTCTAGATCCGGCCCTGATCTGATTTGTGTTCGTTTAACAAAATAAAAGAGCTATTAATAATAGTTCAAATCCTGGTTCAAACTTGTTAAATTTTTTACCGCGATTTTTCCGAACATATTATCGTTTATGGATCTTTTCGAATGTACGATTACAGTCGATTTATCTTGACATATTTAAGAACAATAGAACAAAAATTTTAAAAATCATAAAGTAAACAATTCGTCAAAACGCCTTTGTAATGATACGGATCTTATCTAATACGACAAAATCAAAACAATATATCTAGTATTTATTTTAAAAATATATTTTTGGAAATAATCAATAAAAAAAACACACAAAATATTAAGTTTTCTGTAGTGTTGTTTTCATACAACTGCTAAATAAATATTTTTCAATGATGACCATTGGAGATTCAAACATCAAATAAAACAGCACTGATAAGGCACAACTTACAACAAAATCTCCCCAAAATGTCCACATCTACAATTGATCCAATTCAACATAATGCCCAAAATGAACGACAAAACAACTTACCAAATGTTGATTACTGAAAAAGATCGCTTGTTTCGATTGCGCATACCTAATCACAATCACCGCATAATGTGTTAAATAGATACCGTACGATAATTTCGATATTAACTGGAATATAGGTAATGATAAGAACCAATTAATTGGACCTAGAAATTGTCAACATTGTTTAATATTTTGTTCTATATAAGAGAGTTGAGATAGTTGGTCGGTCAATCAACTCTCGCAATTATTTACCACCATATCCTGTAATGCATAAAAGTACTAAAATGCATATAGCTATAGCCCATGCATTCCGTACAGTGGCATTAGCTAAAGCATCCTTCCATTGGAATTCCTTGGTGGTTAAAATATCGTACGGTCCAATAATGCAAGCAATAAGAGTTAGTAAGCATACGCACCATGAAAATAGGACGTTGAACTATAAGCAAGCACTAATATTGAATAATTTAATCGTTAATAGCATCTATCAACTTACAGTGGATAATTTAAGTTTTCTACCATCCTTTTTTAGATTGTAAATATAATAACCGGCAAGAAGACCGATAACATATGGTCCGAACCGTGCATACGTTTGTTTGTAGTATAAAAACATAAAATCCTCTACGGTTGACCTAAATTTATAAAACTATTGGCTCGTTAATTGCTTTAAAATCAATGTTAACGTACGCATTTTGTGCCATAAACGAAAACTGAAGTCTATAGAAATACGTTATTAATCCCGGTATTAAAAATCCTAATATTATTAAACCACCTAAAATGCATAAACCAACTCTTCGTGATCTTTTCAATGGTATTAGGACCAGGGGGTATAAAACAAACAATTGGAAGTCTACCGACAAGTACCAGGATTGCGGTACACACTAGAATCGATTGCTTTAATTTATGTTTGTAGTGCGGTAGTCTGAGCAAATCCTAAAGGCTCTTCTGAGGGATCTTCCAAAGTTTCACGAATAATAGAGAATAGAATTTGCCCAGTACGCCACCGACTTACCGTACCGCCTCCATGGAAATAATTTTGTAAGTAAATCAGACCCGACCACCAATTTCTCTTACAATCGGCCACTAATTCGCTGTAAGCAGTACTCCATAGCGGTCCATTGCCTAGATGCTCAATCAAATAACTATGAATCAGGATTATAACGCCTAACAAAGGCGTTAATCTCAAATAACGATGAAGATAAATTAAACCAACATCAAAACGGCTCCTTGAACGACTCGACAATCTTAGATCGGTATAAGCAACAAGTATACCACCAATTGTTAGAAATGTATCAACTGTTACAGATGCACTAGAGAATATTGTATTGAATGGATTATCTAACCACTAGAAACAATATTAATTATTTGTGGTAATTATTGAAATTTATCTTACAGCCTGTAAATCGCCTGCATTCATTGCTGGTCCTTCTAATAGATTTAAGTATTCATGAGAAATCACCACCCAAATCATACTAATTGCCCTTAAGCCATTCAAACAGAGCAACTGATTGGGATTCTTCGATGATCTGATCAGTTTTTTGCCATTTGTAAGCGCTGAAAATGCTATCAGGAATTCGTGGGAATTTTCTGAAAATTACTCCAATAATAATCGACATATCAAAAATTGGCGATGCCAAACATCGTTTGATATCTCACTCCTTTCAATGTAGAACAAATAAATATCGAATATTGTTGATAAAACGACCAGAGCTAGGACGAAGCATAAAATTGATCTGTAAGAAATTAAGTTGCGATGTTAAAAAGTTCAGAGCAAGATTCCTTAGTATTGTGTTATAAGGAAATGAAAGATTAACAAGGAGAGGTCAGGACTTCGGCAATGAAGTTCGGAACGAGCTTTTGTAGGCTTGCAGTATACGTTTAGGTTAACAACATATTAAAAAACTGAAGCGCAATAGCCGGCCAATCTTGAGAAAAAAGCGTTTAAAGTTTTTTGCGTTCATTTAATATTATTAACACTTTGTTCACCGGTGACGAGTTTACTCGTCTTTTCATGTCCAAACGTTGTTGACCGATGACGAGTTAACTCAACAACAATTACAAAATAATAGCCGGAGACAATACAAAGTTTCTGTGCAAAATTGCCGGTCAACAATGTGTTATTCGGTTAATTGTGATTTGAAATAGCTCAGGTGGTTGCGTCGTTGTATCGCGCTCTAAACTACGGGGTTCAATCCTCATGCGGAGAATTCGTCTTTTATTGTCGAAACAACTTTCGAACGTTGCACATACTACACTTAACAGCATTCAGCTTTGTTGCAATTAGAAATTGTAATTAGTGATTTTGCTATTCATAATATGATGATAGAAACGTGAGGACAGATATTCTCTGATAATAAATAATAAGCCTCAATAATCATAAGTAACATAATTAATTCATAAACGTTCCATTAAGCTTGACATGCATTTAACGTGGAAAGCTTTTTGATGTTAGAATCGTCCGCTGTCTAGACAATTACTCCGTCTGAAAGTAGTTCTAATTAAATAGAACGGAATGTGTTTGTGTTGTTAAACAAATATTCATCAATGCGAAATTTAAACCGTAACTAATGTGTTATTTTAACGGTTGACAAACAACGTTCCACATCGATATTTTCGGTTTGTTATTTGATCAGCATCCACACAAAAATAAATTAAACAATCATCAATTACGAGGAGTTTACGTTTTAGAATCGATAATAATAGATGAAGGCTACAAGAAAAAAGAAAAACTAAAATCATACATTGTTACAATCGCTCCAGTTGATAATTCCGGTGCTGTTGCTCTCGTATAACAGTACTCCTCATCAAAATCGAATTTTTTGAATAAACTATGAAAATCATCAGCCGTACACCCGTCCGATAGACAGTAACCGAAATGTAACATCCCCAGATCTCTTGCGCTCTTGAATTCTCTACCAACCATAGAATCCGTCTAAAATTTTAATATACAGAAAGATTTACAAGAATTATTGACAATTTTCTACCAAATTCTTTGCAGTATTGTTAGTTTCTTCGATATTTTCTACTGAATTGAAGAATGATGATAACGTTGTACTTCCTAAGCAATACTTTCCATAAATCGATTGATCATCGATATTGTAACATTCATCGAATTGGCCTAAATGGTAGAAGAACGGTATTAGGAGACCATCTGGCAGTTTTACGGAAGCATCGAACACTGTTGATCAAATTAATTTTAAACAATAATCGCACAAATCGAGGACGTTTACTTTTCAATAAAGTTGTGCGGTTCAGATTTGTTAATTGATTTCGGCACGTTATGGAAACATTGAGGATATCTTCATTATTCAAATTTATTACACTCTGACAATTAACAAATTTATTAAAATTAAAAATGAATGTTAGAATTATAATCCACACTGTACACATTTTTATTTGGTCAAGAACTGAACAAGCAAACTGTAAGATAAAAATGTCAGAATGGTGTTTATATGAAAAATGTGTTGATGATTGCACGATAATCTTGTTATTTCTCAACTAATTTTTATCGCAACGTAATTGTGAAATATTTGTACTCTTAGACAATTGATCTCGTATTAATCTAATGCAGCAATAGTGCTAAGAGAACTGTTTTTTTATTTTTTGCTACTAGATTCTATCTTTATCACTGATGAAAGATCTAAGGAATATTTGCTTTATTTACAATAAATAAATAAATAAGTAACAAATCTAGATTATAGATTTTGTTGGTTTTTCTTCGGTTTTCGCTCGTCGAAACGCGTACTTCTCCAGAATAATTATAGGTGCTTCAAATATCAAACATAATACGATCGAGAGTAGTACAGTTAACATGAAATTACCCCAAAACATAAACATCTGCAAAATATTATATTTCCAACATTATTTTATATTTTTTTTTTCATAAAACTTACCGCATCATAATTAGAAAGATACACTGGTTCTCGCATTCGATAGAATTGTAAACTTATCACAGCATAATGAATCAAATACATTGAATATGAGAGTTTACTTAAGAATTGGAATATGGGTAATGATAAGAATTTATCAACAACTCCTCCATAGCCGCACACACACAGATAGATAACGATAGAAACACCTAAGGACCAAGCTGGTCGCTGGAAGCCTAGAATTAACGAATGCCGTAATCGATTGTAGGTTTGTAACGTATCGAAAGGTGCATAAATGCATGCTAATAATCCTGATATGCTTATCAACCACAAACCATATATATGTATCTGTAATATTTACTTAATTAAGAGTAGTAAATCATTGATAGAAATAACAATAACTTACTGGCTTCAACGATACTCTCCAGTCACCTTTTTTGATTTTATATAGCATATATCCTAATAGCATCCCTATAACGTAAGGCCCAAATCTCGTATGTGTTTCTTTGTAATAATAAATCATATATGTACTAAAAAATTTGTTATAGAAACTTATTACTTAAATTATATAAGAAAAATCTTACTTTTTATCGATGATAAAAGATGCATTCAATTCGTAAACGTATCCAATCGCAAACGGTATGATAACACCAAGAATGCACAAAATACTCAACAGTATTACTCCATACTTTTCAGATTTCCGTAACGGCAACAATATTAGTGGTGATAATAGAAATAATTGCATATCAATTGATAAATACCATGATTGTGGTACACAAGTCGAATGCGTGAAATTCGCAATATAAAATAAACTACTCCACCAATCATTCAAACAGTCCTCACTCAATTCGGCATCAGTCCTCCCCCAAAGCGGACCATCACCCAGATATCTCAATAAATTCGCATATACAAGAATACAAATACCTAGAGCAGGAGTTAAGCGGAGATATCGGTGGAGATAGTATGTGAGAACATTGAATTTGATTCGTTTATCCATTGATTTTAGAAATACGTAAACCGTGACGGCACCACCAATCGTAAAGAATGTATCTACAGAAAGTGTGGCATTCAATATGAACATATTCGATTGATCATGTATAAACTGAAATATTTCGTGGTTAGTTAGTAGAAATCGTTGAATTATTCAATTACTACCTGATTAATGTAGAAAAAATTCAATATTGCCCCTGATAAAACAATATTGTAGGTGTGGCCGTAAATTACCCACATCATACTGATTGCACGCAATCCGTTCAAACAGGATAAATGATCCGTATTTGTTGTTGAAATAAACAGCTTCTTGCCATTGCTTAATAGCGAGAATGCAAGTACTAAGTCATGTGGTGGCTTAGTTTCTGTATATTTTAAATAAATATCAAAAATTGTAGAGAACGTCGCTATTAATAGAAATATTGCTAGAACAATACTGTAGAAACGTTAAAATTGTTGTAATACATAATTCGTCAATAGTTACATTGTAATTATTGCTCCTGTTGTAAATTGGACTGTTGTACTTTTACTGTAACAATAATTAGTTTTGATAGTGGATATAGAAGAAATATCTTCTTGCGTACATTTATGGGGTAAACAAACTGATCCTTGAAACTCTACAATCGGTACCCCTTGAATCTGCGAATAATAGCGTATCGGTTTTGCCTAAACTAACAGTTTTAATCGGACAACCTCCAAAAAAGAATAACGACTTACTCTAAATGCAGTCGTTAAAATTGTGGCTTCTCTACGATCCACACTAAGCTCAGGTACTGGAATTGGAACAGTTATTTGACAATACTTGCCGTAAACAGTCTCGTTATTGACTGTTGATTCGATATTATAACATTCATCGAAATTGCCTAAATCCCAGAAGTTTCCCCCGAAAATTCCAGAAGGAGATTTCATACTGGAATCCACCACTAAAAACAAAACGGATCTTTTTCTGTTCATTGATTGTTGATTCAAAACTTACACAATAGACGTGTTTGCGTATCTAAATTTGACAGTTGCTCGAAACATTGTCTTGATATGTTTCTGTTCTTTTGTAAAGATGCAATATTTTCAGATATTAACGGCACGAAACTGTTAACAATACCAAAAATTAATAATATTTGAAATATTATTATACACTTCATGTTTACAGTACGAACTGTGGACTTCACAATGGCTCCAAGTTTATATTACAATCTTTTCTGATAAAATCACTTGAAAATGGGCTTAGAAGTGATTTATACAAATATACCTCAAGTATTATTCGTCCGTTGTAGATAGTCTTATGTTAGTCGAAATAAATTATATTGGGCAAAATCATTTTGGAACAATAACAGTATTCTGTTAATATTCTCGTTAAATAAATAATGCTTCAAGTTTGATCTTATCGATCTTTCCGGTTTAAATGATATCATTTTTCGCTGTCTGTGGAAGAATCTCAAAGTTATTAAAATTGAGCTTGAAAACAGTTTCAATAAATCACACGATCACTGTAGAGGAATATAGTCGTCATCGTGTGTTAAGGCTGCTACTCCTCAATATACCCGAAATTTTGAAAATTGGTATAAGTCGTTGATTGCGAATTTGATATCAGTCAAAATAGCGGACACAATATACAGAAGACAATTTATTAGCCAATTTAAAGCCGATATTTCTGTTGTTCTCACAAAATGTTCAATCTTCTTCCTAAAAAAAAATTATAGGTAAGGCCTTCAACCAAACACTTGCACTACATACTACAGTTTCAGAGCTACTTGAACAAATCAATTTTTCGTAACGTCTGGGGAGAAAGCAATAAGGGCTGTTAATTCCAAGAGAGCTTAATTCATATTCTGTAAGTCCAAACTGTAAAAGCGCCGCTAACAATAAGAACAGTTTTAGAGATATCATCATATTGATAGCCACAATTAACGACCCCCTTGAAGCCTATATTAAATACCTGTAGAAATCAGGCATATTCGAAGAAAAAGAGTGTTACTTTTTGTACAACTGATTTTTATTGACAATTAACGCAATTTAGAATATAGTAATTAGAAAAAGCGTTAAATCATTGGAAAGTTCAATTTGCAACTTTATATTCCTTAATTTTTAATAGTCGTTAAAATCTCAATTTAAAAAAAAAGGATAGGCAACTTATAAAACTTCAAACAAACAGTCAGTTGTTTAATCAAAGTGGAAAGCGTACACTGAAGAAATTTAAACTTGTTGTGTAATGAAAATAAGTTGGTAAAACGAAAAACAATTTTTTTTAATTTTTTTATTTTATTTTTTAATGATTGAACTTTTTAAGAAGAAAATCCTTTTACATCCGTTTCTGATGGTAATGAGTTATAACTTCAAATGAAAATTTGTTGGAAAATTTATTTAATTTTCCAGCAAGATGTTAAAATTCATAACAACACCAATTTGAATCGATTTTGTCGTCGTGCTCCTTTGCTGGTTAACAAAATGAATGAAATTCGTGCCAGTGATAGTCGTTAATGTGTTTGATGTCGGTATGAACTTGCTTTTCCAAAATTCGCACTTTATTGTCCGAAAAATTTGATAAACAAGAATTATATCAAAGAAGTCATTGCTTTTTCTAGAAAATGAATATACTATACCTAAATCTTGGAAAAATAAATCCATATAGGCATCAAACATATTAACGACTATCACTGACATAAATCTCATTCAATTCTGTTAATAAACAAAAAAGAAATGACGAATTTTAACGTCTTACGGGAAAATTAAATAAATTTTACAAATAAAGATCACTTAAGGTTATAGCTCATTGCCATTGAAACAATGTAAAAATATCTTCTTTTTAAAATCTTCTTCTGTCCTTTGTTACAAAAAAATAATAAAAGTCAGCACTGCACAACCCATCAACCTGTCGTGAAATCCCCTTAAGTCACAATGAAATCCTTAAGCATTCTCGTACTAGTCATATTGCATAGGCAACTTATAATACTTAACGAATGCCATTAATTGACTTATGTTAGTAGACGCTTTTAATTTTTTTTTTCAATCCACCGATAAAATGAAATATTTACAGTTTTACAGAAGATGTCCAAAAGGGATTACTAAACCTACTAAAACTGGAAGTAGTCTAGGCAACATCTGCCATTTTACTGAATTTCTCTTCAAGGGCACTGGAATGATCCAGGGCTCATTCGATTCAGAATGACCTCTAGAAACTTTTTGAAAAATTTGAACGTACACAAAATTGCAAAATTTGTAAACAATTTAGCAAAAAAAAAGTGTGGGGGTTTGGTTTTCTGTAAATATCTCGGAAACTATTAAAGATATTCGGAAAAACATCTTTAAAGAGAAGGAAATTTCCTAAAAGAAAAGTCCTACCTCCCAGAACTCTACCACCAATATTTAAAATTTTAATTTTGAGACGAAAATAGCGCTAAATGCGGGTGACGCGCTCTAACCGAAACGGACTCTTGAAAAATAAAAATAATTTTAATCCAGTAAATATCAATTTTAAGAAATAAAAAAATCACCTTCTAGACGCTTGAAGAAACGAGAATCCATGGAAATAAAATTTTTCCGTAATTATTTTATTAGATATGCTTTTGTTAATTAACTAATTTTTACAAGTTTATAACTTACATATAAACCCTGATAATTGTTAAATTAAAAACCTAAATTTTTTTTCACTTCATGGAGCTATTCTTGAAAGGCATTAGAAAAGATCCCCGTTGGAAAAATTAAAAAAATTTGATTTCCCACTTTGTTATTAACAATCTAAGAGGTAAAAATTGTTAATTAACAAATAAAAAATATATATTTTTTAATATTTCAATTTGTTCGTATTTAAAGTTACATAAAAATGATTTTTTATAATTTTTTACGCTAATTATTTAAATAATTGTTATAAAAAATGCATTGTTTATAAGATAATTGAATTTTTTGTTTGGATTTTAATCAGCAATAAATATTATGATTTTTAAGAACAAAATCGTTTCTTAAAAAAATTTTTATTGCTTAAAAACGCATTTATTAATTAACAATTTTAACCTCCTAGATTGTTAATAACAAAGTGAAAAATCAATATTTTGTAATTTTTAATTTTAATACTGGTCATTGCGTAGGCAACTTATAATACTTAACGAATTCCATCAATTGACTTATTGTTAATAGACATATAGCTTTTATTTTATTTTTTCAATCCACCGATAAAAATGAAAGTTTTACACTTTTACATAAAAAGATCTCCAAAAAGGATTACTAAACCTACTAAAACTGGAAGGTCTTACAATGAAAATTACATTTTAAAATACAATAAATAATCTCTTTATTCATAACAATGTATAAAAATAAGCAAATTAAACTACGGTCCGGCTTGTCTGGACTTTTTGACGACTTTACCATGTCCAAATATATATTTTTCTAAAACAAGTATAGGGGACTCGAAAACCATATACAAAACCAACGATAACACCAAAGTTAACATGAAGTTTCCCCAAAAGATAAACATCTGTGAAATTATAACTTTACAACATTACCAAATATGCTTTAATTCAATAACTTTACCATATCAAAATTAGAAAAATATAATGGCGTTCTCATTCTGTAATATTGTACACTTATCACGGCATAATGCACTAAATACATCGAATATGAAAGTTTCGTTAATACTTGGAAGATTGATAATGATAAGAAGCTATCAATAGGACCTCCATAACCACCCACACAAAGATAAATAATTATACATATCGATAAAGACCAGACGGGCCGTTGAAAACCTAGAATGAATGCGTGTGACAATCGGTCGTATTTTTGAAATGCATCATACGGTGCATACAAACAAGCTATCAAACCAGCTAAACTGATCAGCCAAAATCCATACACATAAATCTGTAAATCGCCCCAGTATTTACTTTAAATCAATTACAGATAGAAATAACCTACTGGCTTTAGCGATATTTTCCATGCACCTTTTTTGATCTTGTACAGACAATATCCCAATAACATTCCTATAACGTACGGCCCAAATCTCGTATGTATTTGTTTGTAGTAATAAATCATGTATGTACTGAAAATTTTGTTATAGAAAACTATAAATGAAATATATAAGAAAAATATTACTGTTTATCGACGGCAACAGATGCATTCAATTCATAAACGTATCCAATAGCAAACGGTATGATAACACCAAGCATGCACAAAATACTCAACATTAATACTCCATACTTTTCAGATTTCCGTAACGGCAACAATATTAGTGGTGATAATAGAAATAATTGCATATCAATTGATAAATACCATGATTGTGGTACACAAGTCGAATGCGTGAAATTGACAATATAAAATAAACTACCCCACCAATCATTCAAACAGTCCTCACTCAATTCGTCTTCAATCTCTCCCCAAACTGGACCATTACCCAGATATCTCAATAAATTCGCATATACAAGAATACAAATACCTAGAGCAGGAGTTAAGCGGAGATATCGGTGGAGATAGTATGTGAGAACGTTGAATTTGACTCGTTTATCCATTGATTTTAGAAATACGTAAACCGTGACGGCACCACCAATCGTAAAGAATGTGTCTACGGAAAGTGTACCACACAAGAAAAACATATTCCATTGATCTGTCACAAACTAAATAACATTTTTGGTGAATTATCGAATTTAATACTAGCTTACCTGATTGACATCAAACAGATTAAATAATGGGGCAGAAAATGCAATTGCATAGGTGTGAAATAATATTACCCACATCATACTAATTGCTCTAAGTCCGTTCATGCTGGTTAGTTGTTCGGGATTTGTTGAAGAAATAAATAGTCTTTTACCATGGAATAATGCCGAAAATGCAATAACCAAATCGTGCGGTGGTTTACTGTCTCTATAATGTAAATAAATATCGAAAATTGTCGAAAATGCCATTATCAATAAAAATATTGACAAGACAACACTAAAATAGACTTATTAAAATTGTACAGTTGTTAATTCTAAGTCGGTTACATTGTAATTATTGCTCCTGTAGTCAGTTGTGGTGACGTATCTTTACTGTAACAATATTTTTCAGTGAAACTCTCGTTGGAAATGTTCAATACACTAAGGATATCGTCAGGTGTACATTTATTCGGTAAACAAATTGACCAGTGATATTCTAAAGCAGATCCTCTCACAATTCGTGTGGGCTAAATTCGAAAATTAGTTTTATTAACTTCAAACGAAATTTTAGACTTACTCTAGATGTAGCCGAAATATTTTTGGAATCTCTGAGGGTACTTTCAACGATAGAGATAGTTCCTATACAATATTTTCCATACACTGTTTCATTGTTAGCTGTTGATTCGATATTATAACATTCGTCGAAATTGCCTAAATCCCAGAGATTGCCACCGAAAATCCCATTAAGAATTTTTGTACTAGAATCGATCACTATAAACAAATAAAACAATTAATTATTAATTAATACATATACCACTGGTTTAATATAATAATACGAACATAATAAGCGTGATTTTTGATCCAGACTTGATAATTGCTTTAAACATTCATCTTGTAAGAGATTTTCAAGACTATAAACGTTACTGGTAAATATCAGTAGTGAAAGAATTTGATACATTCTTAAACATATCCTCTCCATGTCCATTAAGCGAATGATAAACTTTTAACGTGTCAAGTATTGTACAATTTATCAACAGAAATTAGAAAGCACTTGACTTCTGCTATTGATATTTAATAATTTATGGACTATAGCGCGACAATGTAAATAATACTTGAGGATTAGTTGAATGAATTTATTAATTATCGTTGTTCAGGGAGAATCTTTTTTATCAAGTATCTTAGTATAGGCTCAATAGAATTTTCCATGTTGCAATACAATTCCATGAAAGAGTTTCGAATTCTGATAAAATCGTGGTTGAATAATGCAAAGAAGTTGCAAGAACTTTTCTATGCCAGCAAATGATTTCGTAGTCGTCAACAGTATTGCCAATTAGCGAAATTATTCAAGAGACTTGGTATGTTTTCTAACACAAGAAAAAATACCTGTCTTGTAGAACTTTCAATCAAAACTCCCTCAAAAAAGCGTCAACGAATGGAATAAAATTTCTTCTAAGCTTTTCTGATATTGAGTCGATTTAGGCTTAGTACCATGAGCCCCGGCGTTTGGGTGGCATGATTTGAAGAAGTAGCAACAACATATTAAACACGCAAAAAAAATCGGACACGGACATCTCGAGTAGTTCCCTTGCTAGAGTAGTAATGAAATCGATTTAGAAATATCAAATTTTAAAACCAAACAAAGCCCTTTGGTATCTAAAAGTAAACCGAATATCAACGATTCCTCTTTTGATCACTGCTTGTTTTTACAATCTTTTTAGAGTTCTAAATTTAGCTACATGGACTCTTCTGCTAGCTAAATGAAGCCTAGATATCGGTTTTTTTGATTTTAAAAAGATTCGTTCACTAGCAAGGCAGACACCATGTTTATTTACGCTTCTACCAGCGTCACTATTTTGTTGATAGGCGACTTCTAGAGATCACGCTAGAAATTGTTCAAAAGCCGTAAGTCTTTGTTTGAGTGTTACTACTAAATTGCTTAAGGATCATCTCAAATATGGCCCTTGATGGCTGGACTGAATTTGATGAAACTTGTTGTGTCTTTGAATGGGTCCCTAAATATAAATTTTAAATTTCTTTCAAAATTTTCCACATAAAAGAACATATAGCCATAACATTTTACCCTCTCTTCATCGCTAATATTTTTGGATAATTCGTGTCCCATCGGTTACTGATGAATAGAAGCTAAAGTCAAAGATGCACGTTTTTCTATTGCACTATATTCCGAAATGTGCATCTAAGAGTACGGTAGAAGGCACACTTCCAAATATCTGAAAGTTGATTAGAAAATGAAAATTATGGAATGGCCGTACAACTTGTCAGAAAATCTGTTTTGTGCACCTCAAACCATTTGAAAACTGTTGAGAAACGTAGAACTTTAGAAGTAATAAATATTGTGTAGTGGGTTTGAAGCTGTTCATCTTAAAATAGATAATTATCTTCAACAAACTCAATTATGTATGCGGTAATGCAACATCTGTTCAACAAGTTATTGCGTTTCCACTACTGACTGCAATACAAGACAAAATCTACTTTAGTGTAGAATTAAACTTTGTACTTCAGCTACTTTCCAACAAACTATGATTTCTAAAACTATACAAGTGATTCCATTAAAACTGCACCAACTACTTTAAAAACTTTGTTTTCAAATGTTAGCCGCTTTTATTGAACAGGCTTTGGTACTCGTTATCAGTTCATGCATTACAAACTCTATTTTCAAAACTTATTAATATAATAAAACTGTAATTTCTCTAGGAATTTTTTGCTTTTGTAATTTCTTGGCTTTTGTACAACTGAACCCCGTCCAAATACGTCTTTTTCTAGAACAATTACTGACAATGACTGACATTAGTCGAAATTGTCTAAATCCCAGAGATTTCCTCCGAAAATCCCGCTTGAGTATTTTACAATAAAATCGAACACTGGAAACAAACAAAACGATTTGCAATTGTCGTTATTTGAACAACTTGATACTTTTACTGCGGCGATAATTTATCTAATACTCACGCAATACACGTGTTTTATCATCTCTAGACTTGATAATTGCTTGAAACTGTCCTTGATATTGCTGTATCCTGTAGAAATGTAAGATTTTTAGGCAATAACGACACAAAACATTACTGATAGACAGTGATAAGACAAGTGTTGGAAATATTACAAATATCAGTCTCTCCGCGTGCACAATATGCATTACAGACCTTCAATAATGTTGTGTATTTGCCAATTTATATCGAGTGTTTTGATAAAAATCAGTTTTAGATAAGCTTCATATGACGCATTATTTTGAAAGCCTCCAATATTTTATAAAATATTATGAACTTAATAATTATGCTTAAGAAGTATAACGACCCGTGATATTAATGAGCGTTCGTATTATCAATAAACTTCATTTTCTAGGAAATAATCTAATGATAAAAATTGTTCTAGAATAAATTACATGCGTTTAATAATCAAGAGAATTAGTGGCAACTATTCTTTGATTGCAGGCGACATAGTTGAAAAGCCCAGAATATTCTCAATCAGGGAGGAGTAAAATGGCTCTAAATTCTATTAAGTAAGGGGTCAAGACTCAAGACTATTGTAATAATTTCTACACCTATTGTTCTTTAATAAACACATCAAAGTATTTCGATATCTCAACTTAATAATTGCTGCAAACAGTTATTTAATGTTCCATTCAAGGCCGCTAAAAGCTTCTGCGCCGCTCCAAGCATGCTTTGAGATGAAATGTTTAAGACACAAAATATACCATTAAAGAACAACAAATTGCTAAGGGCCTATTCTATAATTCGTTTTAATCCGCCTGATATTCCGACAGAAATGTTCGACAGACTAAAGCTGTTGTAGTGTAACATCCTTTGTCGTACAATTCCCGTTCTACAAGTGGAAACTAAAGCACTATTAACTTTAACTAAACTTTATGTTATACCTAAATTCGTATTTTCGTAATATTGCAAAATGAGATATAGCTAGAAAGTCGATTTGTAGAACGCTTATAATGAATGAAATTTATTCAGTGTATTGCAGTGTCGGGCCTAAACTCTAAATTTCATGCTCACGTAACTCATTTCAGTCTCATTACTGATTACAGTACGGAGAAAACTGTAGGTGTTTCACATTTTTATGACCTACGATTTGCATAACAGCCTCAACATACCATTAAAACAACAGCAGTTACTTTAAAACCCCGTCATTACATGTATATCACTTTTATATCATTCAACGGGAATCATAATTTGTCACTAATCGAGGCATTATTTATTTTTAAAAAAAGACGAATATACAGTATGTCCACGGATCGAGTTCCAAAGAGGAAAAACTTTTTTATTTTGCGTTTTACAAGAAAAATGTATTCTTGATAAAAGTTTTTGCTTGTCCCGAAACGGCCATTTCAGTTTTAACCTTTTCAAATTTACTTTTAGTTTCAGAGAAAAATCTAAAATTGTTCGTTTCAGTTGAAAATTTTTCTAAGTCCCAAAAAGTAAGTTTGCGTTGTCATGGTAATTGTCATTATTTATTTATTTTCATTAACCGTAATTGTTGAAAATGTTGTCAAAAAACCAACGCATTTACCTAATTCAGTGTTATGGTAAAGGAAATAAAACGATCCGTCGAGTTGTCGAAGAATTTAATCAAAAGTTTCCGAATATTTACATCTCAAATAGAGGTGCACGAAAATTGGTCAAAAAATTCCTATCAACTGGTTCCATACTGGATGTAAAAACCAATACAGTACGCGATGCAGATGACGCCGCCACACTTCTTGTAATGGACTCAGTACTGAACTATCCAAAACTTTCTTTGCGGCGAAGATCGGTCCAGTTGGGAATTGGTAAATCGCTCATTCAAAAGATTTTGACACAACGGAAGTTTCATCCCTATAAGCCCATTTTTAATCACGCATTAGAACCCGGAGATCCTGCGAAACGTTTGGATTTTTGTCTGTGGATGGGCGCACAAATCATGGATAATCAATACTTTCACCGAAATATTATTTTCTCTGATGAGGCCACGTTTTCTACTAATGGTACCGTCGCATCTCAACATGTGAGATATTGGAGTGATTACAATCCGAATTTTCGAATCCCTCACAATCGACAATATTCGGCGAAAGTCAATGTGTGGTGTGCAATTTCTTACCATGGTATCATTGGACCATATTTTTTTGATAATACTGTCAATCAGCGTACGTACTTGGATATGCTGCAAAATTTTCTTTATGAAAGGTTGGACGATTTACCGATTAATTACCTCGCCAGATGTTACTTCCAACAAGACGGTTGTCCGGCCCATTATGCTCAGATTGTTGTAGAATGGTTAAATCAGCAATTTGGACAGAATTGGATAGGCCGAAATGGTCCCGTGTTATGGCCACCAAGGAGCCCTGATTTGAGTATGGCTGATTTTTATCTTTGGGGCCGTTTGAAACAAATAGTTTACGCAAATAATCTTCCTCCGAACGTAGACAATTTAAAGGAGACGATTAGAGACGCTGTGAGGTCTTTAACGCTGGAAGAAATTCGAAGGAGTTATAGGGAATGGCGTCGAAGGTTAGAATTATGCGTTATTACAAGAAGTGTGGCGGCGTCATCTGCATCGCGTGCTGTATTGGTTTTCACATCCAGTATGGAACCAGGAATTTTTTGACCAATTTTCGTGCACCTCTATTTGAGATGTAAATATTCGGAAACTTTTGATTAAATTCTTCGACAACTCGACGGATCGATTTATTACCTTTACCATAACACTGAATAAGTAAAAGTAAATTTGAAAAGGTTAAAACTGAAATGGTCGTTTCGGGACAAGCAAAAACTTTTATCAAGAATACATTTTTCTTGTAAAACGCAAAATAAAAAAGTTTTTCCTCTTTGGAACTCGATCCGTGGACATACTGTAGAAGTGGTTCTTATAGAAAATTTTCTATTAAAATAGAATAGAATGTATTTTTAAAAATTTATTTGAGTATTTCATCAAAAATTCACAATAAATAAATAAATAATGCATTAATATTCCATATTACGGTTCAATTTTTCTTCGTGTTTGTACAGCTTCCCCTCTTCCAAATAAGTATTTTTCTAACACAATTATAGGCGATTCAAATGTTAGACATAGTACTATTGATATAACTAATGTTAACATGAAATTTCCCCAAAACATGAACATCTGTAAAACATAATTTTAACATTACAAAATATATTTTATTCTCAAACCTTACCACATCAAAACTGGAGAAATACAGTGGTGTTTTCATTTTAGCGAAATTTATAATTATTATCGCATAGTGTACTAAATACATTGTGTACGATAGTTTGGCCAATACTTGGAATATTGATAATGACAGGAATTTATCGATGGGACCTCCATAACCACACACACAAAGATAGATAACGATACAAACACCTAACGACCAGGCGGGTCGTTGGAAGCCTAATATGAACGAATGCGATATCCTATCATATGTGGTAAATGAGTCATGAGGTGCATAAAGACACGCTAACATTCCTGCTAAACTTATCAACCATAATCCAAGTACATATATCTGCAATATTTCAAAAAGTTGTTATTGATTCAAGAAATTAGTGGAAATTACTAACTGGTTTAAGTGATATTTTCCATACACCTTTTTTAATTTTAAATAGGAAGTATCCTAATAACATTCCTATAACGTACGGCCCGAATCGCGCATGTGTTTGTATATAATAATACAACAGATAATTGCTGAAAATTTCCTAATAGACTTTGAAAAAATACGATTGAAAATAATCTTACGTATAATCCGATGAGGATGCGTCAATTTTGTATATGTAGGCGACAGTAAACGGAACGATAACACCAAGAATACATGCACCACTCAATAAAGACACACCGATCTTCTCGAATCTCCATAATGGCACTAATATTAGTGGTGATAATATAAACAATTGCATATCCACCGATAGATACCAGGCTTGTGGTACACATACTCGGTGAGTGTAATTCTCAATATACAAAAGTGAACTCCACCAAGCATTCTTACAATCACCCATCATCATTTCTGCTTCCCCCCAAAGTGGACCATTGCCAGTGTATCTTACCAAATTCGTATAAGCAAGCATACAAATACCTAATGCAGGAGTTAATCGAAGATATCTATGAAGATAATACAGAAGAACGTTGAATTTGTTCCCTTGATCCATTGATTTTAGAAACAGATAAGCTGTAACTGTTCCACCAATTGTAAAGAATGTATCTACAGAAACTGTAGCTTGTAGTATAAACGAATTCGCATTATTGGTAGCAAACTACAAACATTAATTCTTTATCAAACGGATCGTTACCGATTATAATGCAAATTGTTACCTTTATGAAGTCCAACATGTTGAACAGAGGAGCGACGAATATAGTTGCATAACAATGGCCTAAAACCACCCACATCATACTAATCGCTCTAATTCCATTTAAACAGGATAACTGATCGGCGTTTCTTGATGCAATGAATAGTTTTCTACCATTGGCTAATGCAGAAAATACAATCAGTAAATCGTTGGATGGCTTGTTGTTCGTGTAGTGTAAATAAATATCGAATATCGTAGAACAAGCGACTATCAACAAAAATATTGACAACACAACACTAAAATAAAAATGTTAAAATTTTAGGCACAATTAATCTATGATAATTACATTGTGATTATTGCTCCTGTAGTTAGTTGTGGTGATGTATCTTTACTATAACAATACATCTCTTTATATCCCAGATCAGGAATTTTCAACATATTGAAAATCTCCTTAACTGTACATTTATGAGGTAAACAAATTGACCGCACCATTGATAAACTAAGACCTTTCAAGTTTCTTGGATTGGGATGTAACAACTGCGGCTAAACAAATAATTTAATATCGAAAATCTCAAATTTCAGTGTTCAACTTACTCGAAATACAGTCGTTAAGTTTCTAACATCAGCATCTAATTGTGGCATCGATAGTGGAATTGTCATGGTTCCAATACAAAACTTTCCATAAACAATATCATTTGTGGCAGTTGTTTCGATATTGTAACATTCATCGAAATCACCCAAATCCCAAAAATTTCCTCCAAGTAGTCCATTAGGAATTTTTGTACTGGAATCAACCACTAAATTCACAGATTAGACATATTTCGAACGTGGTCTGTTAAAATACTCACATTTTAAATATGTTGCGGTGTCTAAATGTAATAATTGATTGAAACATTCAATGGAAAGTGCCTCTGTATTCGCTAACGATCTGAGATTTTCGGCCAATAACGAACTGGAGACTCTATTCGTAAATACGAATATTAAGAGATGTAGAAACATTGTCGAAATTCGACAATTCATATTGAATTGTTGTAAATGTATGATTCAATCATTGATATTTTCCAATTTATATTAGAATCGCCGCTGATAAAAGTATTCCTAAGTGGGATCCTGAGAAATGGCTTTAAGTGGTCCACCGTGTGTAGCCATGGAGTACTTTTATTGGGTCTTATGATACATCAAGTCCGAAATACCTTTAATAAACAAAATTGGTGAATACAGTGGCTACAGTTTTTGACTAGGATTAGGAATAGAAACTTATGAAAAGGTTTAAGCTGCTTATATTGGACATTATTACGTTTGTTATGAGCAATGACTAACATTATTTGTAAACGCAAATTTTTGGAGATGTAATTCCCGGTACAGATAACAGATATAAATAAACAAGAGATAATAACAGAATCGTTCAAGAGTCAAGACCATTATTGACGACAATAGAGGTACTAAGTTAAAGCATTAAGCTTTGACATGTAACAATTTATTTAAGCTCACTGCAAAGCCTTTGGAGTCTGAAGTCCGTGATATCGAACAATAAAGCATTTTGTATAAAGTTGAAGGCAATAAATGCTTGTAAATTTACCATTAAACCATCGCTGTATTGACAACTTTATATACACTTCTATATGATACTTACAATTAGCAACAATATCTACATAGCCCGTAAGTATATGGATTTTTGAGTTAAAAAAACTTCTTTGAAGCACTTTTTTAGAGAATTTAATGTCTTACAAGAATATGCCTGAACAAATTTTTTATCTTAAACGGTTCAAAAGTTATAGCATTTTTAATGGACAAATTTTTTTTGCGTGTTATTTAAAAGGGAAATTTCAAATGGCCACCGACACCTTTTAAAACTGAACTAAAAATTTTTGCCAATGGAAGATTTTTTTTCAGCATATAGGCTCTTTTGAGACTATAAATTCGATAGGTTAGTCATTTTAGCTCACCCTAATTTATATATGTTACTGTGAATGTCCGACATTTGGTGAATGTTGACATAGGCGCTTGGTGTATGTCCGAAATATTTGCTAAATACCCTTATTTCTGAGTTAGGGCTGTTACTATGATGCGCAGAATATATTTCAGTTAGGTTATTTTTAATATAGATTTAGGTAATCTGCCTAATATTCCCCACTTTATCTACATTGGTTTCTAGAATCCCACTTTCTAGTTACACCATCAGGTATGCAATTTAGGAACTTTGAAGTCTTAATTTTGTATTGAAATAATGACCTGTGACGCGTGGCGATGCAGAATTTGAAATTGAAATATTTCGGACATTCACCAATGTCGGACTTTCACAGTAACATATATATTTTACAGATTAACTAATTCGTCTAGCAACATAAGAAGGAGTGGAGGAAGTCTCCTCCTCCAATTGTGCGGTTAGAGTTCGTCAAATGGCCGGAGGTTTTTATATTTATTATTTAGACACTTCCCACTGTTGCTAAGATAATACGTGTGGAATTCAACTGAAAAGAGATAACAATATCAACAAACATGTGTTGTGTTTGTCGTACTCATAATGAGTTTTGAATAATTCTCCTCAGACAGCTAGATACATCTCATTCTGCAATGAGTTAGACAAGAACGTAGTACACTGTGTCTTATTCTTTTCAAAGTTACAAACAGTTTAATAGTCCGTTACTAGATAGCCTCATGAGCTTAATGCTGAACAGGAGGTGATAGGCTGAAATCTCTTGATCGATACAATTCACTTTTTTCTTTATTATGATGTGATAATAATTTACAAAAGTGAGACATGCAACTTTTCATAAACGTTTAGTTGTCACTAAACAGTTGTTTCTGCTATTATTAAAATAAGTCCAAAACGCATTAAGAATTGTTTGTAAAATTTATTCACTTACAAATTAATCTAAAACATATTCAAGACAAATACTCTAAGTTACTCTGCTTTGTTTGACGGCTTTACAGCTTTAGCACGTCCAAAGATGAATTTTTGTAGGGCAATTATCGGCGCTTCAAAGCCCAAATATAAAATAATTGATAAAATTGCAGATACCATGAAATTTCCGCAAAACATAAACATCTGTAAAAATATCAAATAATTTCAACATTCCAAGATTATGATTAATTTACGAAACTTACTGCATCAGTATTCGAAAGATGCACAGGTGTTCTTGTTCTGTACAATTGAAAGTGGACCACAGCATAATGACCTAAATACATTGAATATGATAATTTCGTCAATAATTCGAATATTGGTAATGATAAGAATTGATTGATGGGACCTCCATAGCCACACACACAAAGATAAATAGCGATGCATATCGATAAAGACCAAGCTGGTCGTTGAAAGCCTAAAATTAACGAATGCCCCAACCGATCGTATGTTTGTAAAGTCTCATAAGGTACATAAATGCAAGCTATTAATCCAGCTATACTTATCAACCACAATCCATACACATGAATCTATAATTATTTTATTAAATAGTAAATAGATAATACGTAGTAGATAGAGCAGCAACTGACTGGTTTGAGTAATACTTTCCGTGCATCTTTTTTGATTTGATGCAGAAAATATCCGAACAACATTCCGATTACGTACGGCCCAAATCTCGTATGTGTTTGCATATAATAAATGAACACGTAGTCTCTGAAAAATTTTCAGTTAGCACAATAAGCATCAATAAGCATGCAAACAGTCCTACATTGCATAATCTGAATATATGGCCGCATGTAATTTGTATACATATCCTATAGAAAATGGTACAATTATTCCAAGAACACACAGAATACCCAATAAAAATACACCAAACTTCTCAGATTTCCATAAAGGTATTAATATTAATGGGGATAATATAAACAACTGTATATCGACTGATAAATACCAAGTTTGTGCCATGCACATTTTACGTGTAAAATTTGTCAAATAAAATAAACTGCTCCACCAGTAGTTGATACAGTCGTCACTCAATACTTCTTCCATTTTACCCCAAATTGGACCATTACCCAGATATCTCAATAAATTCGCATATATAAGAATACAGATAACAAGTGCAGGCGTTATTCTAAGATATCTGTGAAGATAATATAGGACAATATTGAATTTGGCTCCTTTATCGGTTGCTTGTAGAAATGTATAAATTGTAATTAAACCAGTAATCGTCAAGAATACATCTACGGCAAGGTGAGCATACAACAGATAAATATGTGGTTCACCGGCATAATGCTGAAACAAGGCGTGTTTAATCAAACGACCAAATTAACAGAAGGAACATTACTGCACATGAGTAGGTATGACCTAAAATAACACACATCATACTGAGAACTTTAAGTCCGTTTAAACACGGTAATTGATCACGAGCTGCTGAAGTTAAAAACAGTTTTTTACCGTTGGTTAATACTGAAAATATTGTAAGCAATTCTTGAGACGATGGATTGCCGATGTATTGTGAATAAATATCAAGTATTGTTGAACATGCCGTTATCAATAAGAAAAATGACAGCACAGCACTAAAATTGACATGTATATGTATAATTATCAATTCTATAATATAATAATTACATTGTAATAATTGCTCCTGTCGTCAATTTAGGTGCTGAATCTTTACTGTAGCAATATTTTTCCTTAAAGTTGGGAACAACTGAGACTTCTTCCGGTGTACATTTATTTGGTAAACAAATCGACCAATGATATTCCACAACTTCCAAACCGTTTGTACTCGATTGTCGCACTTTTATCTAGATTCAAAACTTAATTGCGGGGATTCTAAGCTCACCTCTAAACTTACTCGGACAAGCGATGTAATATCGCTAAAATCTTGATGATTCGAATTAATTTCAGATTTAGGTAAAATCATCGAAACGGTTCCCAGGCAAAACTTTCCGTACATCGTTTCATTGTTAACCGTTGATTCAATATTATAACATTCATCAAAACTACCGTAGTCTTTGAAATTTTGCGTCGTAAATCCAGTGGGAATTTTCGTGCTGAAATCAAGCACTGAAAATTTCTATTATCGGGATGCAACAAGAACTGTGCACTATTAAATATCTTGTTTGTTTTTGTTATAAAAACTCTCTAGGGAACGATGAATACTTACTTAATTGATGTGTTTTTATATCTATATTTAGCAATTGATTCAAGCACTCGTCTGATACTTTTCCTGTATTATGCAAAGATGTGATATTTGCAGGAAATAATGATACATAATTAGAAGCACTAATAGAATATGGCAATAATAGGAAAAGCCTTAGCAATTTTAAAAATGTGCACTCCATGGTCATATACTGTAAGCTGTTTTAATAGTACTGTGAAATGTTTTCCGACTTATATCAATTGTTTTCGATAAAACTAATATATTTAGACTCCAAAGGTCTCAACAACCAATTGATTCGATTACACACAGGTATGTATGTTAACATGAAAAACTCTTTAATAGTTTATGTTCATATCGTTAATACGATATGAACATAAACTGTCAGCAAAGTTGAGAAAATGTTTAATTGCATCCCATCGTCTCAAGTACTTCAACCCTTGTAAGCAGGAACGGGCTAACAGTGGCAAAGTTTTTTTTTTGAGGCCATCTGGCCCATTGCGTGCACCTCCATTTACTAGAGCCTTACCACAACTGTTCCAATCCTCTAATAAAGCTCAGTAGCCTGCCGTGTTCGGCTTTCCGAATCAAAAATCGTCGTCCCAGGTGTTGCTTTCTGAGGCCAGCCAATGCTTAACACTCGCAGAGTATGTGGTGAGGAGTTTTCTCCTCTTCTAAGCACGCCGTACACATTTCGTCATCACTGATGCCAAGCGTGTGTAGGTGTGTGGTCTCAGCAAATCTTTACTGCGGCTAGCGTCAGGCCGTTCAATGAAGATCCTAGACTGACGAAGTCCTTTGTGTTCTGTCCATTCCTTCAAATGACGAGTTTTGGGGATAGGGAGAGCCGGCTCCGACCCAAAGAAGCCCATGTTTGAGCTTCTCCGGACCAAAGCGTTTGCCCGCCCTCACGCCAGAATGTCCTGGAACCCAGCATAGCACAACATCTCTGTTGCGCACAGCCAATTGTTCTAATGAAGTGTGACACTCCCAGACAAGCCCCGATTCGTGTCTCCACACATGGAGAGCTCTTAGCGCAGTCTGACTGTCCGTGAAAATGCAGATTCGACGACAGCATACGTCCCTCCGCAAACACTCGTTCTCATATAAGATCGAGGCATACAATTCAGCCTGGAAAGTGTCGACGTACTTTCCCAAGGGCAAAGTGGTACGTGCTCTTAGCAATACCGGCGCCTCTATATTAAAAAAGCAACCAAATTTCTACAAATACAGCAGCGATTGCCCAATCTTCATTTTGGACAGTCTACAACTTCTAAACAATTGCTTATACAGGAATGTGTTGAAGATGAACAACAGAGAGGAATAGATTATAAGATAGACGGCTGGAAACTTTGGGTGTCCCTGATCACACAATTCCTGTCAATTTATCGCGCAATGAACCATATCAACGTACCTTGCACTTTGCCTGTGATTGCAACATTTATCTAAAAACACTTTTCGTGTACGTTTTTTGTTTCAAGTCAACATATAATTATTTTGTTGAATATCTTAAACGTTTTGTTGTGACGGTAATTAATGTCGATTACAAGGCCGACAAAAAAAGACTTGTAGTATTTCGTCCGTTTTGTTGCTTATGCGCTGACTAGGTTTTGAACCCTAGTGCCTGTGAATTTTGAATTATTAAACGCTCCTACTCCTACTGCTAGTTGTACACACAAACGTAGATAAAACACACTTAGATTTCAAGTACATTTTCGTCGAAATCAATGATTTTATTAGTACCAAGTAAACACGAATATCATTGTAATAAATCGAAAGACCTTTGATTCTATGAGCTGACTGACCAACGCAAAGTGACCGGAACTCTTGATAACACAGACACACCTGTTTTAAAAAAGAAGTTTCAAGAAACAGTTTGTCAAAAATTATTTAACAAAGCGAAGCAAAATCTCTTTAAGAAAAGAGCAACTGTAGGCGACTGCCGGATCTTCCTTCTATTCACTTTACTCTTCGTTGATAGGTAGGGCAGATTCTGCAATCGCTTTATTCTGACAGAAATTCTCTTACGCTTGCTTCCGGTACATTAAAGAAAACCTCGCTCTCAGTGCAAATTTTGAACAAATTGCTCAACACTGAAGAATCTCAAATTATAAAATAATACAAAACATGTGTGATTAGTGAACACGACCTATTGAAAAATGATTCATTGTAAGGATAAAATATTGATTGCTAAGGGATTGCTAAGCTGCGGCTAGTGTACCTCGTCAAGACTGCTTAATACTTTGATAACTTTCGATGATTATCATAAATATTATTCAAATGAACAATAATAAATTATGAGCAAGATACAGTTGAGCAACAAATGTAAATACAGTAAAAAGACTTCGAGAAAAAAATAATTAACAGAACTAGTCAGGAGCATAAAGTTAAGTGCACACACAGCTACTTTTGCTGCGCTGCAGCATAAAAAACTGCGCAACTTTAATGAAGCTTCGTGTGAATAGATCGGCAACCTATAAAGTAGCACCTGCAGCACGGTTGCTTGCAACATTTTAGAGCTGCGCGCAGTATCAAAAGTAGCTGTGTGTGAACGGCATTTCTTACGAGTTGCAGCCGCAGTAAAAAATATCAAATCGGTTGAAACTTTTGCAGCGGCTGCGGGTGCAGTTTTTCGTTGGAGACTAGGGAGAAAATGTTAGTACGCAATTGTTTACTATACTAATAATAATATTAGTAAAAGATGAGAGAGAAGATTAGAATATTAACAGACATTTTCAGTTAGTGATGAGGGGGGGGGGGGTAAAGTGGGCCCCTTATGTAAAAAATGATAATATCAATAATTTTCTTACGCGTTTATTTTTTTTACACCCTTGATACTTATTTAACATTATTATGCTGCGTCCATTAAAATTAAAAATCGAAAATTTGGGGCAAAGTAGGTCCCCCAAAAAAAACTCATAATTGATATTTTTCATTGTGTATTTTTATTTTTACAATTAATTATTAAATATTCAATAAACGGATGGTCCTTTTTACCCCTCATTATATAAGAAATTTCAAGAAAGTTTGGCCCCATATTTTTCTGAAGCTTCGAAAATTTGAAAGGGCCCACTTTGCCCCTCCCTCCCCTCTCTGTCTTCTTGTTAAAATAAATAATAAGAAGATAGATTTCTGACAGTTTTCAGTTTATCTGTATGAAATACTATTATCATCATGATTATTATTATTATTATTAATGATAATTGTAGTATTATTAATACACGGTCCATAATCTTCAACTATTATGAACACGACAACGGCGCAAAACAAACTAAAAATGTCGCTGCAATGCAGCGACAAGGAACAGAAAATCAGAGACCAATGGCGTAGTGAGGGGATGCAAGAGGGTCTACCATGGCCCGGATACCACTCATAGAGGGGCGCCAAATATTCTCCAAGACAAATTTGAAGTGTATTTTGAATTAAAAATGACTAATGATTGTAACATGGGGTCGCCGATAAAGTTTCAAGCCCCGGACGCGTTATGTTCGCTACGTCACTGTCACTGAGTGCTCTTTTAATCAATAATTGGACGAATTATCAGGCTTAACATAGTTTGAAGTTAGTGGTTGTTTCTGATAAGAAAAAACTTATTGTTTTGTCTACATGGAGAACAGATTTCCATGTTATGGAGTAAGAAAGAAGTGTTACTTCTTTTCTATACCGTATTTTTAGTGCTTCAACATACAATGAAACACATCAATTTTTCTTTATTATTTTCATTCAAAAAGTATTAGAAAATATTAGACGCGCTTTCGCTTCCAAATCGAACGACTACTGTCAAAGCGATCAGCTGATCTTGTTAGCGCTAAACACCAAATCGAACGACCAAAAATAGCGTCTGTAAGCGTGAGCGCTCAAAGCGTGAAAGCGTCCAAATCGAACACAGCCTTAGATGGAATACCGCACCTGTTTATGGCCATTTTAAGCGACATCTACAAAAACTTTAAAACTCTGTTGCTAGGTATTCAAACGTTCTAACCAAAATTTATTCAACTTCTTCAATTTTTATCATTTGCTAAACCACATTTTACAACAAATCACTATTATATATTTAAGAAAAAAGTACAAATCTAAAATTAAAAAAAAAATCAAATATTCGAGAAATTAGACACCATTTAAAGGCTCCTCTGTCTTCCTATTCGTTTTCTTGTTATTATTTCGTTTTAAGATATACTTTTCAAGTATAGCAATCGGTGATTCAAATAGCAATGTAAATACAATTGATGCTATCATTGTGTATATAAAATCTCCCCAATAATCTGTCAGCTATGATCGACACATAATAAATGTTAATAAATTATTTTGATGAATCGTATTATACTTACGATGTTGATGTTAGAAAAATAGAAACTTGTTCTCATTGTAAAATATCGAAAAGAAATAACTGCATAATGTAATAAATACATTGCATATGCGATTTTTGTTGATAGTTGAAAAATCGGTAATGATAGAAAATCGTTAACAACTCCCCCATAACCAGCTACACAAAGATAGATAAGCAAACCGACACATGCTGTAAATAGTTGTCGATGTACGCCAAGAAATACAGAAAAGATTAATCGGTGATAAGGTGATGTTAAGATTACATTGCTAATATAACTACATAATAGTAAACCTCCAATACTGATAATCCATAAACCTATGACAGTCCGCTGCAATCAAAAACGAGTTATTATACAAAATTAGCGAAACGTACAGTTGAAAACTTACACGTGAATATACACGATTTTTTCCATTCTTTTTAATGCTATAAAGCAAACATCCGTATATAATACCGACGATGTAAACACCGAATCGTGTGTGTGTCGGGAAATAGTAATATATAATAAAATTGCTGCAAATACAATGGAAAGTTGTATGCAGGAAAACGTGGAAATTTCAACAAAATCAATAAGCATTACTTACAGCGGATCTAGCAGATGCAACTTGTAAATATATGCAATTGTACTAGGTATTACAGCACTAAATATCAAAAGAGCTCCCAATAATTTTAGACCGATCTTTTCGACTGTCACCAACGGTAAAAAGATCAACGGCGACAACAGAAATAATTGCATATCAAGTGATAAATACCAAGTCTGCGGCAAGCACTATAAACTCGCTTTGGTTAGAATATAATTCAGGTTGTAATGAGAAATTTACCCCTCCTTTTAAAGCGTAATTATGAATATAGAGAAAATCATATAACCATTCTGTTCGACATTTGACACCAAGTGTTGCATCCATATTAGCCCAAATTGGTCCATTCGATAAATATTTCAATAGATTACCATGAATCAAAATCGCCACACCGAAAGCTGGCGATAATCGTAGAATTCGATGTAAATAATAAGTGAATAGATTAAATTTTACACCTCTATTGTGCGCGGATAGAAACGTATACGTCGCTAATAAGCCGCCCATAAACAGGAATACATCAACGGCCAAATCACCATTAATTAATAACGTATTCCATCTGTTTTCTTCGTACTGAAAATTCATCATAATTAAAGGTAAATTGGTGGAAAATATGATAAATATTACTTCAAATATGGTGAAAGCATTCAAAATTGGTACAGTTGTTAATATACTGCTTTTGTGGCCGAGCATAACCCACATCAGGCTGAGTCCTTTAATTCCATTTAAGCAATGTAGGTGATTGGAATGATTTGAATATTTGAATAATTTAGAACCATTTGTAATTAATGAAAATGCCAGTAAGAACTCTTTGTTGGACTTCTTGTTAGTGTAACGTATGTACATCTCGTACATTGTAGATGCCATTGTTAATGCAACGATAACTGATAGAAATATGCTAGAATTTATTGAATTATTGGAAGAATATTGCATACGAACGGACTGAAAGTCGTGAAAAATCAAATTCGCTCAATTTCAGGCAGATTACAACAAAGAATTATGAAAAATGTTATTTAATTAAAAAACGCATGGAATTCTAGTTTGTCCCGGGCGCAATTTAGCCTCGATACATTTCTGGATTACAAATAAAAAAATTGAAAGTGCGTGGAAGGCCGCGCGTTAGAAGTGAAACTTCTTAGGTTAGAGACAAAGCTCATTTTTGAAGTGAAACTTCTTTAGCCGCGCTTGGGTGTAAATATTTTTCAATGTTTTTTTCCTATGTAACGAAAATTCGAGACGCCGTGAGGGGAAACACTTCCTCTCTAACAAACAGCTGAGAGGGAAGGGTGGGGGCGTTGCCAATAGCGTCGCTTATAGTCTGTCAGTTCTGTCAACTGCAGTAGAGTTGGTGTCATTGATCGAAACTAAAATTTCAAAGGTTACTTCGATTTATAATTTTTATATTTATAATATTAATTAACGGCGTTAAATTGAGATAAGCGAAATGCCGAAAAATACAACTGCATAACAAAAATGAGCCTTCAGGCAACGACAGAAAGAAAATAAACCAAGAAAAAATGAAGTATATCTCTAACCTAAGAAGTTTCACTTCTAACGCGCGGCGTTCCACGCACTTTATTTTCTTTCTGTCGTTGTCTGAAGACTCGATTTTTTTCTGCAGTTGTCTTCTTCTGCATTTCCCTTATCTCAAAACAATATTCATATATGTATAATTTAACGCCTTTAATTAATTTATAAATACAAAAATCATAAATCGCGGTAAGCCTGAAAATTTTAGTTTCGTTCCAGACGACGCCATACATCGATCAACTTTAGACCTTAGTATTTATATACAGTTGGCAGAACTGACAGAGTATAAGCGACGCTATGGCAACGCTCCCACTCTTCCCTCACGACATTCCGCATTTTCGTCACGCTTTGAAAAAAATTTACTACCCATGCGCGCCTAAAGAAGTCTCACTTCAAAAAGCGTGTTATAACACTACTGCTGAATTTCTACAAATTTGATAAAATCCACTGACTTCGTCCGAAATAATCAATAATTACATTGTAGATACAGCCCCAAAGGTCAATTCGGGTTGATGATTTTTACTATAGCAGAACTCTTCACTGAACCGTAAATCAGATGAGAACTCTTCCGGTTGACATTCATCTGGCATACATAAAGCATAATGTAGGCCTGTCAGCAATCCAACAGCACCCTCTTTCTGTGGCTCATGCATGAAAATTACCGATTTTGCTTTATACAACGATTTCGATTCGAACGGTTTTGTGCCCAAACAATATTTCCCATAAATCGTTTTCGATTTGATATTATAACATTGATCGAAATTACCAAAATCGAAAAGATTTCCACTGACTGGACTGTTTGGAATTTTTGTACTTGCATCCAACACTATACGAAAATTTAAAAGAATTTCAAACTGGATTTATGGGCAATTTTATACTTACTTAAGAATAACGTTGTGTTGTCGAGACTTTCTAATTGTTTTCGACATGCCAGCGATGTATGAGCATTTGGTGTCAGCCAATTTTGCGGCAGCTCTGTTGAATTTGTTTGTAAACACAACACATTTGACACGATTAAACCAATTAAGAAGAAAATTGAATGATGTTTCAACATCGTCTTAGTTGTAAATAATATTTTTGTAGTAAGCTGACTGTGACAACAGTTCACAAGTTATCTCGATTTGATAGAAGCGTCTATGTATTTTTTTTGTAATAAAATAAAATACATTAATTACTTGTTGTATTTGTTGTAATAATAATAGGAATCATGAGAAATACAAATGTATTTGTTTAATAGTTTCAAACGAACTTTTTCCAATTTCAAACAAATTTTGACTTATCAGTTGTAATCGCATGAACTTGACTGTTTGACTTTGGTATAGGGCAGGGGTCCCCAAACTTTGCAGCCTTGGGGCCATAATATTT